>JZKD02S2346867.1:22041-72047 GCA_000966675.3 Picea glauca
TGTACATGCTAATGGCTAGCATGTAATTCGTGCACTTTTCTGCTGAGTGCATCAACCACCTTATTTTCTTTCCCTTTGAAATGCTTGATATCAAAGTCATATTCGCACACAAACTCCAACCATCTAGTTTGCCTCACATTTAAAGTCAGCTGATCAAATAAATACTTCAGACCATTGTGGTCTGTTCTTAATTCAAATCTCCTTCCCATGAGGTAATGTCTCCATTTCCTCAAGGCGTGGAGGATTGCTGCTAGCTCTAAATCGTGAGTGGCATAATTCCTTTCACGCTCTTTTAGCTTCCGGGACTCATAACAAATTACAAATCCCTCTTGGTTGAGAACTCCTCCCAGTCCCTCCTTACACGCATTTGTTCACACTACGTAATCCTTATTTGGATCTGCAATCTTCAGGATTGGAGCACTGGTTAGTAGCTGCTTCAATCGTTGGAAGCTGCCCTCATATTCTTCAGTCCACTGGAACTTCTTCTCCTTCCTTTGCAAGGAAGTGATAGGGTGAGCTATCTTTGAGAATCTGGCTATAAACCTTTTGTAGTAGCCTGCCAGACCCATAAAAGATCTAAATTTTGCCACATTCCTTGGCGCTGACCATTCTCGAATGGCCTCAACCTTTTCAAGATCCACAAAGATCCCTTCATTTGATATAATGTGCCCCAAGTAATGAATCTGCCTTTGGTAAAATGAGCACTTGCTCAGTTTTGCGTACAGTTGGTGTTCTCTCAACACCTGCAGCACCATTCTCAGGTGTTGTTCATGTTCTTCCTCTGTCTTAGAATACACCAAGATATCATCCAGGAAGACTATGACAAAACTGTCCTAATAATCTCTGAACACTCCATTCATTAAGCACATGAAAATAGCAGGTGCATTTGTCAGTCCAAACGGAACCACTATGAATTCATAATGACCATACCTTGTTCTAAAGGTAGTATTGCTAATGTCCTCATCCTTTATTCTCACTTGGTGATATCCAGATCTGAGATCTATTTTTGAAAATATTTTCACATCCTTCAACTGATCAAAAAGATCATCAATCCTTGGCAGAGNTGGGTCACCCCCGAGTTGGGACTAAGCTCCACCCCGAGACAAGGAATCCTAGGTTGCGTTGAGGTTACAGGGAAAACAACACACAACCATAGGAAGGGATTCTCTCCCAGGAACCATCCACACTCACTGCCAACAGACCCTCATTCCCCACATGCCTGTTCCACCCCAGAAGTATACACCTTCTCTGTCACCTGGAAAGTCCTTCGGTTGCTAACCTCCCTTGCCTTGGGTTACAAAAATAGACTGGATTGGAAGTCTCTGGGTTCTGTGGAAGCTACAGGGTTCCTTCCAGGAGTTCTCTCCTTCCTCTGTGCACTCTCTCACCTGGAGAGAATTTCTCACAGGTCAACAAACCTCCCACGCAGTCCAGCATTGTGTGGCCACACAACCAACGGAAAAACCAAGATAGCTTTTTCCACAGGCTTAGCAATGGAAAAATGGCTCAGGGTCACGGCTTCAGAACAGAGATCTCACGCACAGGCTCTATCTCGGGTAGTGGATGGACACGAATTCTCCAAACACAACAAGGGATTTTTCGATTCAAACAGAGGTGAAACCGACTCTTTCGGAATCGATCATAGGCTTCTGGTTCAGTACGGAGGTATACATGGGTTTTACAGTTTAGAAGGTGTATGAGGTTTCTCTGCAGAGCTCGGGTCAGTCGTACTGCTCAGATCCCGTACATCCTCAGGCAGTCCTCTCCCATGAGAGAGTCACCCCCCCTTCACGGTCCACCCAAACTTTTTTATTCGCATGTACCAGGGTCGACACTTGTTTCCTTGGCGACTACATGCGTTCCACCATCACACATCCTTCCCTTGGTCAGGAACTTAGGATAAAAAAAATGCAAATGGCACATGTTCTTTTGGAATAATAATAAAATATTATTCCTATGCTTAAGCCCCTTTTCCCACCTTCCAACCCCTAATCCCTTGCCTTCCCTGTGGAATCTTAGTCCCCCTTCACTCATTCATCATGGTCAGTCTGCACCTGGTGGTTTTTAAAATCTATTAAATGTTTTTGCATATATAGAAGTACAAAATCAGGCCCTTGGCCTCCAACCCTTAGGCACTCTATCCTAACAATCACATAAGCCCACCGACTTATACAAACTTGGCTCACTAGCCTATAACAGATACTTACAATTCATTTCATACATCAGATTTACAACTGGGCTCAGGCTTGGGGACATTACAATCCCCCTCCCTTATTTTTGCACTATCCTTAGTGCAACTTACACTATCTCTGCAAGCTTTTCAAAAATTTCAAAAAGATGCGGGTACTCTACCCGCATAACTTCTTCATTCTCCCATGTCGCATCCTTAGGACCATACCAAGTCCACTGGACCTTTATAAGCTCTATGGTTTGATTCCGGAGTTGTTTGCTTTTCCTGTCCAATATGCGCATAGGATGCACTTGCAGGACACCTTCTGGTTCCACTTAAATCACATTCCAATTGATAACATGATGAGCATCAGGTACATATTTCTTAAGCAGTGAAACATGAAACACAATATGTATAGTCATAGATGTAGGTAGTGCAAGCATGTATGCAATTGGCCCAATCATTTCCAGTATCTCAAATGGCCCACAAAATCTTGCTTCCAATTTGGCGCAACTTCCCAACTTCAGGGAACTCCTGGTAGTCTTTACTTTCAGGAAAACATGGTCACCTACTTTGAATTCTCTATGGGTTCTGTTACTGTCAGTGTAACTTTTCTGCCTATCCTGGGCAGCTTTTAGACTCTGCTTATTTTTTATCATTTGATCTTCCATCTCTTTAAGCAACTCTGGCCCAACTACTGCTCTGTCATCTGGATTATCCCAAATCACCAGAGTGTTTCACTTTCTTCCATAAAGTGCTTCGAATGGGCTCATCTTCAATGATGCATGATACCCATTATTGTAGGAAAATTCTACCAAATACAGGTAGTCTTCCCACCTTGATGGTTTGTCCATCACATACATTCTCAGTATGTCTTCTATTACCCTGTTCACCCTCTTTGTCTGACCATCAGACTCAGGATGATATGGTGTACTAAAGTTTAGATTCGTTTTGAATTCCTTGAACAGTCCTTTCCAGAAATTTGAGGTGAATTTCGAGTCCCTATCAGACATAATTGTCTTAGGAATTTCGTGCAAGCGTGCAACTTCTTTTAAAAATATATTAGCAACATCAGCTTCCTTGTGGGTGGTTTTCAGTGGAATAAAATGGGCGTCTTTAGTAATATTGTCCACCACTACCATGATTGAATCATGTTGCTTGTTAGTTCTAGGTAGTTCGGTGATAAAATCCATTGTTACCACGTTCCATTTCCACTCAGGAATGGGTAAAGGCTGTAACAACCCTGCTGGGTATCTATGCTCAGCCTTAACCTTCTGGCACTCCATACATCTGGCGATGTATTCAACAATTTCTTTCTTCATACCTAGCAAAAAATAATGGCTTTTGACTACTACCACAGTCTTCTGATATCCAGGATGTCTAGCATAAGCCATGTTATGCATCTCGTTTAGAATTTCCATCTTCAATTCTCAGACATTGGGTACATACACTCTGTTTTTATACAAAATTAAACCATCAGTTCCCAAGGTGTAAATTTCCTTGGTCTGTGGTCTCTCACGCTGTTGTATCTTTTCTACAAGACTTCTGTACTACAAATCAGTATTTGCAACTTCCAAAATTATGTCTTTCACCTCAGTTCTGTACATGCTAATGGTTGTAGCATGCAATTCATGCACTTTTCTGCTGAGTGCATCAACCACCTTATTTTCTTTCCCTTTGATATGCTTGATATCGAAGTCATATTCGCACAGAAACTCCAACCATTTGGTTTGCCTCGCACTTAAAGTTGGCTGATCAAATAAATACTTCAGACTTTTATGGTCTATTCTTAATTCAAATCTCTTTCCCATGAGGTAATGTCTCCATTTCCTCAAGGCATGGACGATTGCTGCTAGCTCTAAATTGTGAGTGGCATAATTCCTTTCATTCTCTTTCAGCTTTCAGCACTCATAAAAAATTACAAATCCCTCTTGGCTGAGAACTCCTCCCAGCCCCTCCTTACACTCATCTGTGCACACTACGTAATCTTTATTTGGATATGCAATCTTCAGAATTGGAGCACTGGTTAGTAGCTGCTTCAATCGCTGGAAGCTGCTCTCACATTCTTCAGTCCACTGGAACTTCTTCTCCTCCCTTTGCAAGGAAGTGATAGGGTGAGCTATCTTTGAGAATCTGACTATAAACCTTATGTAGTAACCTGTCAGATCCATAAAAGATCTAGCTTCCGCCACATTCCTTGGTGCTGACCATTCTCGAATGGCCTCAACCTTTTCAGGATCCACAACGATCCCTTCCTTTGATATAATGTGCCCCAAGTAATGAATCTTCCTTTGGCAAAATGAGCACTTTCTCAGTTTTTCCTACAGCTGGTGTTCTCTCAACACCTGCAGCACCATTCTCAGGTGTTGTTCATGTTCTTCCTCTATCTTGGAATACACCAAGATATCATCTAGGAAGACTATGGCAAACTTGTCTAAATAATCTCTCAACACTCCATTCATTAAGCACATGAAAACAACAGGTGCATTTGTCAGTCCAAACGACACCACTGTGAATTCATAATGACCGTACCTTGTTCTAAAGGAGGTCTTGCTAATGTCCTTATCATTTATTCTCACTTGGTGATATCCAAATATGATATCTATTTTTGAAAATATTTTTTCATCCTTCAACTGATCAAAAATATCATCAATCCTTGGCAGAGGATACTTGTTGTTGACAATGACCTTATTCAACTGCCAAAAATCAATGCACAGTCTCAACGTCCCATATTTCTTCTTCACGAATAGGACTGGGGCTCCCCAAGGTGACACACTAGGGTGAATGTATCCCTTCTTTAGTAGCCCTTTGTTGTGGGGAAATTCTACCCTACGGACTAACAAGTTAGGTCTTAAACTTGCATGCAGATCATGACCCTTAAGAAATTACTTTTAACCTGCTACCCCAAACCTAAAACCCTTTTTCACATGAAAACATGGAAAGAACCAACTAACCTTTTTATCAACGGTTGGTGTAGATCCTCCGTTGCGCTTTATCCCCTTTTCTTCTGCTGCTCCTTCCAAAAATATTTTCTGCAATCAAGACAAAACTACGCATGCATGCTATTGTTCTACTAGAGGGTTAGAGATTAAGCATCAATCAAATAAAACATATGAGACTTTTGCATTTGGGACGGGAAAATAATCTTTTTATTAATCTCAAGATGAATCAACTTACAATGATTATAGAGACCGGCCACCATTCCTCGATCCTAATCCTGGGCTCCTCCTCTTCTTTGTCCTCCAACCGCTTTGCTTGAATTCTCCTAAAGCTTGAGGAAAGGCTAAAGGGTTGGGACAAAATAGATTTTAGCAATTGGGAAGAGTTTCTTAGCTATGATTTTCCTCCTTTTGAATAGTACCCCTACCCCTTCTTTTATAGGCTAGAAGGAGCTAGGGTTTTAGAGGAACTCTCGGCCATGCATGGCTGGGAGTTCCAGTTAACTGACCCAAATCTTTTCATTCCGTCGGAAACTTTCCTGATTTTTTGCTTTGTTAGGTAAACGCGGGCTGTAGTGGGCTAGCCAGCATTCCAATGCATGCAGTATAAGGCCTGCCAGCGTTCCAACTAACCTTTTTATTGACGGTTGGTGTAGATCCTCTGTTGGGCTTTATCCCTTTTGCTTCTGCTGCTCCTTCCAAAAAGCTTTCCTGCAATCAAGACAAAACTATGCATGCATGCTATTGTTCTACTAGAGGGTTAGACAAGTTAGGGCTTAAACTTGCATGCAGATCATGACCCTTAAGAAATTACTTTTAACCTTCTACCCCAAACCTAAAACCCTTTTTCACATGCAAACATGGAAAGAACCAACTAACCTTTTTATCGACGGTTGGTGTAGATCCTCCGTTGCTCTTTATCCCCTTTGCTTCTGCTGCTCCTTCCAAAAATCTTTCCTGCAATCAAGACAAAACTACGCATGCATGCTATTGTTCTACTAGAGGGTTAGAGATTAAGCATCAATCAAATAAAACATATGAGACTTTTGCATTTGGGATGGGAAAAGTAATTTTTTTATTAATCTCAAGATGAATCAACTTACAATGATTATAGATACCGGCCACCGTTCCTCGATCGTGATCTTGGGCTCCTCCTCTTCTTTGTCCTCCAACTTATTTGCTTGAATTCTCCTAAAGCTTGAGGAAAGGCTAAAGGGTTGGGACAAATCGGATTCAGCAATTGGGCAGAGTTTCTTTGCTATGATTTCCCCCCTTTTGAATAGTACCCCTACCCCTTCTTTTATAGGCTAGAAGGAGCTAGGGTTTTAAACGAACTCTCAACCATGCATGACTAGGAGTTCCAGTTAACTGACCCAAATATTTTCGTTCCGTCGGAAACTTTCTTGATTTTTTTCTTTGTTAGGTAAACGTGGGCTGTAGTGGGCCAGCCAGTGTTCCAACGCATGCAATATAAAGCCTGCCAGCGTTCCAATGCGCCTAGTGATAGGTTAGGGCACGGGTTACTTAATTTAGGAGGTTTTTGAAGAGTCTGTTTAGCATGGCTTTGGCAATGAAGGGTAGTGAGTTGGCATGATGCCCGATAAGTATGGATGGTGAAATTTAGGGTTATAACAGATGCCCCCTAATGTGTGAGGTCAGAAGAGCATCTGATGGCCGAAATACATTACCAATTCTTTACCAATATGTACTGATATGTTGAATGAGTGAGCCCAGGAATCAGGAATCAGGAGGTGTCATCTGCAAAAAAATATCAAATGTCTCACCGAGGCGAGCATACCCCTGCTCGGGATAAATCAGAACCATGGCTACCAATCAAATACACTGTAGATCCATGTCAAATAACTATAAAGAGTAGCCGCGAACAATACACAGCGAAGCTACATCTCGAAATCAGAAAGATATACATAGAAAGTATCCATCTCTCAGAAGCTGATTTGGCCTGATGGCTGTACTTCAGAGCGCGAGAAACAACTTCAAAATCTTCTAAACTTGGGTAGGAGTGTAATATGAGTGTATGACTGCACTACCCAGAGGTCTTCGACGGCTCGTCGATTGTGGACTTGATAATCTTGATGATCAGACTGAAGGCTTCAGTGATTTCGAACAAAGAATTGACTGGAGGTTCAGGATGGCTGGGTATGCGGACAAGAGACATACTGCAGAGGGGCCGACTCAGGCTAAGTAAGAAACTGACCTTGGACAATAGCACGACACGTGATAAGACTCAGGCAACATAACTGTTAATCATAAGTCTACGAAGCAGGAGGCAACACAAACTCTCCATATGTTTGGAAGAGTAACCAAATGGTGGAGGACACAACTCAATATAGCGAGCAAAGCTTCCTAAGGTCATACTACATCCCAAAGTCTGATGAATCAAACAGACAGATGTTCTTTATCCAAGGGAGACTCATAATGCTACCATTAAAGAAAATACTTTTCCCATCCTCTTTTTGGGGTATATTTGATTTTTTTGTTCTTTTTGAGTATTTTGAAAAGAATAAAGGAATATTACATTACAATGGAGGAACGAGCACAACAAACATACAAGCTCAAGGCACAAAGACAAGACTGATGTTCTAGGAAATAATACTCGGGAAAAATCCTCTAGTGGAAAAAGGTGTTAAGATGCAAAAGCAAACTGTTACTAGGCTGATGGGTAAAGGATGCAAATGCGGTTGATAGAACACACAATGGTAACATCCTTTGATGTAAGTTTAACGAGCCCAAAGAAGGGAATCTCAATGATTTTTCATGTTTAGAGAGTCTGAAAAAGCATAAAAGGAAACTCCATTGGGGTACCTTTTTCGACAATAGTCTAGTCGGTTAGAAAAAGGGGGAAACTAGTACCGACTAGACGTCAAGTCAAAACCATTTTAACGAGTGTGACAAGGATAAGATCACTCGGTTATTTTTTCAATTTTAAGGAGTCGAAAAAAAGATTAACTATGGACTCCATCATGAATATTCTTCTGGACCATTTTAATGAGTGTGAAAGAATAAGGTCCCTCGACAATGTTTTCAATTTTAGGGAGTCTGAAAAGAGCTTAACTATGGACTCCGAGGGGGTTTCTTTTTCGTAAATTTAGTCCCTCAGGCCCGAAAAAGGAATAAAATTATACCTGAGGATACTCTTCTAAAGAATCAGAATTCGATAGAGTATTCCTTTGTTCATACAATTGACCGTCCAGACCGAAAAAGGGGTAAACTACCGCCGGACAGACATGACTTCAAATTTCAGTTTAACGAGAGTGAAGGGTCACAAGATCGCTCGACAATCTTTTCATGTTTAGAGGGTTTGAAAAGGGATTGAAAGGAGACCTGTTGTGTTTTGGGAGTCTTGAGGGTAAGACAAAGAGTGAAAAAAACTTATGCATATGAGGCTCAAACTCATATTCAGGAAATACTATACGGACTCCCGAGCCTACTAGTTTGTTAGAAATGGCATGGGCACCATAATGCAACCAGGAACTACCTAGGGCATCCATATTTTGGTAATCTCTACCACCAAGTTACGACACTTCTAGAGAAGAGATGACGGTTTTGTGTCACAACCTGATGGGATCGATCCTATATCATAAGAACAAAAGGCAACGAGATGCAGCAGTTGGGATGAAATCCTATCTTATATGCTCAAGTTGAATTTTGGAAAACAAATTATGGACCGTGAATATATATATTTTTTATTTTCTAAAACTCCATGAAAAATGTCCCAATACCTGATCAAATTCCTGCCATATAACTCCTGAACCACTCAAAATAGTTTTTGGTATAAAGAAACTGAAAAAAGGGTCCAAAAAAGTGAAAAAAGAGGCCAAAAACTCTATACATAGAAGCTGGCAGCTCATTATCACCATTTCTGATTTGGAAATTAACTCTGGAGCCAAAAGAACCCCTTTGCCAAAGATCGTGATTCCGGGAGCTACAGTGGACGAAACAGACTTCTTCTTGGATGAAGTAAGTACAAACTCCCTAGTCTTCCATTTCAATACTTCATTCGTGTCTTTTAAGTTACTTTTGGGGGTGGCTGTCGACCTCTAAGAGGCCGACCCTAGAAAAACGTGGGTTGTCTAGAGACAGTCCGCGGGTACCCGCGTGCAGGGCTAAAGCTGCGCGCCGGTACCCACCACTGTCGCCTCGACAGCCCGCGGGCTACTCCCGCGTGATGGAAAATTGATTGAATGAAGATCTAAACTCCCCTTTTTTAATTGTGTGTTTGCCAGGATGTATGTTCATTGGAGAGAGAGGGAACATGAAGCTGCTAATGAGGCAGTGGCTACAGATCCAAATGTGATGGTCGTACTGACGCAGTGTGGCTTAGTGAAATTCTTTTTGTGTCTGTTTATGTGCACTCAACCAAGGCTGTTGAACACCCTGGTTCACTATTGGCACCCTGATGCAGAGGCCTTCATGATAGAGGGGAAATCCTTGGTGCCCACCACCGAGGATATTTACTTTTCAACTAGCCTCTCGAGGAGAGGGGAACCAGTGAACTTTCAGACTTTTCCTGCGGGGCCGAGAAAAGTCTCAAAGTTGATAGCAGAGTATTGCAAGGCTGGGACCGATCCGAGACCTTCTTCAGTGCCCGTTGGTAGGATCACCAACCTCACCCTGCAGAATATTTTATCGCTCATTGGGTGGATTACCAGCTCTGCAGTCGTGCATCAAGCTTCGCGTGCACAGATGAATTGTGCAATTCAGTGCATGAATGCACAAATTTTCAATTGGAGTACCACACTATTAGAGAGCATGAAGAGGTAATTGACTGATTGTCGACAACGGACACACAGGAACGTCGGGTTCGGGACCATCCTGTGTTCATTTTTCTTTGAGAGAGTTCCATGCTTTAGTCCTCGGATGACAGTACGAGGACATCTGGCGACTTTCCCCGCAGTATGTAGATGGGCAGCATTACTGCTGCGACAGGGTGGTGGAAGGACCGTAGAGGCCTTCAATGACGACTTTTTTTCTTGGTTGTCATGGCAGATCCCCGCTATCGAGGACTACCCATATGTGGGGATCGAATTTTCCAGAGATCCAGCGATACCAGTGCCTCCTGGTGAGGAGCGAGGGGAGATGGGTAAGTCTCTGCCTGTACAGTTTTTTTTTTGTTTGCATATGTAATTTTTATGTCTTTTTGATATATATATCATGTTTTTGTATAACCGAGGTTTAATGGGTGAACATTATGTTGCATACAGATGTGGGACCCGTGCGACCTGCTGATTATGCATGGAACAAGCGCCGCCCATGGCCAAAGGCCGCAACTGCCGCCACCAGGGGAGCAGCAGTAGCAGGGAACCTCCCAGCAGGAGAGGCTGAGAGGGATCTTAGGCGGATTGAGCGGAACTTTACTGAGCTCACACGCACAGTTCCCATGGTAGAGATAGAGGACTTGCCACCCTCCATGCATAACCATATGGTGGGGGTACCTCGGACATGGGTCCGACCGTTTAGGCGTTTGGGCCGAGCTGTACATGATTATAACAGGGCCCATAGGCCCTGAATAGGCTTGTAGACTTTGATGTGCCTCAAGCACCAATATGTATATATATATATTGAGGGCATAAGCCCCAGTGACTCGTTATGGTTCCCACTTTTTGAGGCGCTTATGCCCATCTATGTACTCTGAGGATTTTCGGATATTTGTATATGGTTTTTTATTTCTTTTCTGTGTCTTTATGGATTATGAGTGAAAAAAATGTATTTACATGTGTATGATCATGATCTTTTTATGTGTGAGCAAGATGCCAATCTAAAATGTGATTATCTAGAGTATCTGTGATTTGATTTAGACTCCTAGGAACATGAAAATATGTAATATAATCAAAGTTGCATTCCAAGATATGTACCCTAAGGAATCGTCGGTGTAAAGTTGGGTCGTGCACACGGTATATTCTGTTTAGCTGTGACACAACTAGTTGAGCGTCTAGATAGACCCGGAGATGAGAGATACCCAATGACCAAGCATCACGAAGCAACTCAATAACTGCGCTATACTCAGACACATTGTTTGTGGTGTCACCTAAGCATATCCCTCTGCAAGATAACAACTGACCCTGTGGTGTAAAGATTACCCAAGCTGCAGAGGCAAGCCTCCGCGTGTGTCGACTAGCACCGTCCGCATACCCAATGAACACCTCGGACTCACTTGACATCTGCCATAGTGACGAAAGATAGCATTAATGACACGTCCATGACACGTTTTTTAAAAGAAATGAAAGAAAGTAATAGCACAAAGACTATACATATGTTACAAAAAGTTACCCATAGTGACCTATTCTATGAGTAATACTTCTTGAGGTAGAGCCCATTCCTAGGCTCTGCTAAAGCATTCCCTTCAAAATCGACCAAACGATAAGCGCCCTTCTTTAAAACCTCCTTAACAATGAAGGGTATGAACCACATGGGTTTGAACTTTCCTGCCCCTGGGGGTTCCTTATCTTGGTCATAAACTAGGACAAGGTCGCGCTCCAAGAAAACCCAAGGACGAACGGACCTATCATACTGACACTTAACCTTATGTTTATGAGCCTCGTTGGCCAGGGCCGCATCGCGACGCTGTTCATCAAGCTGCTCAAGGTGTACTAATTGTTCTTCAAGTGGAGAAGTGTCTGGAAATAACTGTACTGCCAATTTCAAAGATAGAATTTGACATTCGATGGGCAAGATTGCCTCTAGCCCGTAAACGAGTTGGAAAGGTGAGAAACCGGTTGCAGTCTTAACTGATGTTCGGTAAGCCCATAATGTCGAGTATAACATTAAATGCCAGTTTGACTTGGCAGAGTTGATGGTTCGCTGTAGCATTGTCTTAAGTGTTTTGTTAACAGCTTCCACTTTCCCATTGGCTTGGGGGTAGTAAGTTGATGAGTGTTCCTGCCATAACCCAAGCTTTGATGTTAACTCAGACATCATTTGATTCTGAAAGTGACTACCATGGTCAGTGACAATCTCTCTCGGGATGCCAAACCATGCTATAATTTGGTTAAATAAGAAGAGAGATGCAGTCTCACCATCATCTTTGAACGCCGGCATAGCTTCGACCCACTTGGTGAAGTAGTCGGCAGCCACAATGATATAGTGGTGCCCCCTGGCTGATGGGGGGTTGCAAGTAGTGTAATCAATCCCCCACTTAGTGAAGGGACCGACAGTGATAACAGGAAACATAGGAGCTGGATGTGCTCGCATCTTTCGTGAAAAGATTTGGCACGGATGGCACTTCTTGACCGACTCGATACAATCTTTGATGAGCGTGGGCCAGAAGTAACCTACTCGTAAGATTTTTTGGGTTGTTTCCAACCCGGATAAGTGACCGCCACAAGCTCCTGTATGACAATCATTGAGCACTATGATGGCCTCCTCTTGAGTGAGACATCGACGTAAGATGTAGTCTACGCCTCTCCAATACAATGTATCATTGAGTATGAGATAGTTCTTGGCCTGATGGCATATCCGCTGATGCTCATCACAAGAAGCAGACGTGGGTCACTTCAAAGTCTAGATATAGATCAGTATATCTCCATACCAGGGGTCAGATGATTCAATCAAAAATATATCCCCCGGATAGGCGATTCTTCAGGCACAATGTCACCTGACTCAACCGAAAGTTCCGAGATAAGTTCTTCGAAGACCAACAACTTTTTGGACTTGGTTGAAACGAAGTCTAAGTCGAATTCTTGGAGGATTACCATCCATCTACTTATTTTTCCACCGATATCTCGTCGTGTCAACATGTACTGGAATGGATTCACGACAGCTACGACGGTGGTCTTGCGAAACAAAACATAATGACGGAACCGTTGAACAGCATGAACTGCCGCCAACGCAAGCTTTTCGAGATGGGTATAATTAAGTTCTGGTCCTATGAGGCTTCGGCTCAGGTAATAGATCACGTATTCAAAAAATGAATCATCTTCCTCAACTAAAACCATGCCTATGGTTGAGTCTGCGACAACCAGATATAATAGGAAATCCTTGTTATAATTCGGTGGCCGTAGCAAAGGTGCGGCTGTAAGGGCATGTTTCAATGCATCGAAAGAGCACTGTGCTGCTTCGTCCCAGAAAAAAGGAACGTCCTTCTTCAGTAAACGCATGAATCCCTTGGTGATTTCGGCATAGTTGGCGATGAAGCATCATAAGAAGTTCGCCTTGCCTTGAAGACTTTGAAGTTGTAAAATTGTGCGTGGGGGGGGGAAACTGGATTATCGCCTCCACCTTGAGAGGATCTACCATGATCCCTGTGGTTGACACTATGAAACCTAACAAATGTCCTGACGTGATGCAAAAGCTGCACTTGTTGGGATTCAAGCGAATCCTGAAGTAGCGACAGCGTTCAAAGATGAGTCTGAGGTGTGTAGGATGATCTTTTTGCTTGCGAGAGCATGATGCTAAATCTTCTAGATAGGCCTCGACTATATGTTTGAGGTCGTGAAACGCAAAAGACATGGCCCGCTGGAAAGTGGCTCCAACATTCTTGAGACCAAAAGGCATTTTTCGATAGGCGAATGTGCCCCACGGACAAATGAATGTCGTTTTGTGTTGGTCCTCGGGTTTGATTTGGATTTGGTTATATCCTGAAAAACCATCCATGAATGAAAAGGCTTTGCAACTGACGCACTCATCAATGATCTGGTCGATGAACGGGGTTGGATAATTATCTTTTGGGCATGCCTTGTTCAAATCACAAAAATCGGTACAGACACGAATCGTGCCTTGTTTGTTATCGACCGGCATGGGGTTTGACACCCATTGAGTCAAGTGAATAGGGTATATGAACCCTGCCTTAAGCAATTTCTCAACCTCCATCTTAATGCCTGCTGCTTTCCTAGGATTAACTGGATGAATTTTTTGTCGAACAGGCTTAGCATTAGGATACGTAGTGATTTCGTGTTCAACTATTTTCGGATCAATGCCTAGAATTTCCTCGTAAGACCAAGCAAAAACATCACGGAATTCCTTAAAAATATCTGTGTAAATTTGAATCTCTTCGAGAGAGCAATCCGCTCCGACGAAGACATTTTCCACGACGCCAGGGTTTCAGGAGATATTGATAGGTATCGTTTCAGTGATAGTCACCATATTTCCCTCAGCATAAATATCCTGTGTAGCTAAGAGGTTAATGGGGAAAGGTTGATCTCCCGTCATGGTGATAGTGAACTCTCCTACCTCGATTCAGTGTAACTCTGGGAGGAAATCTAATCTGTGATGAAGATCTTCCTAGGGTTTGTTTGGACCAGTCATTGCTTCGATTATGGCTTCGTCAGAAGGCAAGACTAAATCTAACGAATCAGTGTTGGAAAAAGAATCCTGAGCCCAGATAGGCTCAAGGACTGTATCCAAATCTTGTGTGGGAATTGGATCAGGAGTAGATGAAGATTGCTCGACCAAGGAGTACGCTACTTCAGTGGTTGACAAGCGCGTAGACATGCCCGCATGCCCTGTCGCATCCATCGAGTCTGATGGGGAAGGAAGAATCCACGAATCTTGAAAGTAAGTTGTGTGGAATGACGAGACGTGAAAAATATTAGCCTTGTGGTGAGTTGATATAAACTTGACATCGCGATGAGGAGGTGGGTAATCAAAAGTACCCATCAAAGATGGGCACAAGCCAACTCCTACATTAACGACACCGGCTTGAGGATTATCAACCATGGGAACCGTGGACTCCCCTAAAGCTGGGTCAGGTCGAGAGAGGGATAACTAATCAATGGTCACTATCCGGCCTTCATGTGGAAACAATAAGACTCGAAAAACTGTAGCGACCACTGCTTGCATCGCATAAGTCCAACTACGACCTAACAATAGATTGTAGTCAATGGGGGCATCAACTACCTCTACTTCAACGCACACGGTCTTGCCCCCTAACTACATAGGGAAAGAAGGAATGATGCCATGCGGTCAGAAAGAACGACCATTGAACGCAGTGAGGAGAGTAGGTGACGGAGACAACTCAGGTTGACCAATGGCTTTCCAGCATGCTAACGACATCACACAAGTCGAAGCACCCTCGTCTACCACCATGCGGAAAATATTTTGTGTAAAAGTTTTCATGGGATGAGCCACTACTATCTGAAACGCGACGTGCTAAGGCAAACAAGGTTTCAAGTTAGTCGTATCTAACATGATGGTACCCGGGTTACAAGTCTCAGTAGAGCCTAAAGCAGTCATTAAGGCTTGCCTCTTAGCAGGGCAACTTTGGAGGACCTCCAAAGCGGACATAGCACAAGGGGTTTGTGATAAATCTTCCACCACAGAGTAGTTTTGGGTGTCCCTTGCGTTTGGATTGTGAGAAGCGCACTTGAACGCACCTTTTGGAATGCGTGTCATTGTTTCACCCAATGTCTTCTCGATCTGTAGAGGAAGAGATGGGATCTCGGCTTCTTTGCCCTTCTTAGGGCACTTGGTTTGCTATAGTCATGCACTATAGTCATTATAAAATCATCACTTTTTACCATATATACGTTCGCAGAAGATGAATTGTTTGGGGGAGGGCAGTTGTCTTGGCTGGCCCCTTCGGCACTTGTAGAGGCTTGAGTTAAATTTTTCCCATGCTAAAAGGGATTAGTCAACACGGCTTGTTGTTGTTGTGTGACAAACTTCTGGGCCTCCGCAAGCCGAGGGCATAGATGGGTCAGGTGGTCTTCCACACATAAGTTGCACGGATACCTCACCTTCCTCTTTTCTGTGGTGCCCTCGCCAACATTATCAGTTGGTTTTTTATCCCCCTTACTCTTCTTGTGTTGTTTTTTCTTCCCTTCAGGCTGCTGGTTGGCCTTTGGGTTAGTCGTTTGTACGGAGTGTACTTCCAATGTTTGAGTAGGAGGAGCAGCCAAAGAAGGAGCCTGGATGGCCGCTGAGTGTTGTATAGATAACTGTTGCAATTGTTTTGTCAATTTCTCAGTGGGCTTAGTTTGTGTCGAACCAACGATACCATCGGCATGTGGTCCGACTCTCTGTTTGGTTTTGTCCAGAATCGATCATGGTGCATTCAGCAGGATGTTGTACAATAGACTAGACTGAGAATACATAAGCTCAAACTGTTGAGCCATCATGATGGCATCCTCCTTGGAGAAAACGCCTGAAGTTGCTTCGTCTTTGGATAACTGCGGAACTAAAGACTTAAGGAACCACTCAAGCAGGAATGCTAGTGGGATGGGTACCTTGATAAGACTCTTATGACATCGCCACTCTCGAATATGATCTAAGATATGGCCCGCAGTCATCTACTCAAAATTAGCTAGCAAATCTGTGTCGGCATCTTATCTCACAGGTAACTGGAAATGGTTAAGGAAGGCCATCACCAGTTCTCCAAAAGAAGAATATCGTGAACGATCAAGCTCTATGTACCATTTTGTGGCACTCCCAATAAGAGTGCATTGAAACAATCACAACTGGACGGAGTCATCTTTTAGTGAGTTAGATGAACACCAAAGGTGGAAAGTAGTCACGTGATCACCTGCATCTTCGTTAGGCTTGGCCTCGAACTTTGGAATGTCCAAAGGCAACTTTGTTGGCATAGGAGGCCAACGCGGATCATGACAGATAGAATCATTCAACAACCGTGTTAAATCTGGCAAGTGTAATGTCGCCAAGAAAGGTAGTTTAGATTGCTGCTGATAGCTGGCATAAAAGGGTCATGGAGTTTGACTGGCACCACATTGCTAGGAAAAGTTTGGTTTCTGGCCTGGGTTTTGGTAGAAACTGTGGCCCTAACCAACGTAAGGGTTTTGCATTTGAGGATACATCATTTGCTGATTCCCCATGAAGGACATAGGATGTTGGGCATTCATCATGTTTGACGGACTTTGGGAAGGATTACCCCATGCTGGTCCCGAGGGGAGAGGCATAGAATTTTGTCTGGGGTTCCATTGACCGTGGAATGAATTACCCCAGAATGACATTCCAGAGGAAGGAACGGATCCTTGTCTTGAATTCCAAGGTCTTGGTATATGTGCCCCCGACGCAGGAATAGTACCCTGTGCTGGTGTAGATTGTCCAAAAATGGGTGTGCCCCCAGATGGGAAAGTAGTGGATGCAAAAGTGTTATTACCAAACGTCCTGTTCCAAACAAATGGTGACGAACCTACCGACAGAGTTTGTGCAGGTATTCTTTGACTCCCGGCTCCAAATGAACTCGTGTGTGCAGGCTGCCCGACAGACTATTGATGCAATCCACTAAGCGAAGGGGAAAAAGGAGGGATATTACCCCCAGCGTAAGGAAAAGCATTGAAAGGGATGAGAATGCCCCCAAGTTGACCTTGGAGAGGAGCGTTAGAGCTCCCTTCCCCCAGACCCAAAGTCTGTAAAGTGGAGGAAGTGAGTGCAGGACTTGTACCTGAACTAGGCATACCGTATGAAAATGGAGGGCATGTCGCACTAGGTGTGTAAGGAGGTGTGGTCGCCACGATAGATGGGGTCGGTCCACTATGCGATGTAGTTGCGGCCGAGACCATGGTGGCCCAAACCATCGACAAAGGCAAGTTAGGAGAAGCTTCTCCTGTGGTAGTAACAGTGATAGGAATGGAAGAATTCCCAGAGGAAGTAACAGAGTTTGGTTCCATAACTGGGTTAGGCACTGACAGGCTTTCGTAAAATTGAATTGGCACAATAATGTCTGGCCAAGTATCAATGTTTGAGGTTTCAACCGATGCAAGGTTGGCGGTCGATTCCTCCAAGAGTTGTTCGGGCTCAAAAGTCTCGATTGCTTCAAAAGACCCTTGATGGTCTAGCTTCCGCCTCAATGGTGGCGGGGGTGGCTCCAGTATAACTGGCGGCAGGCCCAGAATCCTTCGTGACCGGCGGAGCTCTGAATCCTCCACTGTGTGAGAAGATTCACGACACGCTAAGGTATTCTACACAAACAAACAGTAACACTCACTACAAGAAATCCCCTAGAAGATAAGTCAAGCAAGCACTAAACTAGTTGGAAGAACAGTTACAACAACCAACACTAGAGAAACTTACTGGTGTAAGTGCAACTGGAATACAGAAGCACCCTCTGGGTATACTCTGCAAAGCATGGCCCGATGTCTGTCCTAGGTACCACGGTATACCCCTGCAGTCACCCGTGTATGTCCCTAGAAAATATTGGCAAATAGTTTACCAGCACGTGAATAGTTATCAGGCGGGTATAGTCGATAGTCGGGTAGACCACAATGAGCAGGGTATCAAGCCTGAAACCTGTCAAGGGTATCGAGAAAAAATGGTCTGGAATACAACTGAGGACCTCGAACAGAGTCGAGACCCACGAAGCTCTGTGGCAAGTGCAAACGACGGAATCCCTTAACAAATCCTCGATATGTGTTCTCCACAACGCTTGGACCAGCTTTGGAGGGGTTATCTCTGCTACCTTTCCTTACGCGACCTTGTGTTTAGCCCCTGTGTTAGAGGGGGGTCCTGAATAACTTTCCATAACTGGATTTCTACACTCCCTATTGACAGACTCCAATGTTTGGTTTGGGTGACCTTGGAGAATTTACTCTCCAACCTATTCCAAGGCCCTAGTCCTAAGCTAGTGTATGCACGCTATAAACAGAAAGTCTACTTGATTTTAATTAGCGTTTCTTTTAATGGGATTTTTAAGTCACAAGGTACGAAATTGAAACTGATGGTGTGTAAAAGACTCAAAGAAAAATGAACAAAAAATGCTTGGAAACAAAAACTTTTACTAAAATGCAAAAGCAACAACTTTTCAACAAGAAAGACTTCTTTTCTTTTCAAATTTACTAAGATTTCATGCAGAAGATATGAAGGACTTTCACTCAAATCTGTGAGCTACTTATACTCTAAATGAACTGCAAAAACTTATGAAAAAATACTTCTTTCCAAGCTACTGATGCAACAACACAATCTTCAAATCAAGAAGAAAATGAAACAAGAATTATTTATTTATTTATTTTTTTAATTGCAAAATGACGCAACAAGGGAAAATACTGATAAGCACAAAACCAAGAGGATGAAAGTAAAATTCTGGCTTAAGCCGCAGATCACAAAAGAATCAGAGAAAAGATGCGAAGAAGCAATCAAGAAAGTATCGATTCTAACACTTGTCTAAAAACCATAAAACAAAAATTATTTTTCCTTTATCTTTTCTATCAACACATCAACTAAAAAAACACAAGCTAAGGATAAGACCCTAACCTGCTGACTGTGCAGCCCCAGACTCTAAACCCCTGAGAGGAGCTCTTCTCACCAGAGGAGGGGATGACTGCCCTACCCAAGCTGAAAATCTATCAATCAAGCTCGCGATTGTCACCAAAACAGCACGCGTGTAAACGTGTGCTGAGCTATAACAGCGCGTGGGTACCCATGGGCTAAACTTAAGTAGGCCACGGGTTTGTATAAAAACTGAGACAAAACAACACAAAGGCAGCCCAGACCTAAAAAAGACATCTGGTATTGACAACCAGGGTCTCTAAAAGGCTTGGATTCTTTTACTTTAACAGAAAAGGAAAATTTGCAAAAAAGAAAACAAATGCAAAGAATAACCAACACAATAAGGCAGACTGAAAGCAAGACAATAAACCAATCAAGACCCACACAGGATCCAAAAAGCCCCCTGAGAAGTTAAACTTCTCACATGGAAGAGGAGACTGCCTCTTAAGCTTCCTGGGCTCTACATGCTACTGAAACCACTGCAACAAGCGTTCAAACGCGGGCTGCAAAAGGTTAGGGTGTGGGTTACACGCGGGAAGGCCTTCTGTAGGCCGCGTGTACCTTTGTGTATCCCGATAATAAATGTCAAGCCACAATCAAGGAAAAACTGGTATTGATAACCAGGTTCCCTACTGGCTTTTGACCTAACAGAAAACAAAAACAACAAAGAAACAAAAAACTTAACTTCTTTTAACTACCCAAGAACCTTAAACTAAATCCGGGAAACCCTAAGAGTAAATCTCCCCAGTGGAGTCGTCATTTCTGTTGTGGGGAAATTCTACCCTACGGACTAACAAGTTAGGGCTTAAACTTGCATGCAGATCATGACCCTTAAGAAATTACTTTTAACCTTCTACCCCAAACCTAAAACCCTTTTTCACATGCAAACATGGAAAGAACCAACTAACCTTTTTATCGACGGTTGGTGTAGATCCTCCATTGCGCTTTATCCCCTTTGCTTTTGCTGATCCTTCCAAAAATCTTTCTTGCAATCAAGACAAAACTACGCATGCATGCTATTGTTCTACTAGAGGGTTAGAGATTAAGCATCAATCAAATAAAACATATGAGACTTTTTCATTTGGGATGGGAAAAGTATCTTTTTATTAATCTCAAGATGAATCAACTTACAATGATTATAGAGACCGGCCACCGTTCCTCGATCCTGATCCTGGGATCCTCCTCTTCTTTGTCCTCCAACTACTTTTCTTGAATTCTCCTAAAGCTTGAGGAAAGGCTAAAGGGCTGGGACAAAACGGATTCGACAATTGGGCAAAGTTTCTTTGCTATGATTTTCCTCATTTTAAATAGTATCCCTACCCCTTCTTTTATAGGATAGAAGGAGCTAGGGTTTTAGACAAACTCTCAGTCATGCATGGCTGGGAGTTCCAATTAACTGACCCAAATCTTTTCGTTCCATCGGAAAATTTCCTGATTTTTTGCTTTGTTAGGTAAACGCAGGCTGTATGGGGCCAGCCAGCATTCCAACACGTGCAGTATAAGTCCTGCCAGCATTCCAACGTGCCCAGTGATAGGTTAGGGCGCGGGTTACTTAATTTAGGAGGTTTTTGAAGAGTCTGTTTAGCATGTCTTTGGCAATGAAGGGCAGTGAGTTGGCCTGATGCCCTGTAAGCATGGATGGTGCAATTTAGGGTTATAACACCCTTCGAGATACAATTGCAACTCTTTCAGCTCTGGCGTACTCATTCTATAAGGAGACTTCGAAACTGGAGCTGCTCCAGGCATCAAATTTATAGAAAAATCGATGTCCCTCTTCGGAGGTAGTCCAGGTACCTCCTGAAATAGATCCTTGAACTCTTTGAGTACCTCCTGATCTTCTAGATTCGAGACTACATCTCGGTATGCTTCTTCCACCCGAGCTGCATATAATTGACAGCCTTTTCGGTAACATTTCTTTAGCTGCATGGCTAAGATTTCCCTAACAACCATGGCTCTAGGAATTCCTTGGACTATTACCGGATTTCCATCCTCATTTAGGCAGGTAAACCTCTTGTTATGACAATCCAGAAGGGCATGGTGCTGGTCCAACCAGTCCATCCCAATTAAGAAATTGTATGAGCCTAAAGGCAAAATGTTCAATTCATCCTTAGTGCTCATTCCTTTCATGTCCACTAAACAAGACTTAACCAATTCAATGACCTTCCTCTTGGTCCCTGTGGCCAACTTCACTAACCTAGACTTTCCATGTTTGCTTCTTGTTAAATGCAAACTTTCCACCTTTCTAGGATCTACATAACTATGGCTAGCCCCTGAATCAATTAAACTAACAAGTGGTCGGTTGTTGATCGTACCTTCCACTTCAATCATGTGCGATTGAAATTCTGCTTGTTTGTTGTCCAGGGATGCGTAGATCCTTAGCATTTTGCTGCCCATATCCTCCACTATTTCAACTTGCTGAATAGTATGGATAGTTCTTTCTTTGTCTTTTATGTGGGGGCAGTCTCTATACCTATGATTCCCTTTACAGCCCCAACACTCCATAAGTGGAGACCTTGGCATCTGCTCACTCCCTTCAACTTTCCTGGGGTCTCTAAAAGATGACTGTCGCCAAGGGCTATTCTTGAAAAAGGGAGCCCTCTTTCCCTTCTTCCTTTGTTCTTTCTTAAACCTCCTCTTGTCATCCAAAGCCTTCCGAAAGGTAGGATTTTCTCTTTGCTTTTCGTATAAGCATTTCTCCCTTCCTATTGTTTCTTCCATAGTTTTAGGATCATCATATTGAATCTTGTCACCAATGGAAGGTGGCAGTCCACTTAGATACCTCTGAATTTTAACAGCCTCGTCTTTGATGAATGGAACATACTTCAGTAGTTCCAAAAAAATTTGTTCATACTCATCAATGGTCATGTTTCCCAACTTGAGTTCGAAGAACTCCTTCATCTTTCTATCATAGTATCTCTTGGTCAGGTAATTCTTCTCAAAATACCTCTTAAACTCCTTCCACGTGACCTCTTTCTCTCTGATGTGTCGCACTTGCACCAACTGATCCCACCACATGGATGCTTTTTCTTTCAGCTGGTACATTGCAATTCTTCCTTCTGCATGGACATAATAATTTTGTAGTTGGAAGTATTTCTTCATACCTAGCAACCATATTTCGACATCTTCTTCCTTCTTATGTTCACCATCAAACGTAGGCAGTTTAATCTTGTTGATTTCCCCTTTCAATTCATCCCTTCCATATTTTCGGTGCTTTCTGGTAGGAGACGAGCTCGAACTATCACATGTTCCCCTACTGGAATGTCTTTGGGAGAGACTAAGATGTCGGCTACCACTCCTCGACCTCCTTTTACTCTCAGGAGTCCTGACGCTTCTTGATCTCCTTATTATCTTAGGGGGCTTTGAGACTCTCCGTCTTACTTGAGTCTCTTCCCTTCTCGAGTTTCCTCTCTATTCTTTCCAGGCTCTTCAAAAATTTTAAGTTTAATACACCTTGTCGATCCCTGACTTTCATGAGATTTTGACTATCAGCTCGGCGAGCCTGGGACTCTCTTTGCAATCCTTCAATGATTTTCATTATGTGTCCTTCCTTATCCTTTTATTTTCCATGCCCATTGGAGTTTGATCCTTCCACTTCCACATTGACATCCTTTCCTTCTCATTCGTCTCCTATTTCGGAGGCAGTTTGCACCTTTTCCCATTCCATACTCGGCGTTGGTTAACTGGAGTACTGACCCTCGTTGAACTTTGCACACGCACTGTGCAATTCAATTCAAAGTTTGTCATGCCATTAAAACTTCATGAACAATCCAAAACATTTATACGCCAATACGAACAAGAACAAAATACATTTCAATTCAAATAAGTTTTATGAGCTCTCATTCGGCTCTGCAATTTTCGGGTCTTTGAAACTTTCGTTTTAAGCATTTTGGGACTTTCGAGCCTTCGGGTTTTCGGTACCCGATACTTTGGGTTTTCGGCACCCGGGAGTTCATTTTGTAGTGACTCCCAACCTTTTATCATTTAAATTCCTGAATTTCGAAAAGTCAGTTTCCTTATTCTCTGGGCCCGCAACATAGTTGTTGTCCTTAAAATTCGCTACGATTCATCTGTCTTCGGAGATTTTGGGACTTTGGGACTTCGGTTTTTCAGTCCACGAGGATTTAAGACTTTCTTTCCTTTCCAACCCCCAACTTCTGAAATTCCAATTTACTTTACCCTCCAGGCCCACATAGCACAATGGTCACCCACAACCACAGTGGCACATGGCACGTTCATGAGGGTCCACATCACTTTTAACGAAATCATCGGGTCCCACCACTCTCACTTTTCCTCTCGACCCACTGCACGTGGTACATCTCCATGTGTCAACGTCCATTCCTAGTAAAATCCAACGGTCAAATCTTTCTCAGATCTACAACACAAATCCTTTTGGCATTTCGGGGTTTCGGGCATCGAAAGTTCATGCATCCACACATCTTGAACTTCTATTTGCCAAAATACCAAAGTCATTGTCTATTAAACTACTTGATCCAATGGTCAAGTTCTTCTCCCCACGATCTACGGTGTATATTTTTTCGGGATTTTAGGGTTTTGGGTTTCAGAGCTGTTCACCTCTCCTCACTTCCCATCTCCCAAAACGTCGATTTCTTCCTGGAGAGTTGATGGTCCAGATCTCTCTTAGATCGAAGGTTATGATCCAATCATGAATTCGTGTTTCTTGAATTCTCATGAACTCACCCTTTGACCATTTCAAGTTACGAGTCAGCGAGAGGTTGCTCACTCCCCATGCGTTCTTTCAGATGGATGGTCCTGACTAATTCAGGATTTCGCGTATCGTGATTTCCACACTCCTGCGCAATTTCAAAAGGGCTTTAAACCCTGTGCACACTTTCTATATCTGACAGTCACGAGGGTTCACCTTCCCTCCTGAATAGATCCTAAAGTTCCAGCACTTCTCACGTGGAGTCCTCTTTCCCTGTGTACTTATACCACACTGGTTGCAGTTTCATAATACCGCTATACCTCCTGAGCTTAAAAACTCGTCAAGTAAATCCTTGACACTTTGGAGCAAACCAGGGTCCAAAATTGGCCTTCCAGACCCAATTTACCCTCGCAATCTCGGTCCAAAGGCTGCTCGACTGGCCCATCTAGGCTCAGTGTCGAAACCTTGGATCTGATACCAAACTATAGCACACCTTTTCAACTGCCATGGCTTAATCGCTCTTGAAAGGAAACTTTAACACCACTTGGTACATAACTCATACATGTATTATATAATCCACATGCATTTAAACAAATAAACACATTCTACACAGAGTATTCATATGAGTTACTGCCATAATTAACAATCAATAGTGTTTCATACTAATTCATATACACAATGGAAATCATGATAACATAAGCAGTAGATTCATGCAAAACATGATTGAAACATAATCATATACTTATCTTTAAATAGTGGTAGAATCCACCAACCAAGTGCAGGCCTTCCACGAACCTCCCAGCCTTAGACCACACTGCTCATCAGCTCAACAGTGGGTCACCCCCAAGCTGGGACTAAGCTCCACCGTGAGACAAAGAATCCTAGGTTGGGCTGAGGTTATAGGGAAAACAACAGACAGCCACATGAAGGTATTTTCTCCCAGGAACCACCCACACTCACTGCCCATAGAACCTCATTCCCCACATGCCTGTTCCACCCTAGGAGTATACACCTTCTTTGTCACTTGGACAGTCCTTCGGCTACTAACCTCCCTTGCCTTGGGTTACAACAACAGACCGGATCGAAAGTCTCTGGGCTCTATGGTAGCTACAGGGTTCCTTACAGGATTTCTCTCCTTCCTCTACGCACTCTGTCGCCTTGAGAGAATTTCTCACAAGTCAAC
The DNA here is from genome assembly GCA_000966675.3 of Picea glauca. Lineage (NCBI taxonomy): Eukaryota > Viridiplantae > Streptophyta > Pinopsida > Pinales > Pinaceae > Picea > Picea glauca. Next base: position 47,172 of record JZKD02S2346867.1, read on the forward strand.
AAACCTCCCACGCAGTCCAGCACTGCGTGGCCACACAACCAATGGAAAAACAAACACGGATTTTTCCATAGGCTCAACAATGGCAAAATGGCTCAGGGTCATGGCTTTGGAACAGAGATCTCATGCACAAGCTCAATCTCAGGAAGTGGATGCACATGGATTCTCCAAACACAACACGGGATTTTTTGATTCAAACAGAGGTGAAATCAGCTTTTTCAGAATCGATCACAGGCTTCTGGTTTAGTACGAAGGTATACACGAGTTTTTCAATTCAGAAGGTGTACGAGGTTTCTCTGCAGAGCTCGGGTCAGTCGTACTGCTCAGAGCCTGTACATCCTCAGGCAGTCCGCTCCCATGAGAGAGTGACCCCCCCTTCACGGTCCACCCAAAATGTTTTATTCTCATGTACCAGGGTCGACACTTGTCACCCTAGAGACTGCATGCATTCCACCAGCACGCATCCTTCCCTTGGTCAGTAACTTAGGATAAAAAAAAATATAAATGGCACATGTTCTTTTGGAATAATAAAAAAATATTATTCCTAGGCTTAAGACCCTTTTCCCACCTTCCATCCCCTAATCCCTTGCCTTCCCTATGGAAGCTTAGTCCCCCTTCACTCATTCATCATGGTCGGTCTGCACCTGCCAGTGTTTACAATTTATTAAATGTTTTTGCATATATACAAGTACAAAATCAGGCCCTTGGCCTCCAACCCTTAGGCTCTCTGGCCTAACAATCATATAAGCCCACCGACTTATACAAACTTGGCTCACCAGCCTATAACACATACTTACAATTCATTTCATACATCAGATTTACAACGGGGCTCGGCCTTGGGGACATTAAAATTTCTTTTCATGATTGTTGGGCCTTCCTTTCCATTTCTTTTCTTGAAGTTACTTCTACAAAATTTCGCTATATGCCCAAAATTAATGTAGTTATAGCATATGATGTTACAGTTCAACAAAGGGGAAAAATAATTATAATTTATTCTTCAGTATCCATGGGTGTCTCTGTTGTTGTTCCTTATAGGGTCTCTTCTTACATTTTTTTTACAATATTTTTCTTTATGACAAAATCCATTACAAGAATAACAATAGCTAAAGAAAGAGTTTTGATACCTAGTTGCGAGATTCCGTCTTGATGGGATAGTCTTTCAGATTCCTTCCTTGTGAGGGGAATTTTTCTTCTGTGAAACATATAGTTCCTACTTCATGTTGTCTTCAACTTTGATAAATTTTCTAAGTTTATAAGTGTACTTCTTGGTTATTTGTTCATTTTTCTATTTTAAAGAGGTTGAGGCTTCTTCATTGGTAGTTTCCTTTCCCTTGTTGTAGCCAAGGCTAGTTTTGTCAAATGGTGATATTTGATCACTTAGAATTTCATTCAAGGTTGTGGGGATCTTCTCATAATTTATGCTGGTAGATGATATTTTCGAATACCTTCTCAGGTAGACTATTTTAAATTGTAGAATGTTGTAGATATTTTCTCTCTCTTTTAGCTGGGCTTTTAGAGCTTCCTCAATTTTCTTTGCCTCTTCTATTTGTATTTTTAGGGTAATTATTGTATTTTCTATTTCTTCAAAATCATACTCATTCTCTTTATATTTTTACAATTACTTTTTCTTCTTTATATTCCTTTCTTTAAGTCTTCCTATTTCTTCTACAACACTAAGGAATTATACTCAAAGTCTACTTCATCCTCGTCAGGATTGTCTTCATTTGTTGAAACAATGTTTTAATATGTTTGTGTTTCTAGACCTTAAAGAGAATTTCATCTATTTCATTATCACTATCATATGAATAGTTGTTTTCTTCATTGGTATATAGATTCTTATTTTGTTTGTATAATTTTTTCTTCTTTTAAGTCTTCCCTTCGTTATACTTCTTGAAACTAGAATCTTCTTTCACATAGCTATTTCCATTTTTTTCATAAGGGAATTTATGGAAAAGTGTCCTACTTTTTCACAACCAAAGAATTTGAAGGGAATCTTACCTTTGTATCTTCTTTTGATCTTCCTGGAAAATTTGGCTTCTTCCTCATCCAGTTCGATATCCGAGCAATCACTTGTCTTGCACTCTTCTGTATTTTTTCTTCTTTGAATCCTTGAAGGATACTTACTTCCTTTATGACCTTGTTGGATTATCTTGTTCTATCCTCATTTCATATGAAGTGAGGATTCCATGCGACTCATCTATTTTCAACTTCTCTAGGTTCTTCATTTCTTCTATAACATATATGTTGGGATTAAATCTTGAGGGAAGAGACCTAAGAACTTTTTTCACAATGATGGTTTATTTTATCTCTTCTCCTAATACTTTGATAGAATTGATAACCTCATACAGATGAAGAAAATAGGTTGCAATAATCTCTTCTTCATTCATCATTAGAGACTCAAATTGTCCTCTATGAATCTATAACTTTTCTCTCTTGACCTTGTCATCTCCTTCATAAATTTTATGTAATTTATCCCACATATATTTTTCTGAGGCACAATACATGAATTTGATATACACTTTATTTTTCAAATCGCAAATAATAACATTCTTGGCCCTGCATTTATTGTTACTGAGCCTCTTTCCATCTGTATCAACTAATGGAGTTTTTGGAGTTGTATAACCATTCTCTACTACACTTCAAATGTCATACCCAAGTGACATAAAGTATGATTTCATTCTTATCTTTTAGAAAAAATAATCTGATCCATCAAATCTTGGAGCTTTGTTTGTGAAAAAATCTTCTTGTTCATCCATTTTATCTATAAGGATTCACCTTCCAGTGGTTAGACTATTCCTAAAGGAACCTCACTCTAATACAAATTGTTGGAATATACACTAATACTAAGAGGGGGGAGAGGGGGGTGAATTGGTATTAGAATATTTTTACCACTTTAACTATTCATTACATAATCAATCATAAGAAATATAGAGCATTAAACATATCAACAAATATCAACACAAAGGCATGGTACATATATTTAACGTGGAAAACCAAATGGGAGAAAACCACAAAACGTTTTTTATAAGATCTTGTAGGCACCAACCTAATGTTACAATGCTTTCAGAAACCAACCTACATGAAACACCAACACCAATCTCCTTGACTGAGCAACAACTTAGCAATAAATTTTGTAGGAACCAACCTTCCAAGTACACCAATCCTTGCTACAAGCACAAACTTGTAGAACTAGAGGCACCAACCTGCACTACAAGCACCCACTTGATGATAAAGAAGGAACCAACCTTCAATGTAAACACCAACTTACAATGAGGAATTCAGTCCCCTTCTGAGATTTCAATCTCATTCTGAGATCTTCCCTGCCACTCTCAAACCTTCAAATATTCCTTTCTTCCATTCTCTTTCAAGTCTCAAAGCCTCTTCTCTTTGCACTTCCACTTCCACAAACTTCTTTCTTCCACACACTTCTTGCTTCACTCTTCACACATCCATTGTACCTGATCTATTTCAACACAATCCTAGAATCATTATATATATGTTCAATCTCATACACCATTCATTTATTCTCAACTAAATCATATTCAACAAGTTGACTCTAGGTCCATCGATTCTTCATTAAGTCAGGCCACAAAACCCTCCATGAAAATTGGTCTTCAACTTCCTTCCATTACACACAATTCTTCACATGGACCTTAATACTCAGTAGTCGTCCGATAGGATTCTTGAACAAATTGTGATCATTGATCTGTTCTCTATTCAACAAGGAATACTATACAACCTTGACACACAACAACTGTCCAATCATTTATTCATTTGATCAAACCGTCTGATCTAGATATCCAATCAATATCTTTCATTGATATCACTTTCATCAGGACCACTAGGCATATAAGACACCTGGGACTATAATACTCAGCCACCGTAGGATCTGGTCCATATTTGATCTAGTATGTCAATTGTATCCTTGATATTGAGCTCATTAGGGTATTCTCAACACAATATCTCCTCATTTCTCAACAGTCGTCTGGTCTTAGATCAATGGCTATAATTGGCTCCTAGATTCATGTTTGTCCAAACCCATCCACTTTAGAGTATAACTATACTGTGACCAAATCCTCTCCAATGACACATACTCTAGTGGATCCAACAGTCCTTGCAGTCTGAAATCAATGAATTTGATCAAATCACTCCTTCAACATGTATGGTGATTATCTATTGTCTCTCTATATTATCATGACAAGGTCAAGTGGGACCCACAATAATCTATGGATGAGATTGAATATCACCTGCATGTCGACCCATAGCCTAGATCTCTCCTCAGATCTCCTTTGTTGGAGTACCTCCATTGCAAGTAACACGATCTACTCCAACTAGAGCCTCTCCAATGAACGATGGATATATGCTCGCTACACAGATCAACTGCTCATATTTGATATGATTTCATAACAGTCTCCACATCCAACTATGTCCGAATTTTGTTTTGTACAATCAAAATATGACATGCATCACCCTTTGGGATACTCTAGTTGCCACACTAGAATCTTGATGTCACCCTGACTTCTAATATTTCATGACACATCATTACTTCCTCCATCCCTTCTTTGTATACCTTTATGACTTGGCACTTGACATGTGGCATTGTCCTTGTTGCTTTCGTGTGTCTGAAATTACAACTGATGTGGCTGAGTTGATCTAGATCAATATCATTCTCGGATTCTCTTGTTATCAAATTACCTGCACTCACAGTCCACTCCAATCATTGCTTCTCCAATGAACAACAAATATCTACTAGACATTCCAAATAAATGGCTACAATTTCCTCTAATATTCTGATACTAATATGTTGTGTAATGTGCTAGATGATGTGGCCTCTTATAGGTTATAACACGAAAGATGACTTACTGTTGATGTGGAATATGACCTCATGTTGATGTCATTACAAATTCTATCCATGTTTGAAACTCTGAGTCAAATATCTGATTGTATATGGCTCAATATTCTTATGACACATGATCTAGTCATTGTGTTACACGTGACTACTATCGTGACTTGATCCATTAGAGGTCTATTGGCCTCTTCCATATGACCTTGAGCTACGACCAAGTGCTTAGGCCATCAGACTACTTCTGGTTGGAGTGTCTCAAAATGGCCTAAGATAAGCACTTTGAAAACATGAACTCCAATGGAACCACACCACTCCAAATAGTTCTACATCCCCAATATCTAGTTAATAATTTAATCTCAGCCATCTATTTAGATAAGGGATTTCCCACTTGCATTCACACTTCATAAAATCACCCTTTCATCATAAACCCTTCAAATATAAGTCTTCTTGTGTGTGTGGGATAATATGGCGATCATTGTTTACTTGATATTTCTTAATTGATAACTCTCTTACTAAGCTCATTGTTGCTCATTCCTTCAATGCTTTCTTGAGCTTCTTCTACACTGTCTATATTTACCAAACTATAATCATTATGTCATAAGACTCTTTACTTACTCAATTATGCACAAGGGAATTATTTTCTTCCTTTATCTATCTGGTTCGATCCTTGGACCTGGAATCATAGTCTACCTTTGACATCAATGAAAACACAATTTTCAACATATAATGCTTTAAATTATCACATCACCACATGCCAACTACTCATTTTTTGTTTGATGATTTTTTCGTTTTTCATACAGGACTATCATACCACAGAACTTTGAAATCATTGATTCCTTCACATCATTGATTAGTCACACAACCGTAATATTTGTCTTATCTTCTCACCAAATAGACACCCCCTCATCTTCTATCCAAGACTCGTTAAAAAAAATGCACACTTACTAAAATTCATGTCTTGTCCACCATTCAAACACCTATGCCTCTTAGAGAATTTATCCCATACAACTTGAATTGGGTCATCAAGGGTCGAGATGAGACAACGACAACCCTTCGTCAATTAAAGAACCAACAAGGGTCTGGAAAGGTCTTTTGATTTTAATTTGTTAACATAGAGGGAGGAGGATATATTCTACCTTATCTACAAACGAAATATAAAACATGCAACATAAACTATATAACCTCTTGAATAATGATCGAGATATATTCTTACATCCAACCTCCCTAGCTCAACATTGTCCAAAAGTGAGCATGTTATTTCTCCAAGTGCATTTCATCTTTGAATCAATAAACAAAACCAAATCTACAATTGTTGGCTACATTGTTTACATCATGGTATTGTCACTAACACTTCCCCTACCTCCCCTCTACATAGGAAATATGGGTTAGATACTATAAAAAATACATATAAAGGACATGTCAGGTTATAACATGGATGTGACATTATGGGGAGAACATTGTCATGTAGAAAGAAATGAACTAACTAATTTGTGTTCTTCAGGAACCCACTCTGTACTTGTAATCAAGGGAAATGGTGTAGTTGAGTTCAATGGAAATACTAATGATACTATCTCCAAATACACCATTCTAATTAACATAGATATTGAAGGAAACCATCCACTAAAATGATAGTTTTCATCAGGAGGTATTTCACGCTCTCTTCCCATTCTTAACTACAAGATATGCAAATATTTATAAGCAAGTTAACTAAAAAAAACAGTTGTTGAGGTTTCCAGGATGAACCCCTTTGATAAAGGTGAATGTATCTTACTTAAGGACACCATAAAAAAAATATTGCTGTAAAACTTTTACTACATTTCCTAACCGTTTCTCATCATTGATAGGAAATGCACGAAGAAAGTCATCCAAAATAATAAGAACCATTGCCACTATCCCAAATGCAATGTTGATTTTCCTGACTGTGATTACATGTATTTTCTTAAATTCGACCTTCAAGACCACATCGGTTCATAGACCAAGTATTTATGTTATTTCATATATGTTTTTCTTAATGTTGTTACTTTAAGAACTAATCACTTTTCCATGTGCAATAAATATCCCTCATTTATTTAAATTTATAGTTCCATATCATTGTCCCACATATATCAATCATCCCTCCTATATATATGTTTGGTTAGTATTTTCACTTCCAATATATTAATATTTAGGTTTTTTTCTATTCCCTTTAATATTTTTTCTTTCAATCCTCTCATCTACTTTATTCCCTTCTATGTAGACCTTCTCTACTCAATAAACCTTCAATGTTGATATCCTACTATATCTTTGAAGATTGGTATATGGTATACTTCTAAGGATGCATGCTCACAAGGACCTCATTATTCTCTATCTTATTCCAAGTACACAAACATGTTCGATTGCACACATGATCAAATTGCTTTGTAATATATGAAAACTTAGTCATAATCATGCCAAAGATAGATTTTGTTCGAATGTATATAGTGTTTTCACAATAATAACATCAATAGTTGTTGACGAAATGAGATCATCTTATAGAGGGTAGATGAAAATTTATGGATGCTAAGAGTGGCAATTGTTTCTACCTTCTATAATAAACCCGTCCATACATATATAAGCTTATTTTACAAAACCAAAATACAGTGGTAATGTGTACATCCCTATATTTTAAACATGGGAATTTTCCTATGCCCTATGTAACAATAATGGAATGATCAGATTGAAGTCATTTGGCATATGCCTACTCTTATTTTTCCAACAACAAATATAATTTCTTGCTTATCATGATACCTTATGCCTTTTCTTTTTGAGAATTACTCTCTGTTTATGGGCTCTAGCTCTACAAAATGTGCATCACAACAGATACACTAATAGTAGCTAGGAACAAAGAACATGAATGGCACATTTCAACACAATTCTTCATGAATCGAATGCAACATAACCACTAAGGAACATAGAAAGTCAATATATGTCAACCTAATACTTCTAATTCCAACATTTGATGCATGAAAACACAGATTTATGAACCTGCATGGACTTTATGACCCTATCTTGCTTCTTTTTCCTCTAATCTCACTAGGATTTGGTTACTTTCCCTCATATCTCATTGTTTCTTATTGCATCCATTTTTTCCTTTGTTCCAACTGTTTCCTATTTTCTTATTGGCAATTGTAATTATCTAAGTTCCCATTATTTGTCTTATGTTATGGATCCCCCTTATGTTCATCGTTAGAACATAATGTGGATTGAACATTAAAATACAAATTATTTCTCTTTATTGTGTAGGTAGATATTGTGATGCCATCTTGTAACGTCCCCTGACCATTGACCCCTGTTGGGTAACGCTACCCAAACAACCTTAACTTTGCCTTTACTTCTTTGATACAATTTATGTGACATTCCCAGCTTTAAACAATAGGCCAAGCCCTGCCACCGAGTAACTTTGTGGAAATAATCACATATAAAACTTAACCGAATGATAGAGATAACATTTGGTATTCACACTTATAAATATATATCTATCTAATATAATTAAAAAGACGAAAAAAAATACTCATACACATGTTCATGTGGAAGCAACATTAACACATACATGCAATTCTCTCTCTCTCTCTCTCTCTCTCTCTCTCTCTCTCTCTCTCTCTCTCTCTCTCTCCCTCTCACACACACACACACACACACACAGATATATATATATATATATATATATATACAGGCATTACTCATTAATTATAATGAAAATACAAATACAGAGCATACAGTGAACAAAAAATTGGTACTTATATTTTAATAGATGACCACTAACTACATGCAGACCTTCCATGAACCTCCCAACCTTAGAACACAATTCTCATCATGCTCAGAAGTGGGTCACCCCCTAGCTGTGACTAAAATCCATCGGGCAAGGGAATTCTAGGCTTGGCAAGAACAACAAGGAATATGCACAGAACAACATGAAGTATATTTAATCCCACGAGCCACTTACGCCCACAAACCATAGACCCTCATTCCCCACATGCCTACTCCACCCAAGATGGTACACCTTCACTAATACAAGTGCATCGACTGCTACACCTCCCTTACCTTGGGCTTCAAAAATAGGCTGGAACAAAAGTCTCTGAGTACTGTAGATGTTATGGGACTCCCTTCCAGGAGAGCTCACTTCCCAGAAGATTCTCTCAACTGGGAGAGTTTCTCATAGGCCTAAAACCTTCTTCTTCAATTCATCTCCTAAGAAATACAACAACAACATTCAACTAACACACGAGTGACAAAAACAACAGAAAATGGTTATGGACACCGAAAATGGAAACAACCCAACGCTAAGACACAACAATGCTCAGGGGAATACAAATGCATTGGGCTTCACATGAGACAAATGGGATAACTCAAGTATGATTTCAGGATTCCAAAGGTGCGTACTATATATAGAGGCAATGATTATGGAGAACTGGTTCAATGCATGAATCCTTGGTCAATCGGGAAGGGTGAGAGACTTCTCAAGAATCGTAAGGGTCCTGAGGAAACTTGAAAATAGTCTAGACTCAAGGATGGGGAGAAATTCCTTAATGGGAAGTGAATCCCCAGTGAGTTGTATTTCCCAGCTATAAACTGCATGTGCCTAGGTTGACACATGTCTTGCTGAAGCTGCATGAGTTCCACATAGAACTCATTCCCCTTTTTCCTAGGAAATTAGGACAACATGGCTTATGTAAACCATAGCCTTTGGGAAATAATAATAAAATATTAATCCCTTAGAGATAAGTAGTCTAGATTATCCTCTAGGCCTAGACACTTCACCCCCCTCCCTTATCCTACCTAGTGGATCTTAGTCCCCCATAAATCTTTCTTTGTGGTTGATCTACAAACAACAATGTAATTTTATTAATGATGCGAGTATTTACATATATAGAATCAGGCTCATTGGCCTTTAGATCTGGCTCACCAGCCTAATAAACACATAAGTCTTTCAACTTATAACCACTCAACTCACCAGCCTATAAACATAATTACAATTTAGCAGGGCTCAACCATGGGGTGTTACAATCCCCTCCCCTTATTTTTTCACTGGCCTCAGTGTAACTTATTTACACAACAACAACAAGATTTCCAAAATCTTCAAAAATATGCTCCCATGTTGTGTCCTCAAGACCATACCAGGTCCAATGGAATTTTACAAGCCCTATGGCTCGATTTCAGAGCTGCTTTCTTTTCCAGTCCAGTATACGTACCGGATGAACCAACAAGATGCCTTCTTGCTCCAATTGAATCACATTCCATTGAAAAACATGATTAGCATCAGTTATATATATCTTAGGAAATGAAACATTGAACACATTATGTACAGTCATGGATACAGGTAATGCAAGCATATAAGCTACTGGTCCAATCCTTTGTAGGATTTCAAATGGTCCAAAAAATTTGGCTTTCACCTTCAGGGAAACATGCTCACCTACTTTAAACTCTCTGTGGTTTCTTCCTTTGTTTGCATAGCTTTTTTGCCTGTCTTGGGAAACCTTCAAATTCTACTTAATCTTCAACATTTTCTCTTCCATTACCTTGAGAAACTTTGGCCCAATTATTGCTCTATCAATTGGATTTTCCCAACTTATTGGTGTGTTGCACTTTCTACCATAAATTTCTTTGAACGAGCTCATCTTCATTGATGCTTGATACCCATTGTTGTAGGTAAATTCTACCAAGTGTAGATAATATTCCCATTTAGATGGTTTGGCCATAAAATACAGCCTTAACATGTCCTCTATCACTTGGTTCACCCTTTTTTTTCCCCCATCAAACTCAAGATGATAGGATGTGTTGAAGTTTAGATTCATTCTGAACCCTTTAAATAACCCTTTCCAGAAATTTGAGGTGAATTTTGGGTCTCTGTTAGACACAATTGTCTTGGGAATACCATGCAATCATTTTACTTCCTTCCTATAGATATAAAAAACATTATCTACCTCATGAGTAGTTTTCAATGGAATAAAATGGACATCTTTCATAAGATTATTCACCACCACCATGATGGAATCATGTTGCTTGCCGGTTCTGGGAAATCCTGTGATGAAATCCATTGTCACCACTTCCCACTTCCACTCAGAAATGGGAAATGGTTGTAGAAACCCAGCTGGGTGCCTATTCTTAGCATTAACCCTTTGACATTCTAAGCATTTAGCTATGTACTCTGCAATTTCCTTGTTCATGCCTGGCCAAAAGTAGTGGCTATTGACTATTTCCACTATTTTTTGATATCCAGGTTCCCAACATAAGACACATTATGCATTTATTTCAAGATCACAATTCTCAATTCCTGGGAATTAGGTACATAAATTATGTTTTTGTACAAGAGTGTTACATCATCTTCCAATTTATAACATTCCACTTTTTGTAGCATCTTACCTTGCTGTAGCTTTGACACCAATTCCATGTACTGCAAATATGCATTTGCATCTTCCAAAATTCTTCCTTTAATATCATTTTGATGCATACTAATGGTTGTAGCATGTAGTTCATGCACTCTTCTATTGAGTACATTGGCCACTTTGTTCTCCTTTCCTTTAATATGCTTGATATCAAAGTCATAATTACAAAGTAATTCCAACCATATACTTTGCCTAGCATTCAAGGATGGATGACCAAACAAATACTTCAGATCTTTATGGTCTGTCCTCATTTCAAACCTCCCTCCCATGAGGTAGTTCCTCCATTTCTTCAGGGCGTGCACTATGGATGCCAACTCCAACTCATGAGTTGCACAGTTCTTTTCATGATCCTTCAACTTTCTGGATTCATAACATACCACAAACCCATTCTGACTAAGGACTCGTCCCAATATTTCTTTGCATGCATCTGTATACACTACAAAATCTTCATTTGGATCTACAATCCTTAGGATTGGATCACTAGTTAACAACTGCTTCAATTCTTGGAAGCTCTTATCACATTCTTCTATCCAATGAAATTTCACCCCCCCTTTTTTTTGTAATGAAGTGATTGGGTGTGAAATTTTCAAAAACCCTTCAATGAATCTTTTGTAATAGTCAGCTAGACCCATAAAGGATCTGACTTCTATCACATTATTAGGTGCGGAACATCCTCTAATGGCCTCTATCTTCTCAAGGCCATTGCTATCCCTTCCTCTAAAATGATATGTCCCAAATAATGGATCTTATTTTGATAAAATGAGTTCTTTCTCAATTTAACATACAAATGGTGCTCTTTTAGAACCTACAACATCATCCTTAAATAATGGTCATGCTCTTCATCTAACTTGGAATATACAAGGATTTCATCCAGAAAGAAAATGACAAACCTGTCCAAATATTCCCTGAAAACACCATTCATTAAGCACATGAAAACAACTGGTGCATTTGACAACCCAAATGGCACCACTGTGAACTCATAATGATCATACCTTGTTCTTAATGTGGTCTTGTTGATGTATTCCTCTTTAATCCTTACCTGATGGTATCTTGACTTGAGATCTATCTTCAAAAATATCTTTGCATATTTTATTTGATCAAAAAGATCATCAATCCTTGGTAAAGTATACTTGTTCTTTATAGTCAGTTTGTTCAACTTTATGAAATTGATGCACAATATCATTGTTACATATTTCTTCTTTAAGAACAAGAATGGGGCACCCCAAGGTGATACACTTTGTCATATATACCCCTTCTTCAGAATCTCTTCAAGATGCATTTGTAGTTCCTTCAACTCGGGTGTACTCATTCTGTAGGGAATCCTTGACACTAGGGCTGATCTAGGTGTCAAATTTATAGAGAAATCAATATCTATCATTGGAGGTAGTCCTTGTACCTCCTTGAACACATCTCAAAAATATTCTAGGACTGCATAGTCCTCAAGAATTGGCACCTTACCCTTAGATGCTTCCTCCATATGAGATGCAAATAATTGACATCATTTTTTGTAGCATTTCTTCAGCTGCATTGCTGAAATTTCTCTAATATAAACTTCCCTGGGAATTCCTTGGAATTATCTCTTATTTCCTTCATCATCCAAGCAAGTGAACACCTTGTTATGGTAGTATAAAATGGCATGGTGTTGGTCCAACTAGTCCATACCAATTAGGAAATCATATGAACCTAAAGGAAAGATATTCAGATCTGCCTTGGTACTTATTCCATTCATTCCCATGGGACATGATTTAACTGAATCAACAACTTTCCTCTTGCATCCTGTAGCCAATTGTACCAGCCAAGATTTCTCATGCTTTCTTCTTAGAAAGCATAATCTTTCCACAAATTTAGGATTTATGTAGCTATGACTACCTCCTGAGTCTATTAAAATAGTAAAGGCATGGTTATTGATCATACCTTCAACTTCAATCATGTGTGATTGAAACTCAAATTTCTTGTTGTCTAGGGATGCATAGATCCTTGGTACTCTTTTTCCCATGTCCTCCACTATTTCTTCTTGCTGAAAATTGTAAACAACTCTCACCTTGTCCTTTCTGTGAGGAAAGTCTCTATACCTATGATCTCCTTTGCATCCCCAACAATCCATAGGTGTCTACCTTGGCCTTTTCCCACCTACTCCAGCCATCCTGGGCTCTCTCAAAACTGGCTTTCCTTGAGGACTATTCCAGAAAAATGGTGCTTTGATTCCCTTCTACCTCTGCTCCCTCTTGAAATTCTTCTTGTCTTCCCAAGATTTTTGGAAAGTAGGCTTTTCTTTTTTCTTATCATATAAGCATTTTTCTCTCCTTATAGTTTCTGCCATAGTTTTCAGGTCACCATACTGGATCTTGTCACTATGGAAGATGGAAGCCCACTCAGATACATTTGAATATTAATTGTCTCATCCTTGATTAAGGGTACATATTTCAACAACTCCAAGAATCTTCTTTCATACTCATCAATGGACATACTTCCCAACTTGAGCTCAAAGAACTCTTTCATTTTCTTGTCATAATACCTCTTAGTTAAGTACTTATTTTCAAAATGTATCTCAAATTTTCTCCATGTAACATTATTCTCTCTGACGTGTTGTACTTGCACAAGCTGATCCCACCATATGAATTCCTTTCCTTTAATTTGGTAAATGGAAAGTATTTCCTCTACATGATAAGAATAGTTCTACAGTTGGAAATATTTCCTCATGTCTAGCAGCCATGTTTCAACATCTTCATCTTTCTTGTGTTCTCCATCAAAAGTAGGAGGCTTGATTTTATTCATTTCACCCTTCAGTTCATCCACTTTTGATTTCCTATGCTTTCTAGTAGGATATGGAATTGAATTGTTGTGTTCTCTCTTTTTCGAATGTTTCAGGGAGTGACAATGATGCTTGCTAACGCTTCTTGATCTTCCTTTCTTCTCATAAGTCCCACGAATCCCTATTTTGCTTGAGCCACTCTCCTTATCCAAGTTCTTTTCGATTCTTTCCAGGCTTCACATGAACTTTATGTTGAATTCTTCATGTTGTTCCCTGGATTTCATGAGATTTTTGTTATCTGTTCGGTGAGTCTCGACATATTTCTGCAATCTTTCAATGATTTTCATCATGTTTCCTTACTTATCTATATCTTCTCCATGCCCATTGGAGTTTTATCGTTCAAATCCCAAATGGACATCCATTCCTTTAGCTTCATTCTCTGAACTGAAAGCATTATGTGCCTCTTCCATTTATATGCACTATGACGTAATTAAGTTCGTTTCTGACAATTGCTAACTCTACAAACACAATGTGAAATCAACCGAAATTTGTTAGGCCATCAGTCCTTAAAAAATTCCATAGTATTCATAAACCAATATGTTTCGAATAAAACTTTCAGATTCCATTTTATATGGTTCTCAATCAATCAAGAATCCCGCAGATCTTTTCTTTCTAAGATCTACTCTATTCTACAATAATTTTTGGGCACTAGCCCTTTTCTCTTCATCCCTTAGTTCTCATGTGACCATGGCTTTGAACCAATTCTTATGATATGGGTGCTTATCCAGAGCCTTGAAACTTTGGGCTCCGACTTCGGAGGTTTTTAAATCACATTACAACAAATCTCCCAGAGTTCTGGATTGACGAACTCAGGAAGTAGGGTGGATCAACAGTCCATGGCTACCCAACATCTAGCAGCTGATACCCACTATGGAAATTTAGGTATCTGAGCTCTGGGACTTTGCAGCTTCGAAGCTTCAGGACTTCAGAGGATTTCACATCAACACACCCCCAACACCTCGAACCGTTAATCTCTGAACAATTCCATGTCACCTTTGGTGACATTATTATGTCACGTCACTTCAACGTTATGACACTTCAAAAGGTTCTTCCTTTTGTTCCATATGAACCATCCTTTTGGATTGTCAAGTCTCCAGAATTCCCAATTGGCGCCACGTGTCCGTTGGGACCCATGGATTCCATACTTGAACTAAGATACTGAATAATCACATCACTTAACGCCTTTCAAATTGCGAGGGCATGCATTCATGGTTTGGGTTAATCTACCTTTCATCCTGCGATTCCTCTGACACTGACATGTAACCCCTCAGTAAAACCATGGTTTGGATTGTGGGACCGCCCTAGGAAATTAATTCCTGTGCAATTTGGCTCCCTGCAATTCCTCCTGGCCATCAATCTTGATGTATCATGGTCAACGCTAGTGTGGTCCCATTGACCTTTAACTATGTTATACAGCCTCAGGGCCCATATAGTACAACTTTCAACATTCCAGGTGGGGGAACATAGCAATATAGGAGAGTTCCACGTCACCTCCAGGTGATGTCATCATGACTCACTACTTCATCTCTTCAGTCTTTGGGAGTTTCAACCTCTCTACACTCTTTTTCTTCCGAAGTGCTTACACCCGAATTCGATGATCTATCGACATGTGTCTACCACATATCAATGAGTACAAATCACTTCGTCTCTTTGGGATTCAGGAGTTTCAACCTCTCCACAATCATTTTATCTCGAAGTGATTTCACCCGAAGTCGACGATCTATCAACGCATGTCTCCCACAGATCGACGGCTGCAATTCACTTCGGCTCTTTGAGCTTCGGGAGTTTCAACCTCTCCACTCTCATTTTCTCCTGAAGTGATTTCACACTAATTCGATGATCTGTCGACACATGTCTCCCACAAATCAATGATACATATGGACTCCATTACTTTTTGGATTTCCAAAGGAACTCATGACTAACCACCTCATAAATTTTCCATATCTGATTGTCTAGGGTGACTCTATTTCCTCCTGAAGAAATCCTAGCCATTAACTTGTTAAACCGTGAGAGTTCCCCCCCCTTTGAATATTTATTCTTGCTATCTCTCTTGAGCTTCGTTTCTAGAACCCCTTTCTACTTAGAGGGTTTCTTCGACACTTGGTCGACTTTTGGATTTGTGCACTCCTTGAAATAGATCTTTGTGTCCCTTCACGAGAAAACTCAAGATATTTCTCCCAAGATTTTTGAGTCAAAGACTCTGTCGATGCACTCCTTGCACCGAGGGACACTATAAACCTCAAATTTTGTCCCTTTTGACAACAATTCACTTCGAAATAATTGTCTCGTTAACCACTGACATGGCCCATTGAGGATCAATGTCGAAACCATGGCTCTAATTCCATTTTGTAATGTTTCCCGACCATCGACCCCTACTGGGTAACTCTGCCCAAACAACCTTAAATTTTACTTTACTTCTTTGATACCAGTTATGTGACATTCATGACCTTAAACAACAGGTCGGGCCCTGCCACCCGGTAACTTTGTGGAAATAATCACATATAAAACTTAACCGGAAGATAGAGATAACATCTAGTATTCACACTCATAAATATATATTTATCTAATGAAATTAAACAGATTTCAATACTCTACTCATACACATGTTCATGCGGAAGCAACATTAACACATACATGCCAACATATATATATATATATATATATATATATATATATACATACATGCATTACTCATTAATTGTAATGCAAATACAAATACACAACATACAATGACCACAAAATTGACACTTATATTTTAATAGATGACCAGTAACTACATGTAGGCCTTCCACAAACATCCCATCCTTAGACCACACTACTCATCACACTCAGCAGTGGGTCACTCTCGAGATGGGACTAAAATCCATCAAGCAAGGGAATTATAGGCTTGGAAAGGACAACAAGGAAGTTTCATAGAACAACAAGAAACATCTTTGATCCTAGGAGCCACTTACACCCACAACCCACAAACCCTCATTCCCCACATGCCTGCTCCACCCCAGGAGTGTACACCTTCACTAATACAATTCCATCAGCTACTACACCTCGTGTACMTTGGGCTTCAACAACATGTTGGAATAGATGTCTCAGAGTACTATAGCTTCTACGGSACTCCCTTCCAGGAGAACTCACTTCCCAACAAACTTTCTCATCTGGGAGAGTTTCTCACATGCCTGACAACCTACTTATTCAATTTATCTCCTAAGCAATAAAAAAAAAAATCATCTAACACACGGGTGTTGACAACAACAAAAAACAGTTATGGACACCGAAAATGGCAACAACCTAACACTAAGACACAACATGGCTCAGGAAAATACAAATGCATCGGGCTTCAGGGGAGACACAAATGATAAATCAAGTACGACTACATGATTCCAAAGGTGCGTACTGGATACATAGGCGATGATCATGGAGAAATGGTTCATTGCATGAATCCCTGGTCAATCGGTAAGGGTGAGAGACTTCTCAAGAATAGTAAGGGTTGTGAGGAAACTCGAAACTGGTCCAAACACAAGGATGGGGATAAACACCCGAATGGGAAGTGAACCCCCAACGAGATGGCTTTCCTAGCTATAAACTGCATGCACCAAGGTTTACACATGTCTTCCTGAAGCCGCATGAGTTCCACTTAGCACTTGTTTCCCTTTTTCCTAAGAACTTAGGACAACACGTCTTATGTCAACCATATCCTTTTGGAAATAATAATAAAATATTATTCTCTTAGAGGTAATCCCTCTAGCTTATCCGCTAGGCCTAGACGCTTAGCTCCCCTCCCTTACCCTACCTAGTGGAGCATATTCAACCATAACTCTTTATTTGTGGTCGGTCTACACTCAATAGTGTAATTTTATTAATGATGTGAGTATTTACATATACCAAATCAAGCTCATTGGCCTTAGCATCTGGCTCACCAACCTAATAAACACATAAGTCTCTCAGCTTATAATCACTTGGCTCACCAGCCTATAAACATAATTACAATTCAACAGGGCTCAACCTTCGGGTGTTACACATATAATATACCCTATGTCACACCATTCTTTGAATATTGTGAGATACAATGTGTGTTGCACAATATTTGTCTTTCCATGTGACATATTGTGCTAGATTTCTCTTTCTATGTGATATATCACACTTGATTTCTATTTTAACCAGACATTTTGCATCCCATATTCTTTCTTTCATGTGATATTACACCTCTTTTTAGTTTCCTTGCAACATATCACATGGATACAAAATTTATCTTGATTCAATACAATAAACCTCATAAGCTTTGTTTTCACATCATGACAAATAAGAAATTCCTTTGCTTCTCTAGTGAGAATCTTCCATCATCACATCCTTAAATATTTTCTCCCTTGTACCATTTCACATTGAAATTATCTTTCCTCACAATACCTCGTAACTCTAAAAAAAAAATTCCTTCGTGACATTGTGCAAGAACCCAAAAGTCTTTTTTTCGTGACAAAAAAGTTTTCTCCCTTGTACTATTTCACACGAAAAATTTATTTCCATGCAACACATCATGTCAAAACAAAAACCTTTTCCATGTGATATGTCACATTCCACACAAGATCTTCTCTATATGAGATATGACATTATCCCCAACATTTTCTTTGTGACCAAAACTTTGTTTCTTGTGTCATGAAAAATATTTTTCCCATGTGATATGTTGCATCGAAAGATATATCTTTTGTGACACTCACTGTATGGCACAAACATATTTTATGTATGATTATAGAAAAATAAGTTTGTGCAATTTTTTCTTTCTTTTGCTTGTTCTTTCATGTAATACATTGCACTTCTCATACCTTTCCCTCTATTAGTGTTTTGTGCATAAAATTTCACTCTTGAACCTTTTCGCACCAAAACATCCACTTAAAACACTTTTCAAACGAATCTATGCATTAACCTTTTAATGATGTACTTTTTTCACCTTTAGGAGAAATTTGCCATAAGCTAGGGATAACAATTACTAACTGCATATTATAGTTGTAAATTTTAAAGAATAGTTCTATTAATTAAACAACTTTGTTGATTTAGAGTTGAGTTAAATTCTGTTTTAGGGATTCAACAATTCTCTTCAATCTAGGGCCCACTCGAAGACAATTTTTGGTGAATGCACCCTTTTATGTATGTCATGTGATTTCATTTACAATTCATAGTTGTGTGTTTTATAATTCTCAAGTCCAACATCCTATATTCTTGTGAATGGATGAAGAATAATTGCATACTTAGTTTTAGCCATTTTTTTCATTGTTTTTCTTATTATGTTATTTCATTATAATACCATGACCATGTGATTGGTGGAAGAAATATTATAATTTTCAAGTGCACTATAGACTTGGTTTTATTTCTATGTAATTCATCTTTATTTATGTAGCATTGATCTTTCAAATTCATGGTTATTGAATTTTGGGTTTTATATTCACATTTATAAAGACTGAAGGAATTTTGAAGCCTTGATTTAGCAGAGCCACAGGCACTTTGTGCCTAGATGATTTAAGTTTTAGAGTACTTGAACCCTTGAATTAGATATATTATAATATTAGTTACGTGCATCTACTAAAATTTAGTTCTACAACAAATGCATTTAGTATGTAACAAAATAATTTGGTAGTAAACGAAACCTTGAGAGTTGTATAAATAGTGCACAACACTTCAAAATATTGTAAACCTTGTATTTATTTTTAAATATAAGTTACAAGATTCATCAACTAAAAAATTTCTATAATTTTTTAGCTCACTAATGCCAAGTACTATTAATAATATTTTAAAAAAACACTTTGCATTTCTAATGGTTGCAATGATTCAAGTTCAGAAAACTACCATGATATATTGGGAAGTATAACCCATGTGGGTGTTAAAGAAAAGGAATTAGATGGGTTTAAAAGGATGGGTGTCAAATTTATTACATAATGAAACATGTGCCGAGAACCATGGAGTGGATTTAAATATGCACTCATTTTCCTTTGCAGAATTGAACTCCATCATGATTAAACATAGAGAACAAGGAAACATGTTGCAAGAACCATTGAGTGGATTTAAGTATGCACTCATTGTCCTTTGTAGAGTTGAATTTCATGATGATTAAACATAGATAACAAGGATGGATATTGATTTGAAAATCCTTAGATACCACTTATTCCTTTAAAATATACATGTTAGCATCTAACCTGATTTAAAATTAATTTGTAATTATATTGAGGTGATTTGCAGAAAAATGATGTTGTGCTTATTATCCAAAAACTCATAAATTGATGATTAATTGAATATTTATGAGATGAAAAAGAAGAAAATAAAAAAACTCAAATCATATATATATGTATATATATATTGATTACATATATTACTTCATATTCAAGTCCCCTCTAGATAGTAAGTTTTTTCTTCATTTTCTCAAATGTCAAATTACATTACAATATAGACTTACAAAATTCAATTTTATGGAATCTCTTTTATTCCACTGCTCAAACTCAAATAACAAGTTTACCATTGAATTCATTTCAAAATTATGAGAAATTTGAGTATAAATTCAACCATATTTTGAACTAGCTCAATTTTACCCTCTTTACACGCGAAATGATGAACTATGATGCTCATTAATGGAAACATAGACTAATACTTTTAAAAATGACCTCTTAGCACAAAAATAACATGAACATTGAAGTCCTCTCATAAAACAGATAAAAATGAGTATAAACATGCTTATGTGTAGTCATTATGCCTCATGGAATGCATATTGAGACAATATCGTACTTGGCTTATGTTCTTGCATGCAAATTTATGCATCCATACATCCTTGGGATCTATGTTGACCTTGGACTTCATTCCTACATTGGGATGTGTGTTGGTCTTGGACCGCATACCCATGTATAGACCTAGGTCCGAACCTCCATGAGGAATAGTTGGCAACTTAAAACCAAATTTGGCGGAATCTCCGTAACATGTTGTGCCTATGGAACACTAATTAATTCGTTGGTTTGTTGGATGGTATTTCATGGGATCAAACCCCACCAACCTCCATTGGTTTCATGGGTTGGTTATATTTTTGGTGGATATATGGTTATAACCATATACAATATATGGTATATGTTTTAAACCCCCAAGAATCTATGGCCCATGGTTATATTACATTGCATGTGATATGGGTCAAGGGCTTAGGCCCTCAACCCTTTTTTCCTATTTTCAAACTTTTACATGACCTTAAATAATTTTGAGATCATATGTATATTAATTCTCATCGTGTGGTCTATTGGTAAAGGCACTTGGGTAAGGTTATGGGAGGTCGCAGGTTCGACCCCCATCGATTTCCATAAAATTTTGATATACATAAGCCATAATTGGCCAATGGAAGGTCATCATGTGGCAGCCTCTCATTGGTCTATTCATTTCCACATCTCAACACATAACTAGTCTGCTTGGACTGCCAAGTCACTTTTCCAACTAGAAATGCCACATCACATGCTTACCACATGTCACATTATGAGGTATCCTATGTCAACACTGTATATCCTGTACAGTCATGCCATGTGTCACCCTTGTAGTGGTGACACATGCCACCTTTGACCATGTTGACTTTTGCATTTTTTTTGTAGTTTGACTCGAACTTTGAGCATCCATAACGTTTTCATACAAACTTCATTTGAGGTGATTTTTGCTCCATTCGAAAGCTATCGCCGAGATATATGAATTGATGGTCGTTTCTAGAGAATTTGAGATGGTAAAATTTTAATTATTTATGGATCCTCCTAGACCTCTGTGAGCATTCGAGATCCACCTGGACCTCTATGAGTATTCCCGGATCCTCCTAGATCACACATTCCCACTGAAAAAAATTTGGACCTCCAAAAGTATATATATATCCAAAAAAATAGTGATTATAAGTCTAAATCACTATTACACCTTATTGATATGTTGTTATCCAATAACTTAATGATGAAGCTTCTTCACTCTTCCACCTTGTTGAATATTCTGGGACTCAGTCTTCATCTTGGATCTTAGATGTTACGTATTAAATCAATGTATTTTTGTATGATTTTAGAACATGGATCTGAATCTATCCTATAGCACTGTCACTAATAGAATATAGCTTTGGTTCTGGCTCATAGATTGCCTGATAACAAAAAGTCTCATTCACTCATTCTCCACAATAATTGAATCATGTTTTCAACATTCACTCCCATCTCCTTCTCTGATGAAGAGAGTCTATCTTGACCAATATGAAACCAAATTGAATGTTGATCTGTGACTTTCCCTTTTGGACTTGATTTTCCTATACTTATGATGTATATGTAGGAGTCCCTAAATGAATTCCCTATCCATTACTTCTCTACTTCCCTGAAAAAAACTCGATATATACTATAACCATATGCAATTTAATTACTTCTACTCAAGGTACATACATCCCTACAAACATGACATAGTATCTTGAATATGATTATAGCATATCTATGTACAAGTATATACCTATTATTTCTTTATAAAGATGATTATTTATCATTTACCAGCACTAGGAAGTTTTACATAACTTCAATGCTCTTCTCGCTTCTGATATACATGTTCCAATTGCCTACATCCTTCTGTTCCTTCACCTTCGGTAATTCAATAAGAATGTTAAATTAGATAATTCGATCCATATGTGGTCCTTTACTTGATAACAAGAAAATAAAATTGTCTATACTGTTCCCGAAAGGATTAGAAATCTTTATAAGATCCCTCTCACTCTAACAAAATGGCCATATAGAAACCCTTTTACAAGATTTATCTCACTTCAAAAAATATGCAAGGTGGCTATATATAAATCCTTTTGAAAACATTCCTCTCACTCTTAACAACATAAAATCTTGAAATATATAAATTTTCTTACAAAATTCCTCTCACTCTTATCAACATATAAGGTAGAAATATAGAAATTTTACAAAATTCCTCTCACACTTATAATCTACAATGAGTGGCTTAAAAACCTTCTAAATAGACTTTAGGAGATATATACATATGCATATTAGCTTATATTTTACAAATATACATATTTTCAATGAAATATCTTTGATGGATGGTTTTTCATGGACTCATCCTCCCCTTAGTACTAGAAGGAGTCTCACAACTTCCTATCTCTAACACTCATGTTGAATCTTACATTGAATATGATGCAGAGTATGATGTTGAATACAAGAAACCATTAGACCATGTGATACATATTCCCAGTAACCTATCTAACCTCTCCTTGCAAACACCAATCACTAGTGTTGTGTTTGGAGAAACTTCCCTTGAATACACAAGTACCTGGCCATTATGGAATGAAACTACATAGCGTTCATCTTCAAAATATGCAACTGAGAGTAGTTTTACTTTCAAATATGGAACATATAACATATGTTATATTCAAAAAAATCCTGTTGAATCGAGCCAAAATCTTACATATCCATACCCTCTTATTGCTTTTCTGGTGTTAGTTCCAAATCCTACATAGATCTATGTCGAACTCTGAGAAGGTCAGAAATATTGATCTCATCTTGGTCATGTGGTGAGATGATCAACTATCCACAAATCATTCCTTGATCTATTCATATATCACTCTATTAAGACCGCCATTAGGAAGTATTCTTTCTCAAATATTCCAGTAAGATTATTAACATCACCTGGGGCTGTTGCTTGTCTTATTGCAAGTTTCTTTACATCTTTCTGATTCTTCTTTAGACATAAGGGGGGATAAAATATCCAGCACTACTCAATATGATGTCCACTTTTACCAAAATACGAGCAAAGTGTCTTGTTACCATCTTCGAACCACAATCTCTTTTTATCATTCCCCCTTTTCCTTTGCTTTGAGAAATGATCTATGCCTTTAGCCTTCTTCTTGGTTGGATTTTCTTGCATTGAATATCTTCCTCAACACTTCCCCATATCGTGGTTACTAGTTCCATAGGAATCACATGGATACATAGACCATTTACCAGTGGGAAATGTCGTCATTCCTTCTTTAGAGTGCACATCTTTCTCTGGAGATGTCTTACACATGTTAACTTTCTCTGGAATAGAAGGAAAGCCTAATTGTTTATGAAGGATCTAGATTCATCTGAATTTCTCTTTGATTCATCCATCTTCAAGCATTCTCCATATTAGGAGTCATCCTTCTCGATCATGCATTTTGAAAGAGATATTTTCTCTCGCATTGGAGACTTTACATTCTCGATATGCCAATCTTCATGGATTGATGTTGATGGTGCCAATACTTGATTCTTGGTCTGCAACTTTCTTTCCGACTCATGAAAAATTCCTCTATGGAATTCCTCATGACATATCAATCAATCTTGTAGCCTCTTCTTTTCTTCCTCGAGAGTTTTCAATTGCATATTTAACTCATAATTCTATTTCTGAATTTTTTGGTTAATGTTCTTCGGTAGCCTTAACTTCATGAGACATTTACTCAGTTTTTCCTATTGATAAGAGTCTTCAAAACCTTCACCAACTTAAGTCTTGGATCTTGTCATATGAAAAGCTTGAAAATTCACATCAAAACTATCTATGATACCACTTGATCCGAAACTCCTTAGATACCACTTATTCCTTTAAAATATACATGTTAGCATCTAACCTGATTCAAAATTAATTCTTGATAGTATTGAGGTGATTTGAAAAAAAATGATGTTGTGGTTCTTATTCAAAAACTCATAAATTGATGATTAGTTTGAATATTTATGAGATTACACAACATAAAATAAAAGAACTCAAATGATATCTATATCTATATCTATATCTATATCTATATATATATATATATATATATATATATATATATATATATATATATATAT
>JZKD02S2346867.1:102954-133345 GCA_000966675.3 Picea glauca
GAAGCCATTAAACCCATCAGAGTGAATTAATCCAAAAGGCTTGGGTTAATTAGATAACCCCGGACTAGATTCACTCTTTCAGTTGACGAGTGGTCAATTTCGCCCGTCAACAAATGGTTCTAGAAGGAGGGTCGACTGACAAGATGGCCTTGTAGGAGCCTTTGTTTTAAATGTATTCAATTTTCCGATGGCTCCCCAAATCACTGTGTTGGAACATGCTTTCCACTTCTCATTACCCGATGTTCCCAACAAGACACTCTCTCACTTGTCCAAACTCACCTTTGATGGTGGAGGCAATACATCTGCTAAAAACCACCTTAACAAGTTTTGGTGCAAATGCATCAAACATGACATCTCAGATTTAAGAGTTTTATGTAGATTGTTCACTTTTACTTTTAGAGGTCGGATTAAACATTAGTTTGAGTCCTTTCCAGAATGTCACATTTTTTATTGGTTTCAATTTGTAGATGAATTTATAGATGCTTTCGAAATTTATGATTACAATCAATTATGTGAAGAATTTCAGACTTTGCTAATCAATGGTGATTCATCTTTGGAAGACTTTTCGACAATAATCTATCATATCCTTTGGAAGACTTTTCGACAAGAATCTATCATATCCTCTGTAAATTTAATCTTGATGACATGTCATTTGTATTAAATTTCTGCTATGATGCTTGCATCCCTTCCATTCATTCATATGCAATCGCGAATGAAGAACCAGTTGAAAATCCTATCACTCAACTGCGAGAAGAATTTAGTTCACAGGATGAGAGGAATCCATCCGAAATTTTTTAACAAGCAATGGAGGTAGAATCTATTGACCAGGTTCTTATCAACAACCAAACTGTTTTTTCCTCTGAATCATTATATTTTCAGTCTTCGACCATTGCGAAAGAAGATCATTCTTATAACTCATGCTCTAATCAATATTTAAACTCAGTCATTGAAGAACACTTAAGTGACGAAAATCATCTTGAACATTCTGACATTCCTATGAAACTAATTAGAGAAGAAGATATGCAATTGGAAGGAGAAACCTTAAACCGTCGTCCTCAAAATGTACTTTATCCATAGGAAAGACTAGAGGTTTGTCACGTAGATTTTGAATTATCTATCATATAGAAGGAAAATCTAGATGATCATATTATGTTGAGGAATTCATCACCAAAACAGAGTAAGAGTTTTAAAGAAAGTGAAGAGAAATGTCTTGAGAATACCATTGTTAATTATCGTAGTTCAAGAGATTCTTTTCATATGCTTATTTCTGATTCCTTTTATTCTTTATATCCTGATCTCTTCCTAGATTCTGGTGGACATGACACCTTACCTACAACATCCTACACTTTTCCGCCACAATCATATCCTTTCGATATGCCAAGATTTGATGAAGTTAATTCCAAACATAACATTGATAAAGTCAGATTTGACGCTCTTTCACATTCATCACTCACATGAGAAAATGACATGTTGCAAAATGATTTTAAACAGTTATTGTTGAAAAAGATGATGCATTCTATCTTTTGCAGATCAAACATTCTATGTTGCATATTCTCTCTTTGATTAGCTCGAAATTTAATGTTTATACTTCACATTTTGAAATGATCAATCTCATCAAAGGATGCATTCAAACCAATGATATAATTGATGTCAAGAATCATCTTATGATGATTTCCCCATTGATATATTCATTTCATCAAAGTCATGGTTTGCATCCTCATTTTTGTGACAGGATCTTAGGATGGCTTGAATATTCGTATATAACTTATTTTCATAATAAAGATAAAGTTGTGCTTTCTTTGTTTTTACCTAAGTATCTTGGAAGTAGGCGTGACATATTTCTTTTAGATCCTCCATGTGAAGAAATTAATGAACACTTAGAGAATTGTCAGGAGGATGGGGCATTTCATCTTTGGCTGATGGTTATGTCATTTCCCCATAATCTTGACAAGTTTTCCAAAATCACTTGCACTCATCCATGCCATTATGACCCTTATCATGACAGGATTGCCAAATGGCTGGAGGATTCATACAACAAGAATATTCAAGGGAATTGTAAGATCATGCTTACTTTGCTTTTAAATGATGATTATGAAGGAAAGTGTGATATATTTATGTCATTTTTTGATATACTACCATTCTTGTTAGTAATTTTTTATTTTGTTTCCATTGTAGGATTGGAGTTACTCTGATGGCTACATTGGAAGAATGACTTCACGTAGTATTCTAATTTGTTTAATAGTTAGGGTAGGTTTAGGAATAGGTTTTATTTCAATTTTATTCCTCACTATTTCTCTTTGTAATAATCCAGTCATGAATGCAAGTGGGCTCACCAAGAGAACCATAACATGATTATTGTCAGGGAAGTCCACATGATCCTTTTCTCTCTTCTTTTCGTTGAATATTTCTTTTGAAAGTTGTAGTATTATTATGAAAACTTTAAATGGAAAGTAAAGAGATAAATAAATCTGAATCGTAAATTCAACCCTGACCCAAGGTACCACGAGTAGGATTGCTTTCACATCAAACATGATTTTTCTATTTTCTTTCAGTCTCCCAAGAGATTTTTTGCATGATGTTTTAAGATACACCTTTTGTACATATTTTTCTGTTTTGATTTCTTTGCTTTTCATTTTTCTTTTCTGGTTTGTTTTTATTTTCATTTTTGTTTATTGACCTTTTTTGAGTCAAACATGCCTGTATTACAATCTAGCTTAGAAAAAGAGAACAACATGCTTCATGTCGAAACAACTGTCAAAAGGCTGTCAGAGCATCAATTGTTGTCTTTCTCTGAAATTGTAGGTTAGTTAAAAATGATATTTTGTTTGAAAGTTGATTTCTCAGTTTCAATTTGCACTTGAAAGTACTCACGATTTTCTTTAAAAAAAAATTTTACATTGTCCCTGCTTTTTAAGAAAGAAATTCAACGATGTCTCCTTGTCCTCGAAAATTAGTTTTATCAATGAACTATTTTTCAGATATTGATGAAGGCTAGCAAGAAAAACTTAAAGTCCTATGAAATATTAAATTATGTTAAAAAAATGGAATTTTCAGCGTCACCCCGCTCTGTCTAATATCTTTAAAACGACATCAGAATCTGAATAAACTCTCAAATAGTTGTGGGAAGTGTCTGTAAACTCGTCGGGACACTAAACAAGTCTGCTGGCAGTGGGTAAATGCATGCATGATGCCAAGACAACTTCGTTGGGGTACTGAACGGGCCTGCTAGCAGCAAAGAAAATTCTTAGATATAAATATTATTTTGGCCATAAGCGTCGTTCGTTCTGATTTGAAATTTCTTGGACAGGATACAGATGTTAGAGTGGGTTAATTTACATTGTTGTTGAGGCTATGGATGCTTGCTGGCAGCAGTGGCCCTGTCAACAATATTGGAGACATTAACTTAAATTCCGTGCCTTTCTTTTGTGAATTTTGTCACCAGATTTCATTCTTTTTAAACGAAAGATATCTAAAAATGGACTGCATCATGATTATTAAATATGTTCAAATAAACTTTCAGTTGTTCTTCAATTTGAATTCTTTCATATTTCTCTAACCTGAACTTGTTCGTATTACAGAGATAACTACTTCTCCCAGTATGTTGCCATTGTTGGCAGCCCAACGTATTTGTTAATTTTTTATATTAATTAAATGATTTATATAGCTGCCTAACTGGGGTCATAAATTTTTATTACTCTTCATGAGCAATTTTCAAAATGACAGTTGTAAATTGTTTCTTTTCCCTATTGTTTTTTTCATGCTATGTTCATGACTGAAATCATGAAAACTTGCGACTATGTTATCTTTCTGTTTGAAAATTTATTAAAGGAAAATTGTTTCTATAGTTTATCAATGAAACCTTGTTTTTTGCCATGAAGAACTATTCTCTTTGTTTCGATTCCTTGAACACCAAGCATGCTTAGGGATTGATAGCTATATCAATAAAGGAACTTTTTTATTTGAGCATTGGCATGGTTCTTTGTTGTTGTTTGATTCTTCGTTATATGTTTCTTCATTACTAGGTTTTGATATTTGATTTTCAACCTCCCAAACCATATGATCGAACCCATAATGTTTCACACTCATTTCCTTTTTAATGCTATGGTACTAGCTTGTACTTTTTGAAAGGAAGTGATACGATTTACAGTCAGATCATCATGTCAAAGTTTGGTCTTGGGCTTTGCAACGCCCCTCCCATTCATTCCAATTCATTGCCTATCTTTTCTTTATGAGTTTTCTGCTCACAAGCCACAGACTATTTATGGTTTTTGGGCCTGGAGTATAACTCTGGTCTACTCTTACAAACCCTTCATGCTTACAGTGATCTCTTTCTGCCTTCGTGACTTTTGGTCTATTGAAACCTTATGGCCCTTTTCATCTGAGTAGATCTGAATAGCCATGAAGTTTCACAAATTTGTTGTTACTTACCAGTCTAGTCAACGCCATAAGTGCCTGCTAGAGACACGTTTTTGCGGGAGCTATTCTGAGCAAACGATTATGAATTAGAACAAACCCTTGAAAACCCAGAACCGAAATGAGCCATTTTACCTTCATTGAAGGTAGTCTTCCCAGAAATTGGATCTTTCCAGAGATACAACTTGTCCTTTATAGGTCAAAATATCAGAATTTCTTTGTGGCTGAGGTAAGCGTTTTGGTTTGCTTGCAGTGTTGAAATAGTTTGTCACTTTTGAGGGATGTTTTGGTTTTGTGTTTTTGTACCATCTGTGTCTTCTTATGATTTTTATGGGGTTTATCTTAAACATGTTGAATTATTTATTGAGGAGTATTTATAAAATGGGTAAAAGGTATAGAAAGCAACAATCAGACTCGAGCCTCTTCCATCATGGCTTAATTAAAAGTATGTTGGTGCATCAATTGAAATCATAAAAGGATGGTTGGGATTCCTTTTTGACCTAAATTGTCTTTGTTAACCCCAACATTTTAGAAATTAACAAACCTGTGATCGAAGAAACTATAATCTATCCTACAACATCTACCCAGGCTTATGTTAAAGGCACCCACAGTGAACCCTTACCTGATCCACAAGCTGCTGAACAAACCCGTGAGAAAAACATACAACCTAATGCCTCTATAAAAAATGCATGAAAACTATAGGAAATGTCATTGTAAAGAATGTTGAGACAACAACAACAATAATAAATTCAGATATTGTGTAAAATGATTTGATTTTTAGGTAAGATTTCTTTTATCTTAAAATAGTGTTTTGTTTGTTCATTAAATAGATTCTGTAGCTAGTGTGTCCAAGTTTGAAATTTGAAAATTGTGATCTTAAATTTTTTCTATTTTCCTTTTTCTTTCAGGATATTCAGGAATCCATGATTACAAATTGATCTGAGGCATCCTTAAGACCTTCCAGTCATATCTTTGATGAATTTTGTATGAATAAAAATGAACTGTTGTTAGTTTTGGAGGATTTAGTAGGATCTGGGTGGTTGCATCCCCCTTTTATTTTTGTGATAAATATTTGATCTCAAAAAGGGAAACATTTATCTTTTGTAACGAACCTCCTCGTTACGATGACCAACCTCTTAACAAGTGCCATTTTTTTTCTTTTATATAAATTGTGTGTGCGCGTGTGTACAAGGGTAATAAACACATCTGACTATGCGTCACCACCCAATGACGAACAAGACACATACAATGACAACACAAAATGACAACCTAAAACAAACATCAAGTATCTGCAAGCATTAAACGACAATCAATCGACTATAAATAAGACTGACTACATGTCCATCCTACCCTGCAATAGTTAGGACCTCCAAGACACATAAGCAACGCTCAAGCCTAGGTTCTCATCGATTTTAACCATTTAAGGTCTCAGGGCTGGCGACTGTTCTGAGGAGCATGGAGGTGTCTACATCCCACCCAACACAAGCAGACCAAGAAATAAAATGTATACATCCAAGTACAACAAAAGTTAAGGAACAACCACATCCTCTACGGAGGCGTAAGTCAATTAATTGTAAATTCAATTAATTGCAAATCCAATTAAATGTAAATTCCATTACTAAGGCAATTTCAACTAATTGCAAATCCCCATTTACTAAATCATAATAACTTATTAGACTTAGTTCAAGACATTATATTTTATCTGCTATCAATGATAATTAATTTCATCATCACTACCATAAAATAACAACCATTTTTCATTTTACATTACAATAACTACATAAAATGACCAACACATTACAACTGATATGTTATCTATGACAATTACATTAAACTTACCATAAAACGATAACAACATCAACAATAACAGTTCCATAACCATTAGCATTAACATTAAACGTTTCATTACATTATCATTACCATAAAACAACATAACATTGACATTAACTTTACCATAATCATTAACATTAAGAATTACATTACATTAACCATTAGCAGAAACCATAATAACATTAGCATTAACATTAACATAAGCATACATTAAGCATTACTTTACACTGATCATTACCCTAAAAGAATAATAACATTAACATCAACATTAACTCAATGATCTAAATTTATAAATTGATAGCTAGTAATAGTAAGTAAATCTTTAGTGGAAATATGGAAGTTAGAATGATTATACGTAACGTGAGGGGTAAGGGTCGAGACATGTCCAACCCCAAATTTAAGCCTAAAGCTCAAATTGGAGTAGTAACAAAAAAAGATGAAAATATTCGGAAACTAGCTCTTCCATTAGCTCATAACCCTAAAATAATGGAAGAAGACCATTGTGGCCCAAAGCATAACAACATTTTAAATTCAAGTAAGCCAACAACAGTGTATTTCTGTAGATTGCTTGCTTTATTTAATCTACCAATCATTTTGGCAAAGTAGTCATTATTCTTACAAATTTAGCTATTTTCCACCACAGTTAGAAATAGAAGATAGAAACAATAAAGGAGATTTTCTAACGATAGTAAAAAAGGATCCAATGTCAGTTGGAAAGCCAAGTAACAAGAAACAAGGAAGCCATAGGAAATCTCAGTGGAAACCTCTAGAAACTTCAATGAAAATCTTGGAAATCCATGGAAACTTAGAGAGGACGAAGCTGGGACTCCTGGAAACATTCTAGATGTTTCTGTGGTTTCCAGCAGCCCTAGAGATGAGTCCAGTGAATTTTCCACTTTTTAGGTGATCTCCTGAACCTGAAACCAGTTGCATCGACTTGCAAGTTGATCAGAAACTGTTTAAACTTTTGTTGGACAAAACTCCT
The DNA here is from genome assembly GCA_000966675.3 of Picea glauca. NCBI lineage: Eukaryota > Viridiplantae > Streptophyta > Pinopsida > Pinales > Pinaceae > Picea > Picea glauca. The sequence continues at coordinate 110,183 of JZKD02S2346867.1, forward strand.
AAACTGCCCACCCAACAGTGCGGGGACTCGTGGAAACATCTCAAAAACTTCTTGGATATGCCCATGAGGCCGCGAAACCCAAAGGAAGTCTTAAAAACCATGGTCTATGGAAAACAAAGACAATCAACATCTAAATCATTTCTAAACTTGCCGACAACTTAATCTATTTTTCTCATTTTCTTGCATATCTATTACCGAATCCATCCCTATGGCACTATTAATCGGAAAAAAGGGAATTTGAAAGTTCAAGAAAAATTTGTGGGCGTGCGTGGAGGTATTTTCTGCAACCCACTGGCTTCTGGCCTGCGCAAGGGAATTTGAGGTGGGTCCAATGATAGCTGCGATTTCGTTTTTGAGGTCCACTCAAGGTTTAGCTATTCCTCGAAGAAGACAGGAATGAGGGGAAGATGACGCAGTAAAGAAAAACATAAATCTATTGCAATCCGGTGGGATTGTAGGTAACGCAGGGGTACACAAAAAACATAAGGTAAAATTACAAGAAAAAAACATTAAACACAAGAGTAAATTTGTTTTTTCCATCACTAATAGAATCAATGAATTTCTTATTAGTCATCCATTATTAAATTATACACCCAAGGTAACCCTTCCTTTTTTTTATTTTACAGTAGATAATCGGTTAACAACATCGGGGTAAATAATTAAAACAACCCTTCCATCCAACAATATTCAACCCCTATCGAAGTTAATTATTTCATCTCAGAATACCTATAAAAATAAGTTGTTGACCGCAGAAGCGAAGGCTACGGTTACTCATATTTACACAGTAAAAAGTTGCAGCAATGCTAAATACAAAAAAAATTGCTGGAGTAAGTAGATAAAGAAAATCCATTCAGTCCAACGAAAACCAACACAGATTGAAGTTAAACATCCTTCCATCTAGATTACCAATACACATGCAGAACTAATCATAAATCCTAATGCTTTCTACTCTAGAATCAAGAGCGTACCGTTTCCTGATCTCCTGCGTCGAATGACTTATGTGTGCTCTGTGCCGCTCCCACTCACCGACCGTCGAGACTACACTGGTACCTCCTAGCCAATGCTCGGGGTACTATTCTTCCCCCTTAGCCCCCTGAGCTGCAAAGTGGCCACACACTATCGAGATGGTACGTCTAGCTCCCAGCTCGCCTCACAAGGCCGAGCTACCACTCCTATCTGAGCTAGGAAATCCCAACTCCTCACAAGTAAATCAGCCAAGTCACTAATCTGACAACATAACATTACCTGACGTTCCCTTCAGGAAGCACCACATGCTCCAAGGGTGCCACTCGCTTCTTGACTGATTGGTAGACATCAATAACCCTTGGAGTCAACACTCCACAAGGTGAACTTGTGGGAGACTAAGGGCTTCTAAGGAATAAGGCCCATGCCTTATTGCACACCCCTTAGAATCACTGCGAGTGACTGTCGCAGTCTGCCCTCATAGCATTGTGGGTCCTCTCGAACTAGGTAATTATTAACCTACAATTCGATCCACGGAAGGAGTGCTAGTAGGCTGTGGGAGGGATGCTATCTGCACCTCTCCCTCAACCTCTTTGGTAGTCGTGTGTGGCCCCCTTACTCCATATGTGAGTCTGGTCGGCAAGATATCGTCAGCCTGCATCATCAAAAATCGTGTCAAAACATGTCCACATCATATCATATAATCAAATGTACTAGAATCATAGCAAACAATCAACACCAAAAGAACACTCCCTGACTCGATCCAGAGTCCAAGGGGTTCTGTCGATGCCTCTACATCCTCAAGGTCCAAAACCCTGCACACTCAGTAAAATCGAGTCAATAGAACCTGTTTGTGTCAAAGCCGTAAAACATCATGTCATCTACCATAACGCATCATGATCAAGGACAAATGTTTTAATATCATAATAGTCTAGATCACTTGTGAGCAAGTGTCCTCAAAGAATAAGTTTTCTTAGTGCGCCAGAGTGGGATGTTACATACACCCTCTGTTGGTCTAAACTTCGTCCCAAAGTTTCATATTATAAATGCTGAAATAAGTGTATCACAGTATCATAATTCTATCAATCAAACAAAAATAGAAACTGTTGGTGCATATCATATGTGTCCTCCCAGGTCGCCGAGTGCGGACTATAATTGTCCCACTAGACCTTCACCTGATCTACTGTTCGACGTCGTAACTGTCGAATGCAATGATCTAAGATGCAGACCAGCTCAGCCATGAGCACTCCCTCATCTAATACCTACAAGGAACTCATGTCAATCACATGTGTAGGATCACTAATATAATGTCTCAAAACAGATACATGAAAAACATCGTGCATGCGCCTCAAAGAATTAGGCAAGGCTAGTCAATAGGCCACGGGCCCCTTTCTCTCCAAAATCTTGAAAGGTCCCATGAACCTAGGAGAGAGTTTAGCTCACTTTACAAACTTGATCAAACTCTTGTGTGGTTTAACCCGTAGAAAGACTCGATCGTCGACCTTGTAACTACGATTGACTCAGTGCGCAACAGCATAACTCTTTTGTCGATCCTGTGCTTCTTTAATCCTTTGTCTTATGGTTTGCATTTTCTCTTCCATTTCTTGGATCTCTTCTAGTCCCACCAGGACCCTATCCTCAAGCCGATCCCAACTAAAGGGCATCTGACACAGTCGCCCATAAAGAAACTTGAAAGATGCCATATTAATGGTGCTCTTGTAACTGTTGTTGTAAGCAAACTCCACTAGTGGCAAGAATTCCTCCCAACACTTTTGTTGGTCCATCACGTACATGAACAACATGTCTTCCAAGGTTTGGTTCATTCATTATGTCTACCCGTTAGTCTCCAGTTGATACGCAACACTAAAGTTAATTTGGGTTCCCAAGGCCTCTTGCAAACTCATCCAAAATCGTCCAGTAAACACCGACCCTCGATTGGATATAATCCTCTTAGGCATGCCATGCAGCCTCACAATCTCACTAATGAAAACTCTAGAAATGTCAGGTTCCTGATACATCATACACACAGGAATTAAGTGAGCACTCTTCGTCAGAGTGTCTACTACTACGAAAATTGAGTCATGTCTCGTTGCCGTCAGTGGCAATCCAACAATAAGATCCATCGAAATAACCTCCCATTTCGATTCCGGAATGGTATGTGGTTGAAGTAATCCTGCTTGGTGTCTATGTTCAGCCTTTATCTGCTAACATTCTAGACATCCGACCACATAGTTGACTATGTTGGCCTTCATTCCCCTCTAGAAGAATAAGGTTTTAAGGTCTGCCCTCATCTTCGTGACTCCCAAGTGAGCCATGTAAACTGCTCTATGGGCCTCATTCAGGATCAACATTGTCAACTCGTCATTTGGTGGTACGTAAATCTGAATTCTAAACCTCAATAACCCATCACTATCAAATGAAAATCCCTCATATCGTGGTACCATCATCGTGTTTGTACGATAAAACCCTCGACCTCTTTGTACCATTCATCGTCACGTTGTAAAGTGAGAATCTTCTCACATAGATTCGTGTGAAGAGGCAACACCGAAAAGATGCTTTGTCTCCAAATCAAAGCATCCGCCACTCGGTTCACTATTCCCTGTATGTAAGTAATCTCAAAGTCGTCTCGCTAAGCAATTCCGACCAACACCGGTGTCGCGCATTCAGGTCGCCTTGCGTAAAAATGTGTTTTAGTCCACAATGATCAGTCTTTAGTTCAATTTTTTGTCCAACAAGGTAGTGTCTCCAAACCTTCAAGGCATATATGATGGCTAATAACTCCAAATCGTGCATCGCGTAGTTCTCCTCATGCCTTCTCAGTTTCCTCAAAATGTAAGAAATCACTCATCCATCTTGCATCAAGCCTCTGCCTAAACCTTCCTTGGATGTGTTTGTGCATACCAAGAAGTCCATGTCCATGTCAGGGACCTTCAGTATCGGTGTTGTCGTCAACAACTCTTTAAGCCTCCAAAATGCTTCCACGCATTTCTTGATCCAAACAAACTTATTGTTTTTCCTCTGCAATTTTGTGATTGGATTTGCTATCTTCGAAAATCCCTTGACAAACCATCAATAGTATCCTGCTAAAGCCATAACTCTACGCACTTCCATTACTTTCGTCGACGCAGGACATTCCATAATAGCCTTGACCTTGGCTGGATCCACGGTGATACCTTCGCCAGAGATGACATGCCCTAATTAGTGAATCTTCGATTGATAAAAAGAGCATTTGGACAATTTCCCATACAAATTGTGCTCTCGCAGAAACTGTAGTACCAAGTGCAAGTGTTCGTCATGCTCCTCCTTCGTATGAGAGTAAATCAAAATATCATCAATGAATACTTGGAAAAACTTGTCCAAGTACTCACAGAACACCCCATTCATTAAACTCATAAATACCCTTGGGGCGTTTATCAGCCCAAATGGTAAAATAGTAAACTTGTAGTGTCCAAACCTCATCTTAAAGGTGGTCTTAGGGACGTCATCCTCCTTGATCCATAACTAGTGATACCCTGATCACAAATCAATCTTGGATAACAATATTGCACCCTTCATTTGATCGAACAGATCGTCAATTCTCGGCAAGGGATACTGATTCTTGATCATAGCCTTGTTCAGTTGACAGTAGTCAATGCAAAGCCTCCATGATCCATCCTTCTTCTAAATGAAAATGACAGGTGCACCCCATGGTGACACACTAGGACGTATCAGTCCTAGGTCCAACAACTCCTTCAGTTGCATTTTCAACTCTTGTAACTCTAGGGTCAACATTTGATAAGGTGTTCTTGCTATCGGTTCAGTCCCCAGTTTTAGGTCTATGGTAAACTCCAATTCCCTCTCTGGCGGCATCCCAGGTAACTCCTCTAGAAATACGTCCACAAACTCCTTCACCACCGGAAGGTGCTCAAGACATTCCATTACTCCCTTCTCATTTAATGCAAGGATCGCATAAAGCTTGCACCCCTTGCGCATACTCTTCCATAACTGTAGGTAAGAGACGAACCTCAGGGAAACTCCCTGGTTCCATCCTACAATCACATGTCTTTGTTGCTCGTCATCGATCAAGCTCAATTATTTTGTCTTATAGTAGAGTAACGCCTCATGCAATTCCAACCAATCCATACCAATTATGACATCATAAGATCCTAAGATCATGACGTACAAGTTGGCCCTCGTGGCAAACTCTTCCAGGTTAAGGGCATAGCCTATAACCTTTCCTCGAACCTTCTGTTTGGCTCCCAAAGCCATCACTATGAAGCTAAATTCATCCTGTTCAACTGCCTCTACGTTAATCCTTTTTAGCACTGCACCAAAAATGAATCTCTCGATAGCACTGGGATATATCAAAACACTAAGGGTCTGGTCATTGACGGTACCTGTCATCTCGAGCACAGTCGACTGGTGCTCTGCCTGGCGGTTATTCACTGCTACATGAATCTGATGGGCCTTGCCCATATCTGCCACTGTAGTGGGTATGGCTGATCCAAACGCTCCGGTCCTCTCCATAGGACAGTCGCACTAGTAGTGTGGTTCCCAACACGTCCAACATCCCTTCTTCATGATGCAGGAGCATCGCCATCACATCAAGCGAGCCAGTGGGAAGCGGAAGATAGCTAAACGAGCCAGCACTCATTTTGAAAATACTTTGGAAATTTTTGCACAAGTCTTAAATGAGTCATTTAAGAGAAGGTGCACTTATATATTGTATTGGACCTTGAGCCTTTAAGCTCTTGTCCTTAGGTAGATAGACGACATTTATTTCAGTTAGTGCTGGTAGGTAGATTTTAATTGTAGATTTGATAGTTTTAGAGTCCAAGAGGAAAAACGAATATAGACACCCTCATTGTATCATTGTAACAGGATTATTTAGAGATTGAAACAGGAGCAAGAAGAGAAGAGCATGCAGAGAATTGTATGAAGAACGCCCATGTACAGATATTGAATTTATAGAAGAAAGATTTAATTCAATTTTATGGTTTGTGTTGTTTCTCTGTGTATTGATGTTATGCTCATGGATGTTTTTCTTCCTGTCATGCATTGATTTTATATGTTGTGTATGTGATTTCATGGTGAACTTGAAGTCTGAAGGGAAGAAGAAATTAGTTTCAATTGTTTCTCTAATTTGAACCAGAGAATTCCTGCAAGAAGTGCAGTCGAATTGTCCGCAAGGAGTGCATTGACAGAAGGGTTCAATTAGAGATAACTTTTGTTCTCATTTCTTCGAAGGTGAAGTTAGGCATAGTGTCGTGCAAGGAGTGCGTAGGCCAAGGAAAATCCTCAGGGTTGTGAACCTAAGCAAAGTTCTGAAAGATTTCTGCTGCAGGGGTGCGCAGGCCAAAGAGGAAGTCTCAGTCGTGAGTCTGAGAAGGAAGTTTTGGAGGAATGGTGTTGCAGGCGTGCGCAGAGTCAAAGGAATCTCAAACACTTGAAGTGTTTCCAGGGTTTCCGCAAGGAGTGCGCGCAAGAAGATCCCTTTTCTAAGAGACCGAGAAGTTGTGAAGAGAGCTTAGGAGGAAGAGAGGCCTTCAGAATTATTGAAAGGTTGCACAGGAGATTTCGTGCAAGAAATCCCCAAGAGGAAAGAAATCGATGGTCAGGATCTCACAGAGGAGATCGAAAAAGCCCGTCAGCCATTATATCTTGAGGAGTTGCACAGGGGTTAAGCCCTAGTGTGCAAGGGAGAAGTTCCGCGAAGGCATCAAGTGAGGAATCGAGATATAACACATCGGGGTTTTCGGAGGTAAGAAAACTCTTGCACGTTGGAATCACGATCCATGATTTCCCGATGAGATTTGAACCATCCATCAACGAGGATGCGTGGCAAGAGATCTCGAGGAGTCAGGGATCGAGGGATCGGAGTTTTCGAAGACAGGGAACTCGTGCAACTGGAAATCGTGAAACACAATATCTCGATAGAAGGGCAGAGTGGACCCGACGGGAGTCAGCAGAGGACAGGTGGCAGTTTGTATCAGGGTTCGGGGAATTGAAGGTCCCGTGCGCATGACAACGGGAATCGCGATATCCCGATACGTGATTTCTCAACAGATACAAGGACAGAGTGGAGACCACCAGGGACAGAGAGGTGAATAGGTATCGCATCCACACCAAAGTATCGGTGTATCGGGTTTCGGGGATTTGTGAGACCGAACCTGTAATTCCCAGACTCGTGATCAGGCGAAGTCCGATTTCCTGATTGGAGTAGGGAGATCAAAGGAGCATTTTGTGGGTATTAAGAAATCTCAATAAGGGGGGTTGAAGAACATCTCAGTTCTTCAGGCCTAAGGAAGAGAAGGTCATGTGGGAGCGGACGTTCCCTGGGTGGTGCATTTGCGTCAGGTTTGGTATTAGAGAAGGTTTAACTCTTTGTTTTTTGTAGCAGAGAGAGAGGAAAAATTTCACCATGCTGCCCAGAAGAGAAAGACAGTCACCTGATCCAGAGGATAGGGAGGTGAGAAGAAGAGGCAGACCGACAGGAAATCCATAAATGGAGAGACAGATGAGAGATCTTCGAGCAAGACTCGAGGAGATGGAGACAACCCAAAGATGCACAGCTAGTGCAGGGGATCTGAGTGATTTTGATGGTGAAATAGAGGTCGAACACGAGGAGGAGGTTGCAGCTGAAGACACATCAACTGAGTGGTTGATAAAAGTTATCACCAGAATATGTGTGAAGGAAAAAATGGACATTCCTGTCTATGAGGGGGACCTGGATGCAGAAGAGCTATTGGATTGGATCCGAGCTCTTGATACCTACTTTGATTATGAAGATATTGAAGAGGATAGGAAGGTCAGACATGCTATCGCGCACCTGAAAGGACATGCAACATTGTGGTGGGACGATCTACAAGATGATATATGTTCCAAGGGTAAGCAAAAGATCAAAAGATGGGATCGGATGATCGCGAAGATGAAGGCGAAGCTCATCCCAAGAGACTATCATATTACTCCGTTCAGGAGGATGCAAAACCTGAGACAGAAGATGATGATAGTGAAGGAGTATACTGAGGAATTCTACAAGCTAAACATCAGAGCAGGTCATTGGGAGAGCGATGATGAGAAGGTTGTGAGATATCTGAATGGTCTGAGATATGACATTCAGGATGAATTAAGTATGGTTACCATCAGGACGGTGGAGGATTCTTATCAGATGGCTCTAAAAGTAGAAGAGAAGCTGAGGTGTAAGCAAGGTCAGTGAGGGCGAGGCAGAAGTCATCCCAGAGGCAAGACAATTGCCCAGGATAAATTCAAGAAGCCCAAGGAGGAATGGAAGAAACCTCAGGGTAAAGTTGAAAGAGGTGGAACCTCACAGAAAGGGTAATACATTGAACATAGAGGGCAGCATAATGAGCAGAAGGGAGATTATGCTGACACAAATACTTTTCCTTGTACTAGAGGTAGAGGAAGAGGCCGAGGTGGAGTTATCACATGTTTTACATGTGGGAAAAATGGGCACAGGTCATTCGAGTGTCCAGAGAAAAAGAAGGACATCAGAGAAGCTCACATCGCCGAAGCGCAGAGGCGAGATGTTGAGTCTGAATACACAGAAGGTGGAAGGTCACTGATGATGCGTAAAGCTCTCTTAACACCTGGGAAAGACGTGGAGGAATCAGCTCAAAGGACCAGACTGTTCAAGACAGCTTGCATGACCAAGGATTGGGTATGCAAGGTTATTGTGGATAGTGGTAGTACATATAATCTCGTTTCAACCGAGATGGTGGAGAGGTTGGAGCTGGAGACAACTGATCACCCGAGTCCATACAAAGTTTCATGGCTACATAAGGGACATCAGGTGAGTGTTACTAAACAATGCTTGGTTGAATTCAATATAGGGGAGTATAATGATAAGGTACTCTGTGATGTCATTCCCATGGATGTATGTCATTTATTTCTGGGTAGACCATGGCAATATGACAGAAATGTGGTTCACGATGGGAGAATGAACACATATACCCTGGAGAAGAATGGGGAAACACACAGGTTGCTTCCGAAAAAAGATAAGGAGATGAAGTCGGAAGTGAACAACACAGTATTTCTCATGAGCGGGAAGGAACTTCTTATAGAGATGGAAAAGAAAGAAGATCCACAATTCTTTGTGGTCAGGAAGCCGAGGATTGTTCTGACTAGCACAAGAGTGGATGATTTGCCAGATGAAATTCAGGAACTGCTGGAAGAGTTCACTGACATTGTGGTATATGAATTACCTCATTCGTTGTCGCCGATGAGGAGTGTAAGTCATCACATTGATCTCATAGCAGGAGCTAGTTTGCCAAACAAAGCCGCGTATAGGTTAACGCCACAAGAAAATGAAGAAGTCAAGAGGCAGGTCTAGGATTTGTTGGATAAAGGGTTAGTCAGAGAAATTTTAAGCCTGTGTGTCGTTCCAATGGTACTGAGTCCAAAGAAGGATGGAGGATGGAGAATGTGTACTGAATCAAGAGTGATCAACAAGATAACAATCAGGTACAGCTTTCCACTGCCGCGAATGGATGATTTGATGGATTGCCTGAGTGGGGAAAAGTATTTTTCAAAGATAGATTTGAAGAGCGGATATCATCAGATTCGCATGAGGGAAGGCAATGAATGGAAAACAACCTTCAAAACCAACGAAGGGTTGTACAAATGGTTGGTCATGCTGTTTGGTTTGACAAATGCACCAAGTACCTTTATGAGGTTGATGAATGAAGTCCTGAGGGAATTTATCGGTAAATTTGTCATTGTTTATCTGGATGACATATTGATTTTCAGTAAAACAAAAGAAGAACATCTGAAGCATTTAGCTACAATAATGAAGAAGCTACAGCAGGAGAAGTTGTTGATCAACATGAGGAAATCTTCATTTATGAAGACATAACTCATTTACTTGGGGTTTGTCATATCAACGAATGAGTTAAAGATGGATCCAAGTAAGGTGGAGGTAATCAAGAATTGGCCATCACCAAGAAATATTTTCAAGGTGAGGAGTTTTCATGGTTTGGCTAGTTTCTATAGAAAATTCATCAGGAATTTCAGTGGAATTAGCGCAACAATGATGGACACAGTGAAAAAGCGACATAAATCTTTTCATTGGACAACAGAGGCTGAGAAGAGCTTCAATCTGTTGAAGCGGAAGATCACGGAACAACTAGTGTTGGTGTTACCGGATTTCCAGAAGACATTTCAAGTGAAATGTGATGCCAACGGGTTTGCCATAGGAGCGGTCTTGAGTCAGGAAGACAGACCAGTTTCATATTTCAGTGAGAAACTGGATGAAGAAAAACTGAAATACTCCACGTATGATAAATAATTCTATGCTATTATATAGGAGTTGAATAAGTGGAGGCATTACTTGATCCCGGAAGAATTTGTATTGTACAGTGACAATCATGAATTGCAGTTTGTGAGTCAACAAGAGAAGTTGAATTAGAAACATGCAAAATGGGTAGAATATATGCAGAATTTTACATTTGTAATTAAACACATTTCGGGTACTGCTAACAAAGTGGCTGATGCTTTGAGAAGGTAGTGTTTATTGCTGCATGAATTTCGAGTCAAAACCTTGGGTTTTGAAGATCTCAGGGACATGTATGCAGGAGATGCATATTTTGGAGAAGCGTATGAAGCAGCTGAGAATCCAGTTCTCAGAGACAGAAGCCCATGGATAGATTACATGATCCAGGAGGGATTTCTCTTCAGAGGCAATCAACTGTGTATTCCGAACTGATCCATGAGGGAGAACCTGTTGAAAGAGAAGCATAGTGGTGGATTAGCAGGACACTTTGGCCATGAAAAAACATTCGCGAAGCTGAGAGAATCATATTTTTGGCCAGAGATGCGAGCAGATGTCAAAATATTTGTTGACAAATGTAGAGTTTGCTAGCATTCGAAAGGGAGAAAGCAGAATGCAGGATTTTATCAACCATTGCCCATACCAGAAAGACCATGGGAGGCGATTAACATGGATTTTGTATTAGGGTTGCCGAGGACACAAAAAGGTGTTGATTCGATCTTTGTGGTGGTGGAAAGGTTTTTAAATATGGCACACTTCATTCCATGCCAGAAGGCTAGCAATGCAACTCACATCGCGAATTTTTTTTTCAAAGAGGTCATTCGACTTCATGGATTGCCGAAAAGTATAGTTTCGGACAGGGACATGAAATTCATAGGGCATTTTTGGAGGACCTTATGGAAGAATCTAGGAACTAACTTGGCGTTTAGTTTTGCTTATCATCCTCAAATGGATGGACAAACAGAAGTGGTCAGCAGAAGTCTGGGATATTTCCTGCGAAGCTTGGTGACAGAACACCACAGCAACTGGGATAAAATATTACCACAGGCAGAGTTTTCATACAACGATTCAGTGAATCGGAGTACAGGTAAAAGTCCATTTTAGGTTGTATATGGGATACAACCAAGAAGAGTTTCTGAACTCGGGGAGTCAGAACCAACTGCTACTAGCAGCGCTAGTGCAGAAGAATTTGCGAAGACAATGAAATAACTTCACAGTCAGGTGAAGCAGCGACTGATAAATTCAAATCAGGAATACAAGTGCAGAGCAGATCAACATAAGAGACAACTTCAGTTTGAAGTTGGTGATCTAGTTCTGGCACATTTGAGGAAGGAAAGGTTCCCAAGGGGAACATACAACAAGCTCAAAATGAAGAAAATTGTGCCATGCAAGGTCCTGAAGAAATTCGGAGAGAATGCGTATGAAATTGAATTGCCAGATGGCATTGGGATATCTCTGACATTCAATGTCTCAGACTTATATCCATATAAGGCTAAGGAAGCATGAGCTGGAAGTGATGAACAGCCATAATTCCAGTGGTAGAAGAAGATTCTGATTGCAGAAAAGCCACAGATGGAATGCATACTGGACAAGAGAGTGGGTAAGAAGACCAGGAGAAAAGAATACTTTGAGTATCTGGTCAAGTGGAAGAATCATCCAGTGGAAGATGCTAGCTGGGAGACAGAAGAGGAGATACAAAAGCATGGACAGACCATGTAGGAGCTTATGGACAGGAGCCCATGAAAGTTTTCAAGCCGAGGAGTATGATGTAGGAGCATCGCCAACACATCGAGCGAGCCAGCGCAGAAGTGGAAGACAGTTGGATAAACCAGCACTCATTTTGAAAATACTTTGGAAATTGTTGCGCAAGTCTTAAATGAGTCATTTAAGAGAAGCCACACTTATATATTGTATTGGACCTTGAGCCTTTAAGCTCTCATTCTTAGGTATATAGACGACATTTATTTTAGTTAATGCTAGTAGGTAGATTTTAATTGTAGATTTGATAGTTTTAGAGTCCAAGAGCGAAAATGAATATAGACACCCTCATTGTATCATTGTAACAGGATTATTTAGAGATTGAAACAGGAGAAAGAAGAGAAGAGCATGCAGAGAATTGTATGAAGAACGCCCATGTACAAATATTGAATTTATAGAAGAAAGCTTTAATTCAATTTCATGGTTTGTGTTGTTTCTTTGTGTATTGATGTTATGCTCATGGATGTTTTGCTTCCTGTCATGCATTGATTTTATATGCTGTGTATGTGATTTCATGGTGAACTTGAAGTCTGAAGGGAAGAAGAAATTAGTTTCAATTGTTTCTCTAATTTGAACCAGAGAATTCCTGCAAGAAGTGCAGTTGAATTGTCCGCAAGGAGTGCGTTGATAGAAGGGTTCAATTAGAGATAACTTTTGTTGTCATTTCTTCGAAGGTGCATTTAGGAACAGTGTCATGCAAGGAGTGTGCAGGCCAAGGAAAAGCCTTAGGGTTGTGAACCCGAGCAAAGTTCTGAAAGATTTCTATTGCAGGGGTGCGCGGGCCGAAGAGGAAGTCTCAGTCGTGAGTCTGAGAAGGAAGTTTTGGAGGACTGTTGTTGCAGGCGTGCGCAGAGTCAAAGGAAGCTCAAACACTTGAAGTGTTTCCAGGGTTGCCGCAAGGAGTGCGCGCAAGAAGATCCCTTATCTAAGAGACCGAGAAGTTGTGAAGATAGCTCAGGAGGAAGAGAGGCCTTCAGAATTATTGAAAGGTTGCACAGGAGATTTCGTGCAAGAAATCCCCAAGAGGAAAGAAATTGACGGTCATGATCTCACAGAGGAGATCGACAAAACCCGTCAGCCATTAGATCTTGAGGAGTTACGTAGGTGTTAAGCCCTGGTGTGCAGGGGAGAAGTTCCGCGAAGGCATCAAGTGAGGAATCAGGATTTAACACATCGGGGTTTCCAGAGGTAAGAAAACTCTTGCACGTTGGAATCGTGATCCACGATTTCCCGACGAGCTTTGAACCGTCCATCGATGAGGACGCGTGGCAAGATATCCTGAGGAGTCGGGGATCGGGGGATCAGAGTTTTCAAAGACAGGGAACTCGTGCAACTGGAAATTGTGAAACACAATATCCCAATAGAAGGGAAGAGTGGACCCGACGGGACTCAGCAGAGGACAGGTGGCAATTTGTATCAAGGTTTGGAGAATTGAAAGTCTCATGCACATGACAACAAGAATCGCGATATCCCGATATGCGATTTCCCGACAGATACAAGGACAGAGTGGGGACCACCAGGCTCAGAGAGGTGAATAGGTATCGGATCCACACCAAAGTATTGGTGTATCAGGTTTTAGGGATTTGTGAGACCGAACCTGTAACTACCAGACTCGCGATCACACAAGGTCTAATTTCCCTATTTGGAGTAGGGAGATCAAAGGAGCATTATGTGGGTATTGAGAACTCCCAATAAGGGGGGTTGAAGAACATCTCAGTTCTTCGGGCCTAAGGAAGAGAAGATCCTGTGGGAGCGGATGTACCTTGGGTGGCGCATTTGTGTCACTTCAGCCCAGTAGTTTTGGAACTCAAAGTAGAAGATGACAACCCACCGGCCTGGAACCCTGGTCGGTTCTGCTGAATAGGCCTAAACTGTTGCTGTTGTGGGCGACACTTTTGTTGATGCTATGGTCCCCGATAAGGTGTCCGCTGCTGAGGTGACGGTCGTCGGGGTGTAGTGAAAGTGGATCCCCTCTGGAAGCCACAATATCCTGGCATATGTCTCACTAGTGTCTGGTGTTGTTGTGTTCCAGATGAAACCTGCCCTGCTGGTCTCGCTGGAGTCTTGGTCTGACCCCAACTGATAAGCTCCTCCTCTACTATGAGGGCCTTCTGGATGACCTCGTGCAAGGTTTGAGGCATCAAAATCCTAACCTTTGCATGCAGGCTTCCATTAAGGATGAACATGAATTGGTTGACCTTAAGTTTCTTTGTGTTAAGGTGTAGAGCATACCAGAGCAGCTGCATAAAACGTGCCTCATACTCAGGCACCGTATGACCTCCCTGTCGTAAGGAGTTGAACTCATTGAGCTGACGCTCAATGAATTCCTCTAAAAGGTACCTCTCTCGGAACCATTCCTCGAACAGTTCCCATGACAGGTCTTCAACGACCATATTTAGCTGCAGTAGGAGCATCTTCCACCATAGAAGAGCGCTCCCGTTCAGTTGAAAGACTGCCATGCAGACCTTCACATTGGAGGTATAATCACGAAGTGTGAATCACATCGCCATGTTCTCCAACCATGCCTTGATGGCTACACCGTCCAGGGCACCAAAGAACTCGGGAAATTTGACCTTCTTGAGTTCACGGTGAATGCTACCGGTAATGGCTAGTGCACGCAGTGGAACCTCAGCGGGTGCCAGCGCCCTGGCCTCATTTCTGTCCAAACGGTTGATCAGTGCCTCAGAAATGCGCTGAAAATATCTCATCATCCTGACTACATCGCCAACTGCTATTTTCTCTTGTCCGAGAACCTACTCGTCTCCCTGGGAGTTAGACCCCTCAGGTGTGGATGCTAATGGAGGCATCGTACCTCCTCCCCCAACACCCCGTCGTCTGCCTCTGCGGAATCCTCTAACCATGATTACCTACACGCACACAATCAACTCGATGAACAACAGTATAATCAAATCATGTCAACGAAAGACGTAGCAAATCCCAAGTCACAGGTCAAACCCGCTCTAATACCATATGTAACGAACCTCCTCATTACGACGAGCAACCTCTTAAAAAGTGCAATTTTTTTATTTTTTTTATAAATTGTGTGTGCGCGTGTGTACAAGGCTAATAAACACATCTGACTCTATGTCACCACCCGACGACGAAGAAGACACATATAATGACAACACAACATGACGACCTAAGACGCACATCAAGTATCTGCAAGCATTAAATGACAATCAATTGACTATAAATAAGAATGACCTCCAATGGTTAGGACCTCCAAGACACATAAGTAACGCTCAAGCCTAGGTTCTCATCGATTTTAACCATTTAAAGTCTCAGGGCTGGCGACTATTCTGAAAAACATGGAGGTGTCTACATCCTGCCCGACACAAGCAGAACAAGCAATAAAATGTCTACATCCAAGTACAACATATGTTAAGGAACAACCAAATCCTCTACAGAGGCATAAGTCAATTGATTGCAAATCCAATTAAACTCAAATTCCATTACTAAGGCAATTTCAACTAATTGCAAATCCCCATTTACTAAATCATAATAACTTATTGGACTTAGTTCAAGACATTATATTTTATCTTCTATCAATGATAATTAATTTCATCATCACTACCATAAAATAACAACCATTTTTCATTTTACATTACAATAACTACATAAAATGACCAACACATTACAAATGATATGTTATCTATGACAATTACATTAACCTTACCATAAAATGATAACAACATCAACATTAATAGTTCCATAACCATTAGCATTAACATTAAATGTTTCATTACATTATCATTACCATAAAACAACATAACATTGACATTAACTTTACCATAAGAATTAACATTAAGAATTACATTACATTAATCATTACCAGAAACCATAATAACATTAGCATTAACATTACCATAAGCATACATTAAGCATTACTTTACACTGATCATTACCCTAAAACAATAATAACATTAACATCAACATTAACTCAATGATCTAGATTTATAAATCGATAGCCAATAATAGTAAGTAAATCTGTAGTGGAAATATGGAAGTTTGAATGATTATACGTAACGTGAGGGGTAAGGGTCGAGACATGTCCAACCTCAAATTTAAGCCTAAAGCTCAAATTGGAGCAGTAACAAACAAAGGTGAAAATATTCGGAAACTAGCTCTTCCATTAGCTCATAGCCCTAAAATAATGGAAGAAGACCATTGTGTCCCAAAGCATAAAAACATTTTAAATTCAAGTAAGCCAACAACAGTGTATTTCTTTAGATTGCTTGGTTTATTTAATCTACCAATCATTTTGGCAAAGCAGTCATTGTTCTTACAAATTTATCTATTTTCCACCACAGTCAGAAATAGAAAATACAAACAATAAAGGAGATTTTCTAATGACAGTAAAAAAGGATCCAATGTTAGTTGGAAAGCCAAGTAACAAGAAACAAGGAAGCCACAGGAAAGCTCAGTGGAAACCTCTAGAAACGTCAATGAAAATCCTTGAAATCCCTGGAAACTTCGACAGGATGAAGCTGGGACTCCCGGAAACATTCGAGATGTTTCTGTGGTTTCCAACATCCCTAGAGATGAGTCTAGTGAAGTTTCCACTTTTTAGGTTATTTCCTGAACCTGAAACGAGTTGCATCAACTTGCAAGTTGATCAGAAACTGTTTAAACTTCTGTTGCACAAAATTCCTAAACTGCCCACGTAACAGTGCGGGGACTCGTGGAAACGTCTTAGAAACTTCTTGGAAATGCCCATGAGGCAGTGGGACCCAAGGAAGTCTTAAAAACCCTAGTCTATGGAAAACAAAGACAGTCAACATCTAAATCATTTCTAAACCTACCAACAAATTAATCTATTTTTCTCATTTTCTTGCATATATATTACCGGATATAGCCCTGTGGCACTTTTACTCAAAAAAACATGAATTTGAAATTTCAAGCAAGAGTTGTGGGCGTGCATGGGGGTATTTTCTGCAACCCACCGGCTCATGGCCTGCACAGGGGCGGTTGAGGTGGGTCCAATGATAGTTGTGATTTCCTTTTTGAGGTCCATTCAAGGTTTATCCATTCCTCTAAGAAGACAGGAATGAGGGGAAGCCGACGCAGTAAGGAAAAACATAAATCTACTGCAATCCGGTGGGAGTGTAGGTAATGCAGGGGTACACAAAAAACATAAGGTAAAATTATAAGAAAAATACATTAAAAATATGAGTAAATTTGTTTTTTCCATCACTACTGGAATCAATGAATTTCTTATTAGTCATCCATTATTGAATTATATAGCCGAGGTAACGCCCCCCCCTTTTTTTACAGCAGATAATCGGTTAACAACATCGGCATAAATAATTAAAACAACCCTTCCATCCAATAAGATTCAACCCCTATCAAAGTTAATTATTTCATCTCGGAATACCTATAAAAATAAATTGTTGACCACAAAAGAGAAGGCTAGTGTTACTCAGTTTTACACAATAAAAAGTTACAGCAATGCTAAACACACAAAAATTCACCGAAGTAAGTAGATAAAGAAACGCCATTCAGTCCAACAAAAACTGACACAGATTGAAGTTAAACATTCTTCCATCTAGATTACCAATACAAATGCAGAACTAATCATAAATCCTAATTCTTTCTACTCTAGAATCAAGAGCATACCGTTGCCTGATCTCTCGTGTCGAATGACGTCTGCATGCTCTGTGTCGCTCCTTCTCGTTGACCGTCGAGACTACACCGGTACCTTCCAGCCAATGCTAGGGGTACTCTGCTTCCCCCTTAGCCCCCCGAGCTGCAAAGGGGCCACACACTATCTAGATGGTATTTCTAGCTCCTAGCTCGCCTCGTAAGGCTGAGCTACCACTCCTATCTGAGCTGGGAAATCCCAACTCCTCACAAGTAAATTAGTCAAGTCACTAATCCGACAACGTAAGATTATGCTAATAGTCGATCCCCTTCTTCCTTCTCCTCTCTCTTTTTTATAGCATTTTAGAACATCTATCTTTCCCTAAATCTCATTTAATTTAAGTTTTAATTAAAAATCTTTTAAAAACTCTCCTTCGTACAAGTGTCATCCGTCCCCCACGTTTCTCCATTAACTGTTTTCTTTAATTTATTAAATTGTCTTATTTCCCTCACCCACCTAGAGTTACTCCTATTTTTAATCCTAGTTGTCCCAAGATTCCCTTACAAGTTTAAATACTTTCCCTAAAATGAAGTTGCTAAATTAGTTCAATTTAGAAGGTTCCTAATTGCAGATTCTTTACTATGTTGACCTCGCTTTTTACCATAATTTCCCCACTTTCCCTTATTATGTTTCCTCCATTCCTTAGTTTCCTAATTTATATTATTCACTTCTTTCCTCTTTTTATTAGAGCCAAAATGCCAGTTGCGCAATTTACCTCTTCTTCTTTTTATTAATAATTTAATATCTTTTTAAGCTATCAAAAGTTAAAATAAAATAATTTCTTCTTGCCATTTTATATCCACTTTTTCTTTTAATTAAATTCTTACTCTCTTCATTTTACCCCCCAAAAAATTATGAATACCAAAACTATTACTTAAGGTGTTTTTAGTTTAACTTTTATTATTTTATTTTTATAAGGTATATTTTCTTAAGGGTAGACAAAATTTTACCCCTAGCGAAGTTTTAGACTTAGGACTTAGATTTTGAACTAGGCGACATTTTATTTAGGGAAGTTGTTTTAAAATTTCTTAAAGTGTTGTCTGTCTTAGGGCCATATAGGTTCCTCCTTTTATCATCATCAACGCAGCGTGCCCTTCAGGACCCACCACGTGCTTTAAGGGTGCCACTTGCCTTTTTGTTTTTTTTGCGTGACGTGCCCTTCAGGATGCACCACGTGCTCCAAGGGTGCCACTCGCTTCTGGACTGATTGGTAGACATCAATAACCCCTGGAGTCAATACTCCGCCAGGTGAACTTATGGGAGATTAAGGGCTTCTAAGGAATAAGGCCCCCGCCTTATTGTGTGCCCCTTAGAATCATCATGGACGACTGTCGTGGTCTACCCTTGCGACATCGTGGGTCCTCTCGAACTAGGTAATTATTAACCTATAGTTCGAGCCACGACGGGAGTGCTAGTAGGCTGTGGTAGGGCTACTGTCCATACCTCTCCCTCAACCTCTCTGGTATTTGTGTGTGGCCACTTTACTCCATATGTAAGTCTGGTCGGCAAGCTATTGTTAGCTTGCATCATCAACAATCATCTCAGAACATGTCCACATCATATCATATAATCAAATGTACTAGAATCATAGTAAACAATCAACTCCAAAAGCACACTCCCTGACTCTATCTGGAGACCAAGGGGTTCCGTCGATGCCTCTGCATCCTCAAGGTCCAAAACCCTGCACACTCAGTAAACCCGAGTCAATAGCACCTGTCTATGTCAAAGCCTTAAAACATCATGTCATCTACCATAATGCATCATGATCAAGGACAAATGTTTTAATACCATAATAGTCTGGATCACTTGCGAGCAAGTGTTCTCAAAGAATAAGTTTTCTCAGTGTGCAAGAGCGGGATGTTACATCTTTTCTGAGGCCTTTATAAACCCATCATTTTGTAATCAGAGAGATCCTGGCCTGGGGCTTATTGTGAACAACTTATACTCAAATTTAGACATAACAAATATTTACTTTATGCTTTATTCATCTGTGAATGTTGTTGTGATCTATAAGTTGTTTATCTTGGTAATTGAATGACTGCAGATAGCTTTCGTCTTCATAGATTGTTTTGTTGTCAAGATAGTTTTTTTTCATAGTTCACGATTTTATGCTTCAGTTTTATCGAAACAATTGAATGACATTTCAATTCATATTATGAGGTTTACCTTAAATATGTTGATTGATTAAATGCAAGTTGTAACTGTAGGATATATCTCATGTGTTATCACTTGCAGTCTATTATATCACTGTAATTATTTTTTGTCCTGTTGTTTTATCAATTAAATACACTAGTCAATGCACAGTTTAGTGTTTGTACCAAACAATGTGAAGATGCACAACAGATTTATCTCGTGGATGGACTAATGCATGATTTACGCAAATAGTTGGATGCATACTCCTCAAGTAATTAATAGGTTAGTTTGTTCTTTTATTTCATTTTCTTGCTTATTATAGAGGTTCTTATATATAGTATAATTTTCGATGTCTATATCTTTCTGTTTAATTAAGTAGTTTAATATTTAATATTGTGAATGCACATAAATAAAAAACAAACCAAAAATAAATAGTACATTTTCTTTCTTTATTTACCTTCATTAAAAGAACTATTTTACATTCGATTTGTTTATGAGTTCAAATTAAAACTCATTATTTGTATATTTTGTATATATGAATTAGATAATTAGAACTATCATATAAATATTATTTAAATAAACTGTATATATATATTTAGATGTACATATACATTTCAGTGATTAGTAATTAGTGAATTATTTCATTTCTTTTATTTATTTTTCATTTCCTTTAGGACTTTAGATTGGCCAACAAAGCCATTAAACCTGTCAGAGTTAATTAATCCAAACATCTTGGGTTAATTAGACAACCTCGGACCGGATTCACTCTTCCAGTTGACGAGCAATCAATTTCACCCGTCAACACTAGCCCATGAATACAATTCATCTGGTTGGAGTTTGTCCACTTCATTACTCCATTGAAAATTATTAGGTCTTGAGAGCTACAGAGCTTGACCAACTTAGTACCAAACAAATTCTCAATTAGGTCTTTAGAGCTTCTTTTGTAGCTATTAAATAAAACAAGTTCCTCATCTAGCCATAAAGGATTATGGTTGGAGTCATTACTTAAAAGAGTACCTTGTTTAGTTGCAGTCCTAGCATTAAAGTGAGGATATTACCATCACTTTTCAAACTATTAATATCTTTCTCTAAATTATTATAGGGACAATTGTTATCTAGATTTTTTCTCTTATAAAAAGTAGAATTAATAGGTGCAAAATAGAAAAATTTTGTATACATATCTTAGCATTGGTGTTTGAAATTTCTATCCATATACATATACATATTCTATACATATACATATTCTTAGCATAGTCTTATGAAGTTGAATGTGAGGAGAAATTCTCTTTATGATATATCAAGCTATGCCTCCTATCCCTCTACGGTGGTATTTTTTGTTCCATGCCAACCATAAGAAAAATCCTTCTATGTTAGGGACCTTATACTCTTCATTCTCCCAAGTTTCAACTAGACAGATAATATAAATATCACTCGAGATCCAACTTATCATATGACCTTTGTGCCATGGAAAGCCATGATAGTTCCAAAAAAGGATCCTGAGTGTCCCAAATTCCTATTTATTATTATTCTTTTGGTATTTATCCCTAACAATAGATTTCCGATTTCTAATTATTTCCCATTTTACTTCTTTCCTGGCTTCTTTTACCTTTTGAACTTCCTTCCTTAATTCATCTTGGTCTTCGGTAATGAGGTCTTCATTTATAAATATTCCTGATCCTTTTAAGGTCATAGATTTACTAAGTATGCTATATTTATGGTCATTACAACTTACTTTGACATAGATCAACCTATCTTTGTGATAAATTAATTTTCCTAGCCTCTTTGCTTCTATGAGGTACGTTGTATCAATTTGTGATTTATTATTTAATTCTTCTTTTACTATTTCTAGCGTATCCTCCTCTTGTTGTTGTTTTATACCAAAAATTATGAGGTTCAAGGATATTTTGTTACACTCATGCTCCAATTCGATTAGCTTATTCATTTCCTCTTTGATGGGTTTGATATCCAATTTATTTTCCATATTGCTGAGGGTCAAATTGTTGGTTAGTTTTTCTTCTTGCTCTTTAATCCTATCTGTCAAATTGTAATTTTCTTCAACCCCTCCTTCTTGGGTTGATTGTTTATGTTTTCCCATTTCTTGAGTCCTATCCCTCATTGTCTACAATTCACTTTTGAACCCTAAGAGTCTATCCTCTATTTGATATTGAATGGTTTCTTTAGTTTTTTTATCAACCATTGCCTCTAGCTCTATTTGGAGTTTTACATCTCTTTCTTCACTCCTTTTTTCTAATGTTTCTAACTCTATTTGAATTTTGGCATCTCTCGCTTCTCTAATTTTTTATACTGATTCCATATAATCGTAAATGATATCTAGGGTGATTTTGGGGGACCTCCCCCTATTAGGATGGGTTTTTGGAATAGGCGGTGGAGTGTTGATATTGAAAAGAAGAGAAAAAATAAAATATATTTAAATATATTTATGTTAATAGATTATAAATATATTTTAAATTGAAATTGAATCAAAGGAAAAAGTGACTCACCTCATTTCACATGTCCAATTCCTCAACCGGTTGAAGAAACAAAAAATAATTTCCATAGAGAAGTTCGAGAGAAACTGTAGAGATTATTCTAGGTAAAAAAGGTAAAAACCAAAGAGAAGTATTATTTCCGTTCAAAACCACAGATATGTAATGTTAGAAATAAAATATCTCCTTCAAAACAATAGAGAAGTACTATTTCCATTCAAAACGACAGAGATATAATTTCAAAACCACAGAGAAGTATTATTCCCATTCAAAACTGCAGATAAATATTATTCTCATTCAAAACCACAATGATATAATTTCAAAACCATAGAGAAGTATTATTCTCGTTCAAAATCACAGATAAATTTTAAACCATGCAATAATTTGTAGCAAATATACAATTATATTTTGAAAATGTTTTATAGTTTTATGTTTGTATATTATTATTATTATTATTATTATTATTATTTATGACTCTTTTAACATAGTTTATCTCATTTCATTATATTTGATACTTTAATTTTGAAGTTACACTATTTCAACTTTAAATACATATTTACATATGATTTTTGAACTTATTTTTTTATACAGAAAACATGAATTGTAAATCAAATAACATAAACTATAAATCAAATAAAGATAAAGAAAACATTATTTTTATAATTAAAAATAGAAAATAATATAATATGATATAATCAAATAAAGATAACAATTTTACTATTTTTTATAATTAAAAATAAAGAATAAATAATATAATATCATTAAAATAAGGAAAAGGGGATCGATGGAATCTGCGGTCGATCTCTTTCCCATGGTCTGTGACTGTGGTTAACCCTAAAGGTCCATAGTCTCACCTATCCTAGCTTTCGGGTTAAGCACATAGGTTATGCACAGAGGTTCCTTGGTGGTCTTTTTCG
>JZKD02S2346867.1:157845-174910 GCA_000966675.3 Picea glauca
GAAGCAAGCTGAATTTTGGTTTCATCATCTTGAATTTTTTGTATCCTACAATATACCTCAATCTGACGTATCCAATTATCTAATTTCTCAGCATTAACTTCTCCATTGTATATTGACAATTCAAATTTAATATCAAGCTTTAATGAAGGAATTTGCGGAGTTTTACTATGTCCCTTTGGAGAATTCAGAAGAGGTCTTGAATTGGTATAAGAAGAAGAAGAAGATGATGATGGAGAAGAGGGTGGTGGAGAGGCACCATTCCCTCAATTTCCACTTGGAGTTTTATCACCACTGTCTCCCTTATGCTTTGAAGGATTGGAGCCTTCACCTTGCAACCTTGTATTCCTTTCTATCAAGATCTTCATCATCTCTCTCATTTCCATGACATCCTTTCTGAGATCTTCATCTTCTGCAGGAACATTTTCATGACTCTCTTCATGAGCCATACTTGGTGAATGCCTCCTTGAAACTTGCAATGATGGTATATGCTTCCTCCTTGAAAGATGAGAACTTGGCTCTACAAATTGACCTTCTCCTCTTGTGATTTTCTACCTTGTGAGCATCAGAAAACAAAACACTTGCAAATAATCAAGTCTTCAAAAACCTAGTGCTCTAATACCAGCTTGATCTAAACATGAAGAAGACTTGTATTCTTGAAAATATTTGCAATTTAAATTTTGTAACATCCCGCTCTGGCGCACTTACAAAACTTATTCTTTGAGGACACTTGCTCGCAAGTGATCTAGATTTTTATGATGATAAAAAAATTTCCTTCATTATGATGCGTTAAGTTAGATGACAGGATGTTTTCACTATTTTGATGTAGACAGGTGTTGTTGACTCAGTTTCATTGAGTGTGCAGGGTTTTGGACGTTTAGGATGCAGAGGCATCGGTGGAACTCCCTTGGACTCCGGATTGAGTCAGGGAGTGGGCTATTTGGGTTGTTTCATTTACGGTGATATTTCTTTGCTTTGATGATATGCTATTGATTTTATGATATGTTGTTGACATGATATGACATGATGGTTGATGATGCAGGCTGACGATAGCTTGCCAACCAAGACTCACATATGGAGTAAAGGGGCCACACATGATTTCCAGAGAGTTTGAGGGAGAGGTGTGGACAACAGCCCTGCCATAGCCTACTAGCACTCCTGCCATGGCTCAAACTATAGGTTAATGATTACCTAGTTCGAGAGGATCCATGATGCTGTGAGGGCAGACTACGACAGTCACTCACGATGATTCTAAAGGGTGTACAATACGGCGGTGGCCTTATTCCTTAGACCTCTTAGTCTCCAACAAGTTCACCTGGCGGAGTGTTGACTCTAGGGGTTATAGATGTCTACCAAACAGTCAAGTCAGTGAGTGGTAACCTTGGAGCACGTGGTGCATCCTGAAGGGCACGTCGCGCAAAAGAAACATGAGTTGGCGAGTGGCACCCTTGGAGCACGTGGTGCATCCTGAAGGGCACGTCGAGCAATAGAAGAAAACCAGGCGAGTGGCACCCTTGGAGCACGTAGTGCGTCATGAAGGGCACGTCGCATTGGTGATGATGATGAAACCACCTGGAAGACCCTAAGACCTTAACACCTGCAGAAATTCTCAAAACGACTCCCCTAATTAAAATGTCGCCCAGTTCAAATCTAAACCTAATTTAAAAAAACATCTCTAAGATAAAAAAATTTTCTAGCCTTAGGAGTAGACCCTGCAAAAATAAACGCAAAGGCGTAAACTAAAACCCTCCTATGTGTTAGTTAAAGTCTTCTTAAATTAAGGGGCGGGGTAAAGTAATGAGGGAGATAATTTAATTGAAACCCATGATTTTTAAATGATAAGAAGAAATAAACTAATCAAAGTGTGGGAGTATAAAAGTTAGGATTTTAGAAATACAATAAAAGGGTTAATGAGTGTGTTTATCTTTTTGGGTTTTAAAAATAAAAATAAAATAATAAGAAAAAGAATATAACAAAAGTAAAACAAGAGAGAAATAAATAATAGAAATAGGAAACTTGTAATAATGGAAGGTAGGGGACCTAGGGAAAAAAAAAATCTAAGAGGAATCAGCATTTAGGGAATTACTAAAAGTCAGCAACTTCATTTTAGGAAAGTTATTAAAAGCATGAGAGGGGATCTAGGAACCGTAGGAGTAATTTAAGAAGCGATTTTTGGGGGGGTGAGGGAATTGAGTCTTTTAATTATTAAAAATAAATTAATTTTGGAGAACCATAGGGATGAGTGACACTTGGACGGCAGAGAGTTTTTAGAGGTTTGTCATAAAAATTTAAATTAAAAATGTTTAGGAAAGTAGGTGGGTCTCAAATTTCTATAAAAGAAGAGGGAAATAAGGAAGAAGGGAGAATGGTTAGCGTAATCTTACGCTGCCAAATTTTGGCTTGACTGTTTGCTTTTGAGGAGTTGGGCATTTCTCAGTTGTTTTTGAGTGGTAGCTCAGCCTTGGAGGCGAGCTGAGAAGCTAGTTTTATCTCTGGATCTTGTGTGGCCCCTTTGTGGCTCGGGGGGCTAAAGGGGAAGTAGAGTACCCCTAGTGATTGGTTGGGAGGTACCGGTGAGCTTTCTACGGTCGGCAAGCAGAAGCGTCACGGAGCGAGGGAAGCGACACAGAGCGCGGGATGTCATCCGAGGCAAGAGAAAGGCAACGGTATGATTCTTACTTCCAGTAGAGTAGAATGCATGGTATTGGCTAGCGAATCTAATTAGCGTTATTATTCTAAATTGTGTAATTGCTTTCTTTTTATTTCATAAATCTGGACTGTGTAAGTTTCATTATTGCGCGGGACTGAGTAAATTTTTATTCGAATAACCTTCAAAGTTCCGCACCCAGCATTAAAATGTTGTCTGAAAACGAAAATTAAACCCCTGCACCTTCGGTTTAAATTCGTGGTTGAAATGGGAGTTCGAATCCCTGCATCTTCAGTTGATTTTTTCTTTTTCTGCAAACAAATCATAGAATCCCTTCACTACTTGTGTTAAATTTTTATATAAAGCGGAAAATAAATCCCTGCATTCTCAGTGGTAAATAATTGAAACTGGTTGAATCCCTTGAAGATGAGCTATCACTGGATATACACGCTCATGGGATCGGAGGCTCTGCTCATTATGTTCTGTTGGGTCGCTATGTTCTTTTTATATATCAAACCTTATCTCGCCTTCAGTTATTTTTTCGAGCAAGCCTATTCCTGATGATACATCCTTGTTAATGGTCTTTACTCCGCCATGGGCTGATCGTGGTATCCCCGTGTTTTCGTGTTTGGGCTCTGAGTCTCCGTCTATCTCTGCGTTTTTTTTGTGTTGCTAGGCTCTGCGGGGCATGGTAATCATTTTCTGTAGTGATCGATCGTTTACTAAACCAAAATAACCCATTTTGCCATCGATTTTGCTTGTTGCTTGAAATCCTTCTTGCTGGGTGTTCTGATTCCTTGATGGGAGTTTCGATTTCCTGGGGCCATGATCTGTTGTGGGCTGGAACTATCCCTTGCGCGTTGCTGGGCGTTTTTATGATTGACTGTGGGTGATTCCTTAGTCATGGTGGGCTTTCATTTTTTTAATCGGGGCTTTTCTCTTCACCTGACACTGCCACTCCATTTATTTGTGGGCGTTTCCATTAAAAATGTGTGCTCTTTTGCTACGGTTTTTATTGCGTTTTGGCAATGCTGTTTTTATTACGTTTTTGTAATGTGTTCTGATGATATGCAAATCAGTGGTTGCCTACGGTATCAACTGCTAACAGTAGGTTAGTTTCAAATGGATACTTGCTGCAAGGTTTCAGATACGTTGCCTTAAAAATTCCTTTTACCTCTTCCCTTTCATTTAATGAGAAAAATTTGATTCCACCCTTCCCATTATATCCTGAGGTGAACTGACAATGTACTTGAAGCCTTTCGTATAGACCCTTACCGTTAGAGTGGATGTGTGAACGAATATATAAATAGGCTCCTTGTATAGACCTCGCCATGACTTGAGAAATGGGTTAAAGTCTAAATATTGTTATTGATTAAAGGAATGATCATTTTTGAGGTACACATTGTGGTAAATTGTGGTATGGATAATTGTTGTATAGTTAATTATTAAAGAGATACACCTGGTTGTAGATCGTTGTGTAGACCATTGTTGTTTAGATCGTTGTTATTGATATATTGCTGTATACATTGTCAATAGGTACACAAATCAGGTCCTTGGTATTTTGCAGTATACATGCTCATATTTCTTTGATTTAAAAAAAAAATGGATCATTATAACCCCACAATATGAATGGCTAATTGCGGAGATAATACCCAGTTGAAATTGTAATTCATTGTGCTTATGTTGTTTAAGACTAGGTGTAGATTGCACCTAAATGATAATTGTTTTTAGACATGTACGATGGGCTTGTGACCAGACTTGATTTTAGAGATTGTTCCCTTATATATTGCCATTTCTAATTATGATCTTATTTGTAAATTTTCAACTAATGACGTTACTAATAAATAGGGTGTTATCTCTAAGTATGTTGTTATATTGTTCATTTCCATTACGAGGTTACTTGGAATAGGTAATTGATGTTAATTCTTTACATGGACTTTTTAATTATGGATAATTACAAATATTGTCAGTTGATATTGATCTATGTCATTTTCAGATCTTGTCCCTTGTCATTTTAGAGATTGTATCAATAGATATTGCCAGTTCTAAATATGATCTTATTTGTATTGGTTCAACTATGATATTACTTATAAATGGGATGTTATCTCTAGGTATGTTATTCTATTGTTAATTTCAACTATGAGGTTACTTGGAATTATGATGTTATTGCATTATTTTGGAACCTATGATGATAGATGACATCGAGTTGAGAGCTCCTCATGTTTATTGAAATGTTTTTATCTTGTAAGGTCACTGAAAAGTAGGGGTTGTAGCATATAAGAGGTATGGTAATTATAGAATCATGGTCTGGATATGCGATATAAATAAAGGATGGTTAATAATTCAAGACAATGTTATTGGAAATTTTATTGTTGTTTATAACACATATGGTGCCATAACCTCGACTCACGGCCAACAAATTGCTTGAGTTTAGTAAATGAGGAAAGTTGTTGAATTTAAATTAATGTTGAACTTGGGTGTCGTGGTCGGAGTCCCTTGTCACGCGCCATCCATAAAGGACGTAGTCATCCTTCTTGTTTATGTTGCACTTGATAGTATTCAGTGGGTTGCTTGGTCGGTTGTTGGGTGGGATATAGCCACCCCCGGGTAGCCTTAGGAGACAGGGTTGTGTGTGTGATTCTTCTGTGTAAGGAATCCAGTGCCGTATCAAGAGTCTCGGGCCCTTTAAAGGCAGGGTTTCCACTCTTGCGACACACCTGACAGAGATTACTAGTTTCTGCCTGAGCAGTCGGCGAAGAGCCTGTCTAATCTTCTTTCGAGAAGACATAAGACTAAAAGCCTTATTTTTCTGTGCAGAAATAGTAAACTCTACTGTTGGATTCTTCCGTCTGGGACTGTACAGTACATTAACACCTGGTGTCATTTTCTTCTTACAGTTGCTAGTTGTATGCCTTATGTCTAGGGGCGTTTATTGCTTGTGGTCACTGTGATATGTCGCGATCATCTTGTTACGTTTGTCTTTCTTGTGTCATGTTCTAGGTCGGGTTACTAGTTTCTACCTGAGCAGTCGGCCAGGAGCCTGTCTAATCTTCTTTCGAGAAGACATAAGACTAAACGCCCTGCTTTCCTATGCAGAAATAGTAACCCTAACACCATGGACTCTTCCCTCTGTGTTCTTACTGTACACCCCCAGTATGTCTTAATGTTTTTGTTGAGCGCCTTATGCCTATGGTCGTACATTGTTGTAGTTACTCGTTGTGTGCCTTCAGTCTTCTTGTGCTGAACATTGTGGTTGCATCTTGTTGGTTGTCGAGTGTCGACGTAGAGTCAAGTGTGTTGTTATTTTTACACGCGTGCACACACCTTAAACAAAAGAAAAAAAAATTTGCACCTATTCTCAGATTTGTTGTCGTAATGAGGAGGTCATTAGATATGGTATCAGAGCGGGTTCGACCCGCAACTTGGGATTCGCTACGGCTTTCGTTGACATGATTGTAGTTGATTATTTTGTTGCTGATTAAGTTGATTGTGTGTGTGTGTAGGTAATCATGGTTAGAGAATGCTTCGGAGGCAGATGACGAGGTGCTAGGGGAGGAGGTGTGATGCCTCCAGTAGCATCCACCCCTGAGGGATCTAACCCCCAGGGAGGCGAGAAGGTCCTTGGACAGGAGCAGATCACAGTTGTCGATGTTGTGGGGATAATGAGATCTTTCCAGCGCATGTCCGAGGCGCTAATCAGAAGATTGGATAGATATGAGGCCAGGGCGCCGACACCTGCTAAGGTTCCGTCACGCACATCGGCCGTTACAGGTAGCATTCACTGTGAACTAGAAGGTGAAATTTTTCGAGTTCTTGGGTGCCCCGGACGGCACAGCCGCTAAGGCATGGTTGTGGAATATGGCGATGTGCTTCGCACTTCGAGATTATAACTCCAACATGAAGGTCCGCATGGAGGTCTTTCAATTAAAGGGGAGTGCTCTTCTATGGTGGAAGATGCTCCTGGCTCAGCTAAACATGGTCGTTGAAGATGTGTCATGGGAACTGTTTGAGGAATGGTTTCGAGAGAGGTATCCTTTTGAGGAATTCATTGAGCGTCAGCTCAATGAGTTCAATGCCTTATGACAGGGAGGTCGTATAGTGCCCGAGTACGAGGCACGTTTTATGGAGCTGCTCCGGTATGCTCCACACCTGAACACTGAGACGCTCAAGGTCAATATGTTCGTGTTTGGCCTTAATGGCAGCCTACGTGTGAAGGTTAGGATTCTGATGCCTCAAACCCTGCACGATGCTGTCGAAAAGGCCCTCATAGCAGAGGAGGAGCTCATCAGCGGGGGTCAGACGAGGACTCCAACGAGACCTGTAGGGCAGGGTTCATCTGGTATGCCACAACAGCAGACACCCGCGAGACATATGCCGGGTTATCGTGGCTTCTAGAGGGGATCCACTTTTTCTACACCACAACGACCACCACCTTAGTATAGGACACCTTACCGAGGACCACAACAACAGCAGCAGTGTCGCCTGCAGCAGCAGCAGTTTAGGCTTGTTCAACAGAACAAACTAGGTTTCCAGGCTAGTGGACCGTCATCTTCTACTTCAGGTACCAGGAATACTGGGCAAAAGACAGGGTGTTGGACGTGTGGGGAGCCACACTACCAGTGCGATTGTCCTGTGGAGAGGACCAGAGCGTCTGGATCAACCAGACCTGCTACAGTGGGAGATATGGGAAAGGCCCATCGGATTCATCAAGTGGTGAATAACCGCCAAGCAGAGCACCAGTCTACTATGCTCAAGACAATAGGTATTGTCGCTGACCAGACCCTTGGTATTTTGATAGACCCAAGTGCTACTGAGAGTTTCATTTCTGGTGCAGCACTAAAAAGGATTAAGGTGAAGGAAGTCGAACAGGACGAGTTTAGCTTCATAGAGATGGCTTCGAGAGCCAAACAAAAGGTTGGAGGGAAGGTTACGGGTTGTGCCCTTAACCTGGGAGAGTTTGTCACAAGGGTCAACTTGTACGTCACGATATTAGGGTCTTATGATGTCATGACTGGTATGGATTGGTTGGAATCTCATGAGGCGATACTCAACTGTAAGACGAAACGGTTGATCTTGGTGGATGATGAAGGATAGAGACGGGTGATTGTAGGACAGAACCTGGGAGTATCCATAAGGCTCGTCTCTTCCTTACAGTTACGAAAGAGTATGCGCAAGGGGTGCAAGATTTATGCGATCCTTGTGCTAAACGAAAAGGGAGTGGCAGAAGCTCTAGAACACCTTCCGGTGCTGAAGGAGTTTGCGGACGTATTTCCAGAGGAGTTACCTAGGATGCTACTAGAAAGAGAATTGGAGTTTACTATAGACCTGAAACCGGGGACTGAACCGATAGCAAGAACTCCTTATCGGATGTCGACCTCGGAGTTGCAAGAGTTAAAAATGCAACTGAAGGAGTTTTTGGACTTGGGACTGATACGTCTGAGTGTGTCACCGTGGGGTGCACCAGTTATTTTCATTCGGAAGAAGGATGGATCGTGGAGGCTTTGCATTGACTATCGTCAACTGAACAAGGCTACGATCAAAAATCAATATCCCTTACCAAGAATTGATGATCTGTTTGATCAAATGAAGGGGGTGACGGTGTTCTCCAAGATCGATTTGCGATCAGGGTATCACCAGTTACGAATCAAGGAGGATGATGTCCCTAAGACCACTTTTAAGACAAGATTTTGACATTATGAGTTTACTGTTTTACCTTTTGGACTGAAAAACGCCCCAAGGGTATTCATGAGTTTGATGAACGGGGTGTTCCGCGAGTACTTGGACAAGTTCTTCCAAGTATTCATTAACGATATTTTGATCTACTCTCAGATGATGGAGGAGCACGAAGATCACTTGCGCTTGGTACTACAATGTTTATGAGAACACAAATTATATGGGAAGTTGTCCAAATGCTCTTTTTATCAACCGAGGATTCACTACTTAGGGCATGTCATCTTCAGCGAATGTATCGCCATGGATCCAGCCAAGGTTGAGGCTATTATGGAATGGCCTGCGCCGACGAATGTCACAGAAGTGCGTAGTTTTATGGGTTTAGCAGGATACTATCGACGGTTTGTCGAAGGATTTTCAAGGATAGAAAATCCGATCACGGAATTGCAGAAGAAAAACAAGAAGTTTGTTTGGACTGAGAAATGTGCAGAATAATTTCGAAGGCTTAAAGAGTTGTTGACAACAACACCGATACTAAACGTCCCTGACATGGATGTATACTTCTTGGTATGCACTGACGCATCCAAGGAAGCTTTAGGCAGAGTCTTGATGCAAGACGAATGAGTGATTGCTTACATTTCGAGAAAAATGAGAAGGCATGAGGAGAATTACGCAACGCATGATTTGGAGTTATTAGCCATCATCTATGCCTTGAAGGTTTGGAACACTACCTTGTTGGACGAAAATTTGAATTAAAGACCGATCATTATGGACTACAACACATTTTTACGCAAAGCGACCTGAATGCGCGACAATGACGTTGGTCGGAATTGCTTAGCGAGTATGACTTCGAGATTACTTACATAAAGGGAATAGTGAACCGAGTGGCAGATGCTTTGAGTCGGAGGCCACACATATTTTCGGTGTTACCTCTTCAGACGAATCTACGTTAGAAAATTCTCACTTTACAGTGTGACGATGACTAGTACAAAGAAGTCGAGGATTTTATCGGACAAAACACTATGATGGTACCACGATATGAGGGATTTACTTTTGACAACGATGGGTTATTGATGTTTAGAGGTCGGATTTACATACCGCCAAATGACGAGTTGAGGATGTTGATCTTGAGCGAGGCTCATAGAGCAGTTTACATGGCTCACCCAGGAGTCACGAAGATGAGGGCAGACCTTAAACCCTTTTTCTTATGGAAAGGAATGAAGGCCGACATAGTCAATTTTATGGCTAGATGTCTCAAGTGTTAGCAGATAAAGGATGTACATAGACACCCGGCAAGATTACTTCAACCACATGCCATTCCGGAATCAAAATGGGAAGTCATTTCGATGGATTTTATTGTTGGATTGCCACTGATGGCAAGGAGACACGACTCAATTTTTGTAGTAGTAGACACTCTGACAAAGAGTGCTCACTTTATTTCGGTGCATACGACATATCAGGCACCTGACATAGTGAGAGTTTTCATCAGTTAGATTGTGAGGGTGCATGGCATGCCTAAGAAGATTATATCTGATCGAGGATCGGTGTTTACCGGACGATTTTGGATGAATTTCCAAGAGGCCTTGGGAACCCAACTTAATTTTAGTACTGCATATCACCCACAGACGGATGGACAGACATAACGTATGAACCAAACCTTCGAAGACATGTTGTGCATGAACGTGATGGACCAACAAAAGCATTGGGAGGAATTCTTGCCACTAGTAGAATTCTCTTATAACAACAGCTACCAGAGCACCATTATGATGGAACCTTTTGGGTTTCTCTATGGGCGACCGTGTCAGACACCCTTGAGTTGGGATCGGCTTGAGGATAGGGTCTTGGTGGGACCAGAAGCGATCCAAGAAATGGAAGAGAAAATGAAAACCATAAGTCAAAGGATAAAAGAAGCGCAGGATCGGTAGAAGAGTTATGCCGATGTGCACCGAGTCGACCGTAGTTACGACGTCGGCGATTGAGTCTTCTTGTGGGTTAAACCGCATAAGAGTTCGATCAAGTTTGGAAAGGGAGCTAAACTCTATCCTAGGTTCGTGGGACCCTTCGCGATTGTGGAGAGAAAGGGGCCCGTGGCCTATTGACTAGCCTTGCCTGATTCTTTGAGGCGTATGCACGATGTTTTTCATGTATCTGTTTTGAGACATTATGTTAGTGATCCTACACACGTGATTGACATGAGTTCCTTGTAGGTATCGGAAGAGGAATCACTCACGGCTGAGCCAGTCCACATTTTAGATTAGCGCGTTCGACAGTTACGACGTTGAACGGTAGATCAGGTCAAGGTCCAGTGGGAAAGTTATAGTCCGCACTCGAAAACCTGGGAGGACGCATATGATATGCGCCAATAGTTTCCATTTTTGTTTGATAGATAGACTTATGATGCTGGGGTACTTATGATATTATGGTACACTTATTTCAGCATTTATACAGAGAAACTTCAGGATGAAGTTTAGACCAATAGGGGGTGTATGTAACATCTCGCTCTGGCGCACTTACAAAACCTATTCTTTGAGGACACTTGCTCGCAAGTGATATGGATTTTTATGATGATAAAAATTTTTCCTTCATTATGATGCGTTAAGTTAGATGACAGGATGTTTTCACTATTTGGATGTAGACAGGTGCTGCTGACTCAGTTTCATTGAGTGTGCAGGGTTTTGGACCTTGAGGATGCAGAGGCATCGGTGGAACTCCCTTGGACTCCAGATTGAGTCAGGGAGTGGGCTATTTGGGTTGTTTCATTTACGATGATATTGCTTTGTTTTGATGATATGCTATTGATTTTATGATATGATTTTGACATGATATGACATGATGATTGATGATGCAGATTGACGATAGCTTGCCAATCAAGACTCACATATGGAGTAAAGGGGCCACACATGATTTCCAGAGAGTTTGAGGGAGAGGTGTGGACAACACCCCTGCCACAGCCTACTAGCACTCTCGTCGTGGCTCGAACTGTAGGTTAACGATTACCTAGTTCGAGAGGATCCACGATGCCATGAGGGAAGACTGTGACAGTCGCTCACAATGATTCTAACGGTCATGTAATAAGGCGGGGGCCTTATTCCTTAGAGCCCTTAGTCTCCCACAAGTTCACCTGGCGAAGTGTTGACTCGAGGGGTTATAGATGTCTACCAAACAGTCAAGTCAGCGAGTGGCACCCTTGGAGCACGTGGTGCATCTTGAAGGGCACGTTGCGCAAAAGAAACACGAGTTGGTGAGTGGCACCCTTGGAGCACGTGGTGCATCCTGAATGGCACGTCGTGCAATATAAGTAAACGAGGCGAGTGGCACTCTTGGAGAACGTAGTGTGTCCTGAAGGGCACGTCGCATTGGTGATGATGATGAGACCACCTGGAAGACCCTAAGACCTTAACGCCTGAAGAAATTCTCAAAACGACTACCCTAATTAAAATCTCGCCCAGTTCAAATCTAAACCTAATTTAAAAAAAAATCTCTAAGATAAAATTTTGGTCTGGCCTTAGGAGTAGACCCTGCAAAAATAAACGCAAAGGCATAAACTACAACCCTCCTATGTGTTAGTTAAAGTCTTCTTAAATTAAGGGGGGGGTAAAGTAATGAGGTAGATAATTTAATTGAAACCCATGATTTTTAAATGATAAGAAGAAATAAACTAATTAAAGTGTGGGAGTATAAAAGTTAGGATTTTAGAAATACAATAAAAGGCTTAATGAAAGCTTTTATTTTTTTGGGTTTTAAAAATAATAAAAAAATAATAAAAAAAAATATAACAAAAATAAAACAAGAGAGAAATAAATAATAGAAATAGGAAACTTGTAATAATGGAAGGTAGGGGACCTAGGGGAAAAAAAGATCTAAGAGGAATCAACATTTAGGGAATTACTAAAAATCAGCAACTTCATTTTAGGAAAGTTATTAAAAGCATGAGAGGGGATCTAGGAACCCTAGGAGCAATTTAAGGAGCGATTTTTGGGGGGGGTGAGGGAATTGAGCCTTTTAATTATTAAAAAGAAATTAATTTTGGAGAGCCATAGGGATGAGTGACACTTGGACGACAGAGAGTTTTTAGAGGTTTGTCATAAAAATTTAAATTAAAAATGTTTAGGAAAGTAGGTGGGCCTCAAATTTCTATAAAAGAAGGGGAAAAGAAGGAAGAAGGGAGAACGGTTAGCGTAACGTTACGCTGCCGAATTTTGGCTTGACTATCTGCTTGTGAGGAGTTGGGCATTTCTCAGTTGTTTTTGAGTGGTAGCTCAGCCTTGGAGGCGAGCTAAGAAGCTAGTTTTATCTCTGGATCTGGTGTGGCCCCTTTGTGGCTCGGGGGGCTAAGGGGGAAGTAGAGTACCCCTAGCGATTGGTTGGGAGGTACCGGTGAGCTTTCTATGGTCGGAAAGAAGAAGCGTCATGGAGTGAGGGAAGCGGGACGGAGCGCGGGACATCATCTGAGGCATGCGAAAGGCAACGGTATGATTCTTACTTCCAGTAGAGTAGAATGCATGGTATTGGCTAGCGAATCTAATTAGCGTTATTATTCTAAACTGTGTAATTGCTTTCATTTTATCTCATAAATCTGGACTGTGTAAGTTTCATTGTTGCATAGGACTGAGTAAATTTTTAGTCGAATAACCTTCAGAGTTTTGCACCCATCATTAAAATGTTGTCTGAAAATGAAAATTAAACCCCTGCACCTTCGGTTTAAATTCATGGTTGAAACGAGAGTTCGAATCCCTGCATCTTCAGTTGATTTTTTTTTTTTTTGGCAAAGAAATCATAGAATCCCTGCACTACTTGTGTTAAATTTTTATATAAAGAGGAAAATAAATCCCTGCATTCTCAGTGGTAAATTGTTGAAACCGGTTGAATCCCTTGAAGATGAGCTATCGTTGGTCATACGCGCTCATGGGGTCAGAGGCTCTTCTCGTTATGTTCTATTGGGTCACTATGTTCTTTTTATATATCAAACCTTATCTCGCCTTCAATTATTTTTTCTAGCAATCCAGTTCATGATGACGCATCCTTGTTAATGGTCTTTACTCCGCCACGGTCTAATCCTGGTATCCCCGCGTTTTCGTGTTTGGGCTGTGAGTCTCCATCTATCTCTGCGTTTTTTTTGTGTTTCTAGGCTCTGTGGGGCGTGGTTATCAAATGCTACAGTGATCGACTGTTTACTAAACCAAAATAACCCATTTTGCCATTGATTTTGCTTGTTTCTTGAAATCCTTCTTGCTGGGGGTTCCGATTCCTTGATGGGCGTTTCGATTTCCTGGGGGCGTGATCTCTTGTGGGCTGGAACTATCCCTTGGGCGTTGTTGGGCATTTTGATGATTGACTGTGGGCAATTCCTTAGTCATGGTGGGCTTTAATTTTTTTAATCGGGGATTTTCTCTTCACCAGACACTGCCACTGCGTTTATTTGTGGGCGTTTCCATTAAAAATGTGTTCTCTTTTACTGCGGTTTTTATTTCATTTTGGCAATGTGTTCTGATGATACGCAGATCAGTGGTTGCCTATGGTATCAACTGCTAACAACAGGTTAGTTTCAAATGGATACTTGCTGTAAGGTTTCAGATACATTGCCTTAAAAAAAAATTTTACCTCTTCCCTTTCATTTAATGAGAAAAATTTGATTCCACCCTTCCCATTATATCCTGAGGTGAATCGACAATGTACTTGAAGCCTTTCGTATAGACCCTTACCGTTAGAGTGGATGTGTGAATGAATATATAAATATGCTCCTTGTATAGACCTCGCCATGACTTGAGAAATGGGTTAAAGTCTAAATATTGTTATTGATTAAAGGAATGATCATTTTTGAGATACACATTGCGGTAAATTGCGGTATGGATAATTACTGTATAGTTAATTATTAAAGAGATACACCTGGCTGTATATCGCTGTGTAGACCATTGTTGTTTAGATCGTTGTTATTCATATATTGCTGTATATGTTGTCAAGAGGTACACAAATCAGGTCCTTGCTATTTTGTAGTATACATGCTCAGATTTCTTTGATTTAAAAAAAAATGGATCATTGTAACCCCACAATATGAATGGCTAATTGCGGAGATAATACCTAGTTGAAATTGTAATTCATTGCGCTTATGTTGTTTAAGACTAGATGTAGATTGCACCTAAACGATAACTGTTTTTAGACATGCACGATGGGCTTGTGACCAGACTTGATTTTAGAGATTGTTCCCTTATATATTTCCATTTCTAATTATGATCTTATTTGTAAATTTTGAACTAATGAAGTTACTAATAAATAGGGTGTTATCTCTAAGTATGTTGTTATATTGTTCATTTCCATTACGAGGTTACATGGAATAGGTAATTGATGTTAATTCTTTACATGGACTTTTTAATTATGGATAATTACAAGTATTGTCAGTTGATATTGATCTATGTCATTTTCAGATCTTGTCCCTTGTCGTTTTAGAGATTGTATCAATAGATATTGCCAATTGTAAATATGATCTTATTTGTATTGGTTCAACTATGATGTTACTTATAAATGGGATGTTATCTCTAGGTATGTTATTGTATTGTTAATTTCAACTATGAGGTTACTTGGAATTATGATGTTATTGCATTATTTTGGAACCTATGATGATAGATGACATTGAGTTGAGAGCTCCTCATGTTTATTGAAATGTTCTTATCTTGTAAGGTCACTGAAAAGTAGGGGTTGTAGCATATAAGAGGTACGGTAATTATAGAATCATGGTCCGGATATGCGATATAAATAAAGGATGGTTAATAATTCAAGACAATGCTATTGTAAATTTTATTGTTGTTTATAACACATATGGTGCCATAACCTCAACTCACGGCCAAAAAATTGCTTGAGTTTACTAAATGAGGAAAGTTGTTGAATTTAAATTAATGTTGAACTTGGGTGCCGTGGTCAGAGTCCCTTGTCATGCGCCATCCGTAAAGGACGTAGTCATCCTTCTTGTTTATGTTGCACTTGATAGTATTCAGTGGGTTGCTTGGTCAGTTGTCGGGCGGGATATAGTCACCCCCGGGTAGCCTTAGGAGACAGGGTTGTGTGTGTGATTCTTCTGTGTAAGGAATCCAGTGCCGTATCAAGAGTCTTGGGCCGTTTAAAGGTAGGGTTTCCACTCTTGCGACACGCCTGACAGAGATTACTAGTTTCTGCCTGAACAGTCGGCTAGGAGCCTGTCTAATCTTCTTTTGAGAAGACATAAGACTAAAAGCCCTTCTTTTCTATGCAGAAATAGTAAACTCTATTGTTGGATTCTTCTGTCTGGCACAGTACAGTACATTAACACCTGGTGTCATTTTCTGCTTAGAGTTGCTACTTGTACACCTTATGTCTAGGGGCGTTTATTGCTTGTGGTCACTGTGATGTGTCGGGGTCGTCTTATTGTGTTCATCTTGCTTGTGTCTTGTTCTAGGTCGGGTTACTAGTTTCTACCTGAGCAGTCGGCCAGGAGCCTGTCTAATCTTCTTTCGAGAAGACATACGATGAAAAGCCCTGCTTTCCTGTGTAGAAATAGTAAACTCTACTGTTGGATTCTTCCATCTGGGACTGTACAGTACATTAACACCTGGTGTCGTTTTCTGCTTACAGTTGCTAGTTGTACACCTTATGTCTAGGGGCATTTATTTCTTGTGGTCACTGTGATATGTCGGGGTCGTCTTGTTGCGTTCGTCTTGCTTGCGTCTTGTTCTACGTCGGGTTACTAGTTTCTTCCTGAGCAGTCGGCCAGGAGCCTATCTAATCTTCTTTTGAGAAGACATAAGACTAAACGCCCTGCTTTCTTGTGAAGAAATAGTACCCCTAACACCATGGACTCTTCGCTCTATGTTCCTACTATACACCCCCAGTATGTCTTAATGTTTGTGTTGTGCGCCTTATTCCTATGGTCATACATTGTTGGAGTTACTCATTGTGTGCCTTCAGTCTTCTTGTATTGAACATCGTGGTTGTGTCTTGTTGGTTGTCAAGTGTCGACGTAGAGTCAAGTGTGTTGTTACTTCTAGACACGTGCACACACCTTAAAAAAAAAAAAAAAAATTGCACCTGTTCTCAGAGTTGTTGTCGTAATGAGGAGGTCGTTACAAATTCTATGTGTTAAAAGCAAATGGATCAACTTTGCAAACACATATTTTAATAGGATTTACTCATTCAAGATGCATATAAACAACATCATAATCAATGAACATAAACACATAACACAACAAATTATAAAGGAGTTCAACCCTCTCTTGGGCTACATCTCCTGGTCCAGCTTCCAATGGATCATTACTATTATTTCCTCAAAGTGTTCAAGCATGTGTTTTACAATGCTCAAAATGACCATTAGACTGCTCCAATGGCTTCAGAATGTTCAAAAACCCCTAGCTGGGCTTTTTCGACACATCGTTTGGCCAAAAAATGAAGAAGATAGGATTCCTTGAAGTCTCCCCTTCAAGCTTGTTGTCTCTGCATCTACAAAACACACCTCCTCTGGCTCAACCTAGCCCACATGCAATTTAAAGCGTGAAAACTTGGAACTGGGTGCAACCGCACAACCTATCCAAACTATCAAACCGTTTACACGCTGACCCTAACTACCAAGGCCCGTGGGCACATGGCAGTCATACGATTGCACGCCAACACAATAGGGATAATGTTTAACAACTCTCAGAATCGTATGTCAAAACCACACGCATTGGTATAATGGTCACATTGTATTCCAAACCGCAACATATAACAAACCGTTATAATATATGGTTA
>JZKD02S2346867.1:180606-198771 GCA_000966675.3 Picea glauca
AATCACCTTAAGGAGAAGAACATATAGATGAATCAACATTGAATTCAGTTATATGGTTGCACAAGCTAGTTCAAAAATGATCTTGTATTTCAATGGTTGTGTATGTTGCACAAAATATTCAAGGTACCACACATGGAATTATTTAGAGTCCAAGAACGGGAAAGGGGAGCATGATGGAGAAGTAACATGCATAAAAGGAGTGTTATGTAGGAAATAAATAAATTTCACAACTACTTCCCTCATTCGATATGCGAAATCCATTGTGATGCAGGAGCATCTCAACCGAGCCAGCGCAGAGACAATGGAGAGTTGGACAAGCGCCCAAAACAAATTTTGAGAATGTTTTAGAACCTTAAATGAAACAATTATATGAAGGTGCACTTGTATAATGTAAATGGACCTTGAGTGATCCGCTCTCATCCTTAGTAGATAGAAGGCAATTATGGTAGTTAATGCAAGTAGGTAAAATTGAATGTTAGATTA
Source organism: Picea glauca (assembly GCA_000966675.3). Taxonomy (NCBI): domain Eukaryota; kingdom Viridiplantae; phylum Streptophyta; class Pinopsida; order Pinales; family Pinaceae; genus Picea; species Picea glauca. Next base: position 181,090 of record JZKD02S2346867.1, read on the forward strand.
GATAGCTTTGGAGTGCAAGAGGGAACGAGATATAAACACCCTCATTGTATATTGTACGATTATTATGAGCATAGAAGAGAAGAAGAGAGATGTGTAGTAGACTCCATGTACAAAAGTTCTGAATTAATAGAATAAAGTTGTGATTCATACTCATGGTGTTCGTATATTCTTTGTGTATGCATATTTGAATGTTATGCTCATGAATGTTTTACTCTTTCTGACATGCAATTTCTTTTATGTTATGTATGAATGATTTTTTTTTGAATGTTTGAAATCTGAGGGGAAAGACGAGAGGAATGAGTTTCAATTGTTTCTCTATCTGAGAAAGAGTTCCTGCAAGGAGTGCAGTTGAATTGTCCGCAAGGACTACATCGACGAGGTGTTCAGGGGTTTGTCTCTGAAATCTCAGGAGAGATAGTTTTTGTCCTCATTTCCATAGAAGTACAGTTGGGTATCAGAGTTGTGCAAGGAGTGCACAAGATGAGTGAAGTATTGAGGGACTACTGCTACAGGTGTGTACAGAGTTGAAGGATTTCAACACTTGGAAGTGCTTGAAAGTCTGCCACAAGGAGTGTGTGCAAGGGTTTTCCTGGGAGACACAGAGTTGTGGGAAAGTTCGGAGGGATTTGAACCTTCAAAGGAGCCGAAGGAAGACATAGCGACGTCTGACCATAGGAGGACGAGTTCTGAGAGGAAGGGCGGACGGTCATAATTCTTGGAAGCGAATTCGTGAAGTCCCGTGGGCCGTTAGATCTCATGGAGGAACAGGGGAGATACAGTGAGTATTCTCGAAAGGTTCTAAGCTCAGGAGGAGTAGGACCATAGATCCAAGCCACAAGGCCCGTTGCATTTACACGTGGATTTCTATATCGGGTTTTCGTAGATTGAAATCCCTTAAACTTTGCAACGGGAATCGTGAAATCATGAACCGCAAAGTCCCGAAAAGCTAAAAGGATTTTTGTGGGCCACAGTGGAGTCAGTGAGTGGACAGGTGGCACACTATTGACATGGATTCAACTCCGTTGATCATATCGGAGTTTCGAGGAGTGAAGTTCTCAATTCTTTTCATTAGGATTCACGATATCGCAGAGTCCGAAGTCCCAACGGAGTAAAGGGGCATTGAAAATTCAACCTTGTGAGCGTGTCGGAATTTTGGAACATCGGGTTTCGGGAATCATGGGAACAAGTTGTTGGATACCTAGACCGTCGAAATCGTGATAGGGAAAAGTATGAAAGAGGAAGAGGAAGGGTCAGCGTTGACTATTTTCAGGTTTCAAAGATCTAAGAGATGAGCGCGTGACCAACGGATTCGCGAAAGTGCGAAGTCTGATTTCCCGAAGCAAAAGGGGGAATTCTTGAAATTGACTGTGGGTGCAGATTTCCTGAAAGGGAAATAGAAGAGCCATTCTGAAGCTCTTCGGGCCAGTGAAAAGGGAAAGATCCTGTGTTGACGTGGACCTTCCAACCTGCGGGTTGTGGAGGGAGCGTGCATCATCATTTCTAGTATCAGAGCCCAGAAAGGATTCTTTGCTTTCTGTAGCAGAGAAAAAGAGAATTCACCATGCCGCCAAGGAGAAGGGACGGGAAAACACCCGATACACCAGAGGAGATGGAAATGATGCGAAGAAGAGGTAGGCAGATGACTGATCCAGCCATGGAGAGAGAGATGCGTGATCTATGAGCCAGACTCGAAGACATGGAGACAACACAAAAATGTACAGTAAGTGCTGGGGATCTTAGTGGTGCAAGAACGAACCCTCACGGTCCGACCGCTTCCACCAGGACCTTCTTTCACACAGGCCCAAAGAGTCAAATATCTCTTCCAACCCCTCTCGGGAGTTCTCAATACCCGAAGTAATTCCTTCTGGGATCTCCCCTTTGCTTATCGGGAAATCGAGTTTCGCGATGTCGTGAAACCTGTGTGCACTTTATCGTGCAAATCCAAACCCCGAACCCCGATGGGTCAGCAGTCAATGTTTCCGTATATCAGGGATTTCCATATCGGGAAATCAACATTTGTGATGTTGTGGTTCACTTCCTTTGCCAATCCCCAAACCCTGAACTCCGATGTGTACATGCGCTATCTTCTCGCTACATCACCTCCTCTCTCCACTCTATCGGGAATCGTGGGATTGCGATTTTGCCGTTCACAATTCCTTTGCAATGGAAAGTCCCGAATGTCGAACCCTGATCTCTCGAGATCTCACGCCACCTGCCCCGTGGAAATCAATGGTTCCGATTAATTCGGTAAATCGCTACTCGTGATTTCGACGAGTATGAACTCTCACCTCATCAAACGCCGAAGACCGAATCCCGATGACCCCGGTTTTATTCCCTGCGCCTAAGGACTAACTCCCGCACAACTTTTCCAAGAACTGACGATCGTCGGGTCTTCGCAGATCTCCCCCTGCAAGATCGGTCATCGATCCCTCCTCTCTGAGCGATCCTTCTGCTAGAAAGCCTCTTCCAGTTCGAACCTCCTCCTAAGTCTGTTCCCACTGTATCCAGGAAGGAACTATCCCTCCTGAGCTTAATTACTCTGGCTCCTTCAGGGGAAAGTATACGTACTCCTTGCGGTCAACCTCCAATAGCTCTCAAAGTGTTGAACTCGTCGAGACTCTATGCACTCACAACCACGGTAGTCCCTGCCTTCCTGTGCTCAGATTAGCTACTGAGACTTTAAATTCAACCTGCACTCTCCTTCACAGCTCTACTAACCCAATTCAACTCCTGGGCAGATGAAAATAATAGTTTAACTGTCTAGCCTCATCAACACACTCTATGCTGATGAATTCAACTACACTCTATGCAAGAATCTCCCAGATCAAACAGAGAAACAATTGAAACTCATTCTCCTCTCTCTCACAGATTCCAATTCAATTATGAAATCACATACACATCATATCAAAGCAAATGCATGAAAGAAAGAAAACATCCATGAGCATAATATCAACACAGAGAAACCACACAAACCATGGAATTGAATCGAAGTCTTTCTTATATTAATTCAATCTGTACATGGGTGCTCCCTCCATGTTCTTTGTTCTGCTCTACTTGCTCTCAATGATAATAATACAACGATACAAAGGAGGGTGTCTATATTCCATTTTACCTCTCGAAATCTGAAACTATCAAATCTACAATTAAATTCCTATCTAACAACATTAAAACTATTAAATTCCTCAGCTACCTAAGGACGTGAGCTTAAAGGCTCAAGGTCCATTTACAATATACATAGTGAGCTCCTTATGAATGCCTTCATTTAAAGGGTGGTGCAACAAATTTCCAAAGTATTTCAAAGTGTGTGTGCTGGCATTGTCTAGCTATTCTTCCTGCTCCACGCGCTGGCTCACTTGATGAGTGAGCGATTCTCCTGCATCATACTCCTCGGCTCAAAAATTTTCATGGGCTCCTGTCCATGAGTTGTTGCACGGTCTGTCCATGCTTTTGTATCACTGTCTCAGTCTCCTAGCTCGTATCTTCCACTGGGTGATTCTTCCATTTCACCAGGTATTCAAAATACTGCTTTCTTCTGGTCTTCTTCCCCACTCACTTGTCCAGTATGCACTCCATCTGCGGTTTATGTGCAACTGGTAATTGTTTCTGCCACTGGACCACTAGTTCTTCAATTCCAGCCTCTGCTTCTTCAACCCTGTATGGGTATAAATCCGAAATATTAAAAATCGAAGATATCTCGATGCCCTCTGGTAATTCAATTTCATATGCATTCTCCCCGAATTTCTTTAGGACTTTGCATGGCCCAATTTTCTTCATCTTGAGTTTGTTATATGTTCACCTTGGGAACCTTTCCTTCCTTAAGTGTGCCAGAACCAAATCTCCAACTTCAAACTGAAGTTGTCTCTTCCGCTGATCGACTCTGTGCTTATACTCCTGATTTGCATTCATCAGTCGCTGCTTCACCTTCGTGTGAAGTTCTCTCATGGCTTCAACGAACTCTTCAGTGCTCGCGCTGCTAGTCAAAGCCTATTCTGAATCTCGCAATTTAGAAACTCCTCTCGGTTGTGTTCGATACAAAATCTGGAATGGGCTTCTGTCTGTACTCCGATTCACCGAGTCGTTGTACGCGAATTCTGCCTGTGGCAATATCTGATCCCAACTGTTGTGGTGCTCTGTCACTAAGCTCCTCAATAAATCCCCCAGACTCCTATTGACCACCTCAGTCTTCCCATCTGTCTGTGGATGGTAAGCTGAACTAAAATCCAAATTAGTTCCCATCTTCTTCCATAATGTCCTCCAAAAATGACCTATGAACTTGGTATCCCTGTCTGAGACTATGCTTCTCGACAATCCATAGAGTCTAACGATTTCTTTGAAAAACAAATTTGCAATGTGCATCACATCGTTGGTCTTTTGACACGGGATAAAATGTGCCATCTTTGAAAACCTTTCCACCACCACAAAGATGGAATCAACACCTCTCTGCATTCTCAGCAAACCCAAAACAAAATCCACGCTAATGGCTTCCCATGGCCTTTCGGGTATGGGCAACGGCTGATATAACCCAACATTCTGCTTTCGGCCCTTCGAATGTTGACATATCCTGCATCTGTCAACAAACCGTTTGACAACAACGTGCATCCCTGGCCAAAAATACGATTCGCTCAACTTCGCAAATGTTTTGTCGTGCAAAAAATGACCTGCTAAGCCTCCACTATGCTTTTCCTTCACCAAATTCTCCCTCATGGAGCAATTCGGTATGCACAATTGATTGCCTTTGAACAACAATCCATCTTGGATTAGATAGTCTATCCAAGGACTCTGATCTCTGAGAACTGGATTCTCAGCTGCCTCGTATGCTTCTCTAAAGTCTGCATCACCTACATACATGTCCTTCAGATTCTCAAAACCCAATGTTTTGACTATGAACTCCTGCAACAACAAACATTTCCTGCTCAAACCATCATCTACTTTTTTAGCAGTTCCTAAAATGTGTTTAATTACAAATGTGAAATTTTGCATGTACTCCACCCATTTTGCATGCTTCTGGTTCAACTTCTCATGTTGACTCACAAACTGCAATGCATGATTATCATTGTACAATACAAATTCCTTGGGTATCAAATAATGCCTCCACTTCTTTAATGCCTGTATGATGGTATAAAACTCCTTATCATACATAGAGTATTTCAGCTTTGCATCGTCCATTTTCTCGCTGAAATATGCCACTGGCCTATCATCCTGACTCAAGACCCCTCCTATGACATATCCACTGGCATCACATTTCACCTAAAATGTATTCTGGAAATCAGGCAACACCATAATTGGTTGCTCTGTGATCTTCTACTTCAACAGATTGAAGCTCTTCTCAGCCTCTGCTGTCCAATGAAAAGTCTTATGCCGCTTCTTCACCGTATCCATCATTGTTGTGCTAATTCCACTGAAATTCCGAATGAATTTTTTGTAGAAACTATCCAATCCATGGAAACTCCTCACCTCAAACACATTTCTCGGTGATGGCCAATTCTTTATCACTTCTACCTTTTCAGGATCCATCTTCAACTCATTAGCCGAAATAACAAAACCCAAATAAATGAGTTATGTCTTCATGAAGGAACACTTCTTCATGTTGACCAACAACTTCTCCTGCTGCAGTATTCTCATCACAATGGCCAAATGCATTAAATGCTCAGCCTTGGTCTTACTGTAGATCAGTATATTGTCCAGATACACGACAACAAATTTCCCGATGAATTCCTGTAGGACTTCATTCATCAACCTCATGAATGTGCTTGGCACGTTTGTCAAGCCAAACGACATGACCAGCCATTCGTACAAACCTTCACTTGTTTTGAATGCTGTCTTCCATTCATCACCTTCCCCCATGTGAATCTGGTGATATCCACTTTTCAGATCAATTTTTGAAAAATAATTTTCCCCACTCAGGCAATCCATCAGATCATCCATTCTCGGCAATGGAAATCTATACCTGATGGTGATTTTATTTATCACTCTGGAGTCTGTACACATTCTCCAGCCTCCATCCTTCTTTGGACTCAGTATTGTCGGAACAACACACAGACTGAGACTCTCCCTGGCTAGTCCCTTGTCCAGCAGATCCTGTACCTATCTTTTGACCTCCTCATTTTCTTGGGGTGTTAACCTGTATGTTGCTTTATTCAGCAAACTTGCTCCGGGTATGAGGTCTATATGGTGACTCACACTCCTCATTGGTGGAAATGAATGAGGTGGTTCATCCACGATGATATCAGTGAACTCTCCCAACAGTTCCTGAATCTCATCTGGTAAGTCGTCCACTCTTGTGCTAGTCAGGACAATCCTTGGTTTCCTGACCACAAAGAATTGTGGATCTTCTTTCTTCTCCATCTCATTGAGAATTTCCTTCCCACTCATGAGAATTATCGTATTGCTCACTTCTGGCTTCACTTATTTATCCCTTATCGGAAGAAACCGATGTGTTCTCCCATCCTTCTCCAAGGTGTATGTGTTCATCCTTCCGTCATGAACAACATTTCGGTCATACTTCCATGGTCTACCCAACAATATATGACATACATCCATGGGAATGACATCACACAAAATCTCATCATTGTAATTCCCTATGTTGAATTTAATTAAGGATTGTTTTGTAACACTTACCCGACGTCCTTTTTGTAGCCACGAGACTTTATATGGACTCGGGTGCTTATTTGTTTCCAGCTCCAACTTTTCCACCATCTCAGTCGAAACGAGATTGTCGGTGCTCCCGCTGTCCACAATGACCTTGCATTTCCATCCCTTGGCTGTGCAAGCTATCCTCAATAGTCTGGTCCTTTGCACTGCGCTCTCCACCTCTTTCTCAGGTGTCAAAAGGATTTTATGCATCCCAAGCGATCTTCCATTGTCTGCATCTTCGTTCTTAGCATCACACCTCTATGCCTCAGTGATGTGAGTTTCTCCTCTGTCCACTTTCCTGTCTGGACAATCAACAGCTTTGTTTCCATCCTTTCCACATGTAAAACATGTGATGATTCCTCCTCTTCCTCTACCTCCTCCTCTGGTACGAGGAAAAGTGTTTGCATCAGCATATCCACCACCCTGCTCTGTATGTTGCCTCCTCGGCTTAGCATATTGTTGCCTCTGTGAGGTTCCACCTCTTTCAACCTTACCCTGAGGTTTCTTCCACTCCTCCTTAGGCTTCTGTGTTCTTTCTTGGGCAATCGCCTTTCCTCTGGGCTGACTACTGCCTCGCCCTTGCTTTCCCTGCTTATAGCTCAGCTTCTCCTCGACTTTTAGAGCCATCTGGTATGCATCCTCAACTGTTCGGATGGTAACCATGCTCAATTCATCCTGAATGTCATACCTCAGACCATTAAGATATCTCGACACCTTCTCATCTCCGCTCTCTCGGTGACCTGCTCTGATTTTCAGTCGGTAGAACTCCTCAGTGTATTCCCTGACTGTCATCAGCTTCTGTCTCAGGTTTTGCATTTGCCTGAACAGTGTGATCTGGTAATCCCTTGGGATGAATTTCGCTTTCATTTTCGTGATCATCCTATCCCAGCTTTTAATCTTTTGTTTTCCTTTGGAACGTCTATCCTCCTGTAGCTCATCCCACCATAAGGTTGCATGTCCCTTCAACTTGGTAACAACATGCCTTACATTTTTGTCCTCTTCGATATCCTCATAATCGAAGTAGGTGTCAAGAGCTCGGATCCAATCCAGCAACTCTTCTGCATCCAGATTCCCCTCATAGACGGGAATGTCCATTTTCGTCTTCGAACTCATCCTGGTGATAACTTTGATTAATCGCTCAGTCGAAGCATCCTTTGTTGTGACCTCTCCTTCATCATGTCTAGCTTCCTCTTCCACCTTGGAATCACTGAACTCTCCAGCACCGATTTCGCGTCTCTGCGCTGTCTCCATCTTCTCAAGCCTTGCTCAGAGATCTCTCATTTGGCGCTCCATTTCTAGATTTTGTGCTGGCCTACCCCTTCTTCGCGCATCCCTGTCTTCTCGATCAGGTGACTGCCTTTCTCTTCTCGGTAGCACATTGAATTCTTCTCCCTCTCTGCTACTGAAAGAAAAGATGTCTTCCCTCTCTGATACCACTTGGTGCAAGACCGAACCCTTACGGTCCGACCGCTTCCACCAAGACCTTCTTTCACATAGGCCCAAAGAGTCAAAGATCTCTTCCAACCCCTCTCGGGAGTTCTCAATACCCACAGTAATTCCTTCTGCGATCTCCCCTTCACTTATTGGGAAATCGAGTTTCGCGATATCGTGAAACCTGTGTGCACGTTCTCATGCAACTCCAAACCCCAAACCCCGATGGGTCAGCAGTCAACGTTTCCGTATATCGGGGATTTCCCTATCGGGAAATCGACATTTGGGATGTTTTGGTTCACTGCCTTTGCCAATCCCCGAACCTCGAACTCCGATGTGTACGTGCACTATCTTCTCGCCACATCACCTCCTCTCTCAACTCTATCGAGAATCGCGGCATCACGATTTCGCCGTTCACAATTCCTTTGCAATGGAAAGTCCCGAATTCTGAACCCCAATCTCTCGGGATATCATGCCACCTATCCCGTGGAAATCAACGGTTCCAATTAATTCGAGAAATCACTACTCACGATTTCAACGAGTATGAACTCTCGCCTCATCAAATGCCGAAGACCGAATCCCGACGACCCCGGTTCTATTCCCTATGCCTAAGGACTAACGCTTGCGCAACTTTTCCCAGAACTAACGATCGTCGGGTCTTCGCAGATCTCCCCCTACAAGACCAGCCATCGATCCCTCCTCTCTGAGCGATCCTTCTGCTACAAAGCCTCTTCCAGTTAGAACCTCCTTCTGAGTCTGTTCCCACCGTATCCACGAAGGAACTATCCCTCCTGAGCTTAATTACTCTGGCTCCTTCAGGGGAAAGTATACGTACTCCTTGCGGTCAACCTCCAACATCTCTCAAAGTTTTGAACTCATCCATACTCTGTGCACTCGCAGCCACGGTAATCCCTGCCTTTCTGTGCTCAGATTAGCTACTGAGACTTTAAATTTAACCTGCGCTCTCGTACACGGCTCTACTAACCCAATTCAACTCCTGGGTAGATGAAAATAAGAGTTTAATTGTCTAGCCTCATCAACGCACTCTATGATGATGAATTCAACTGCACTCTATGTAGGAATCTCCCGGATCAAACAGAGAAACAATTGAAACTCATTCTCCTCTCTCTCATAGATTCCAATTTAATTATGAAATCACATACACAACATATCAAAGCAAATGCATGACAGAAAGAAAACATCCATGAGCATAATATCAACACAGAGAAACCACACAAACCATGGAATTGAATCGAAGTCTTTCTTCTATTAATTCAATCTGTACATGGGTGCTCCCTCCAAGTTCTTTGTTCTGCTCTGCTTGCTCTCAATGATAATAATACAAGGATACAAACGAGGGTGTCTATATTCCATTTTCCCTTTCGAAATATGAAACTATCAAATCTACAATTAAATTCCTATCTAACAAAATTAAAACTATTAAATGCCTCAGCTACCTAAGGACGTGAGCTTAAAGGCTCAAGGTCCATTTACAATATACATAGTGCGCTCCTTATGAATGCCTTCATTTAAAGGGTGGCGCAACAACTTTCCAAAGTATTTCAAAGTGTGTGTGTTGGCGCTGTCCAACTATTCTTCCTGCTCCACGCGCTGGCTCACTTGATGAGTGAGAGATGCTCCTGCATCACTTAGTGATTCCAAAAGTGAAATTGAGGTTGAACGCGAGGAAGAAGTTACAACCGGAGATGCAGCAAACAAACGATTGATTAGGGCTATTTCCAGAATGGGTGTAAGAGCGAAAATGGACATTCCAGTTTATGAGGGGAATATAGATGCAGAGGAGCTTCTAGACTGGATTAGAACTCTCGACACATACTTTGACTATGAATATGTCAAAGAGGACAAGAAGGTCAAGCATGTTGTCACAAGATTGAAGGGACATGCAACATTGTGGTGGGATGAACTACAAGTTGAAAGACGCTGCAAAGGAAAGAAAAAGATTAATAGCTGGGATAGAATGATCGCAAAGATGAAGGAGAAATTCATCCCCAGGGATTACCACATTACTCTGTTTAGGAGAATGCAAAACCTGAGACAGAAGCTGATGACAGTGAAAGAATAGACTGAATAATTCTACAAGTTGAACATCAGGGCAGGCCATCGGGAAAGCGATGATGAAAAAGTTGCCAAATACATGAATGGTATGAGATACGAAATTCAAGATGAGATGAGCATGGTAACCATCTGAAAAGTGGAATATGCTTATCAGATGGATATAAAGGATGAAGAGAAGCTGAGCCAAAAGTAGGGTCAGAGAGGCTAAGGCTGAAGTCAACCCAGAGGCAAATTAGTTGCCCAGGATAAATATCAGAAGCCCAAGGAGGACTGGAATAAACCTCAGACTCGAACTAAGAGAGGTGGGACCTCACAGCGAGGACAATATGTTGAAAAGAGAAGGCGGCATACTGAGCAGAGAGGATATTATGTTCATAATAATACTTTTCCTTGTACTAGAGGTAGAGGAAGAGGGAGAGGTGGAGTAATAACATGCTTCACATGTGGAAAAAATGGGGACAAGTCTTACGAGTGTCCAGATAAAAAGAAATAAGGTGGAGAAGCTCATATCGCTGAAGCACGGAGGAGAGATGTTGAAGCAGAAGGTGTTGAAGACGGAAGATCACTGATGATGCAAAAAGTTCTTTTGACACCAGAGAAGGAGGTGGAGAGTTTACTCCAAAGGACCAGACTTTTCTGGACTTCTTGCAAAACCAAGGGAAGGGTATGCAAGGTCACTGTGGATAGTGGTAGCATAGATAATCTCGTTTCTACGGAGATGGTAGAAAATATGGAGATGGAGATAATTAATCACCCAAGCCCATACAGAATTTTGTGGCTACAAAAAGGACATCAGGTAACGGTCACTAAACAATGTTTAGTTGAATTTAAGATAGGGGGATATAATGACAAGATACTCTGTGATGTCATTCCTATGGATGTTTGTCATCTATTGTTGGGTAGACCATAGAAATATGAAAGAAATGCGAGTCATGATGGGAGAAGGAACACATACACCCTAGAAAAGAATGGGAGAACTCACATGTTGCTTCCAATCAAGGATAAGGAGGTGAAGCCGGAAGTAAGAAACACTGTACTTCTCATGAGTGGGAAGGAACTTCTTACAGAGGTTAAGAAGAAGGAAGAACCGCAATTCATTGTGGTCAGGAAACCGAAGATTGTTTTGACCAACACAAGAGTGGATGATTTACCAGAAGAGATTCAGGAGCTGCTGGAAGAGTTCATTGATATAGTAGTGGATGAACTACCTTGTTCGTTGCCACCAATCAGAAGTGTGAGTCATCATATTGATCTCATACCAACAACCAGTTTGCCAAACAATGTCGTATACAGATTGACGCCACAAGAGAATGAAGAGGTCAAAAGACAAGTCCAGAAGTTGTTGGACAAAGGTTTGGTCAGGGAAAGCTTGAGTCCATGTGTTGTTCCAACAATAATCAGTCCAAAGAAAGACAGAGGCTGGAGGATGTGTACTGACTCGATGGAGATCAACAAGATAACCATCACGTACAGATTTCCATTTCCAAGGATGGATGATCTGATGGATTGCTTGAGTGTAGCAAAGTATTTTTCAAAGATTGATTTGAAAATTGGTTATCACCAGATCCGCATGAGAGAAGGTGATGAATGGAAGACGACATTCAAAACCAACGAAGGGTTGTATGAATGGCTTGTTATGTCGTTTGTCTTAACAAATGTGTCGAGTACCTTCATGAGGTTGATGAATGATGTCCTAAGGGAGTTTATTAGAAAATTTGCTATCGTGTATTTGGATGACATACTGGTTTTCAGTAAAATAGTGGTCGAGCATTTGAAACATTTGGCTATAGTGATGGAGAGGTTACATAAAGAGAATCTATTGACAAACATGAAGAAATCCTCATTCATGAAGACAGAGCTCATTTATTTGGGGTTTGTTATTTTTGCAGATGAGTTGAGGATGGACCTAGATAAGGTGGAGGTAATAAAAAATTGGCCATCACCGAAGAATATCTTTGAGGTGAGAAGTTTTCATGGATTGGCTAGTTTCTACCAAAAGTTCATCAGGAATTTTAGTGGAATTAGTGCGTCGATGATGGAAACAGTGAAGAAAAGACACTAATCTTTTCACTGGACAGAAGAGGCTGAAAAGAGTTTTAATCTGTTGAAGAGGAAGATCACAGAACAACCAGTTTTGTTGTTACTGGATTTCCAAAAAACATTTCAAGTGAAATGCAATGCAAGTGGGTTTGCAATAGGGGCAGTCTTGAGTCAAGATGACATGCCAATAGCATACTTTAGCGAGAAGCTGAATGAAGCGAAAGTGAAGTACTCCACTTAAAATAAGGAGTTTTATGCTATCATTTAGGCATTGAAGAAATGGACACATTACTTGATCCCGAAAGAGTTTGTCTCGTATAGTGACAATCATGCATTGCAGTTTGTGACTCAATAGGAAAAGTTGAATCAGAGACATGTTAAATGGGTTGAGTATATGCAGAATTTTACTTTTGTGATTAAACATATTTCGGGTACTGCTAACAAAGTTGTTGATGCTTTGAGCAGGAAGTGTTTGCTGTTGCAGGAGTTCAGAGTCAAAACGTTGGGTTTTGATGACCTCAACAACATGTACCGAGGTGATCGAAATTTCAAGGAAGCATATGAAGCAACTGAGAATCCAATTCTCAGAGATAGAAGCTAATGGGAAGACTACATGATTCAATAAGGATTATTGTTTAAAGGTAATCAACTGGGTATTCTGAAATGCTCCATGAGGGGGAATTTGTTGAAGGAGAATCACAGTGGAGGATTGGCAGGGCACTTTGGTCACAACAAGACATTCGAAAAGTTGAATGAGTCATATTTTTGGCCAGGAATGCGAGCAGACGTCAAGATATTCGTGGACAGATATAGAATTTGCCAGCATTCGAAGGGAAGGAAGTAGAATGCAAGGTTTTATCAACCATTTCCCATACCCGAGAGGCCGTGGGATGCAATCAACATGGATTTCATATTGGGGTTGCCAAGAATGCAAAAAGGTTTTGACTCAATCTTTGTGGTGGTGGATAGATTTTCCAAGATGGCACACTTCATTCCATGTCAGAAAACCAGTGTTGCAACTCACATTGCAAATCTGTTTTTCAAAGAAGTCATTCGACTTCACGGCTTACCAAGAAGTATAGTTTCGGATCGAGACACTAAGTTCATATGACACTTTTGGAGGACCTTATTGAAGAAGTTGGGAACTAACTTGTCGTTTAGTTTAGCTTATCATCCTCAGATGGATGGACAGACAAAAGTGGTGAAAAGAAGTCTAGGAGACTTGTTGAGAAGCCTGGTGATAGAACACCACAGCCAGTGGGACAACATATTACCACAGGCATAATTTTCTTATAACGACTTGGTTAATAGAAGGACAGGGAAGAGTCCATTTTAGATTGTCTATGGCATGCAGCCGAGGGGAATTTATGAATTGAGCGATTCAGAGTAGATTTCAAATAGGAGCGCTAGTGCAGAAGAATTCGCAGAGGTGATGAAGGAACTTCACAGCAAGGTGAAGAAGCGATTGCAAAATTCAAGCCAGGAATATAAGCATAGAGTCGATTAGCACAAGAGACAACTTCAATTTGAGGTTGGTGACTTGATTCTGGAACATTTGAGAATGGAAATTTTCCCGAGAGGAACATATAATAAGATAAAGATGAAGAAAATCGGACCATGTAGGGTCTTGAAGAAATTTGGGGTGAATGCTTACGAGATTGAGTTACCCGATGGGATCAGAATTTCTTCGATATTCAATATCTCATATTTGTACCCATATAAAGCTAAGGAAGGAGGGATAGGAAATGAACAACTAGTAATCCAATGGACAAAGTAGATGCTAGTTGCAGATAAGCCGCAGATGGAGTGCATACTGGATAAAAGAGTGAGCAAGGAGACCAGGCAAAAGAAATACTTTGAGTATCTGGTCAAATGGAAGAACCATCCAGTTGAAGATGCCAGTTGGGAGAGCGAAGCAGAGATCTAGAGGCATGGACACACCATGCACGAGCTCATGGAAAGGGGCCCATGAAAATTTTCAAGCCAGGGATTATGATGTAGGAGCATCTCCAGCAAGCCAGCGTGAAGACAACAGATAGTTGGACAAGCGCCCAACACAAATTTTGAAAATGTTCTAGAACCTTAAATGAAACAATTAAATGAAGTCGCACTTGTATAATGTAAACGGACCTTGAGCAATCTGCTCTCGTTCTTAGTAGATAGAAGGCAATTATGGTAGTTAATGCAAGTAGGTAAAATTGAATGTTAGATTAGATAGTTTTGGAGCGCAAGATGGAATGGGATATAGACACCCGCATTGTATATTGTATGATTATTATGAGCATAGAAGAGAAGCAAAGAGATGTGTAGCAGACTCCATGTACATAAGTTCTGAATTAATAGAAGAAAGTTGTGATTCAGACTCATGGTGTTCATATATTCTCTGTGTATGCATCTTTGAATGTTATGCTCATGAATGTTTTACTCTTTCTGTCATGCAATTGCTTTTATGCTATGTATGAATGATTTCTTGTTGAATGTTTGAAATCTAAGAGGAAAGAGGAGAGGAATGAGTTTCCATTGTTTCTCTATTTGAGCAAGAGTTCCTGCAAGGAGTGCGTCGATGAGGACTTCAAGGGTTTGCCTTTGAAAACTCAGGAGAGATAGATTTTGTCCTCATTTCCACAGAAGTGCAATTGGGTACAAGAGCTGTGCAAGGAGTGCACAGGCTGAGCGAAGTCTCAGGGTTGTGGATCTGAGTGAAGTATTGAGGGACTGCTGTTGCAGGTGTGCACAGAGTCGAAGGATTTCAACACTTGGAAGTGCTTGAAAGTCTACCACAAGGAGTGCATGCAAGGGTTTTTCTGGGAGACGCAGAGTCGTGGGAAAGTTCAGAGGGATTTGAACCTTCGAAGGAGCCGAAGGAAGGCATAGCAACATTGTACCACAGGAGGACGAGTTCTCAAAGGAAGGACAGACGGTTGGAATTCTTTGAAGCAAATTAGTGAAGTCCCGTGGGCCGTTAGATCTCACAGAGGAACAGGGGAGATAAGACGAGTATTCCTGAAAGGTTCTAAGCTCAGGAGGAGTAGGACCGTAGATCTAAGCCAACGGGGCCGTTGGATTTACACATGGATTTCTATATCGGGTTTTCGTAGATTTAAATATCATAAACTTTGCAATGGGAATCGCGAAATCATGAACCGTGAAGTCCCGAAAAGCTAAAAGGATTTGTGTGGGCCACAAAGGAGTTGGTGAGTGGACAGGTGGCGCACTATTGACACGGAGTCAACTCCATTGATCATATCGGAGTTTCAGGGAATGAAGTTCAGAATTCTTTGCATTAGGATTCGCGATATCGCAGAGTCCGAAGTCGCAATGGAGTAAAGGGGCGTTGAAAAATCAACCTTATGAGTGTGTCGAAATTTCGTAACATCGGGTTTTGGGAATCGTGGGAACAAGTTTTTGGATATCTATACCGCCGAAATCACGATAGGGAAAAGTCTGAAAGAGGAAGAGGAAGGGTTAGCATTGACTGTTTTCTGGTTTCGAATATCTAAGAGACGAGCATGTGACCAATGGATTCTCGAAAGTGCGAAGTCCGATTTCCCGAAGAAAAAGGGGGAATTCTTGAAATTGACTGTGGGTGTAGATTTCTCAAAAGGGAAATAGAAGAGCCATTATGAATCTCTTAGGGTCAGTGAAAAGGGAAATATATTGTGTTGACGTGGACCTTCCGACCTATGGGTTGTAGAGGGAGCGGGCGTCATCACATTGTTGATTGGTGTTCTTCAGTAATGGGAGAGGGAAAAAGAACCCATGAAGATGAATCACACATGAAAGGACAGGTACATAGATATTTTTTGGAGGTGGTCTATGTAGATCAATCATAGTGGTACAAATTAAAAAAAAAAATAGGGCACTCATGGATTCCATTCAGTTCAAGCATTAGACAATCCAATAGTTGAAATATGGATGAAAAAACTCTCTTTCTTATGTGTTGCATGTAGTAGTAATGAATGGGATAATTCCATAGACTCCCCATTAGTAAACATATAACTATGGAATTATCCCAGTTGGAGGAAGACCAATCAAATATTTTAGCAGATTACGATCACATCTTTGATCTCATACTATCAGGTTTGGTTAAACCTTCTCTTAAATTTTGAAGAAATATCATCAATGTTTTATTATCTCGTCATCTAGTGGACTCACGTGTTGGCACTCCATTTTTTTCAAGGCACATATACATAGTAGTTGCACCAAGAGGTAATGAATGGGAAAATTCTTATTGACTAGCATGTTTATTAGAGGGAAAGTAGACCCTCATGCGATTAGTAATAGAATCCGAAGGAATTGAATTTCCAATTGATTTGATGGTTATTAAAGGAGAATATTTGACATAGGATGAAATAAAACAAAATAAAGGTGGTTATGTATTTCAAGAATATAGACTAGGTGAGGCTTTATACCATTTTACTAACTTGGTTGTTGGCACAAACCTCCAACTACAAACAATGCCAAGTAAGAAGTCATCAAAGGTATGATACTTATTTCCTTCTCTGAGCATGAACATAAAAAGAATCCCAACAACAAATGAAATATCTAGTCTGGTAGTGGTAAGGTAGATAGTACTTCCCACACGTTGTTTTTTCTTGGTTGCATCCTCAAATTCATTCCCTCGTTTTGATGTGAGCTTCAAATTAATATGTTCCATTTTTCTATAGGGGGGAAAGTCTCCTCATAATCAACACCTTATTTTTGTGCAAATCGTTTTTCCACGAGCCTCACTTTGTGCTTTTCATTTGAGCCATCTGAATTTTACTTGTTTTTCAAGACCCACATGCAACCAATTGGTTTGGTTCCAAATGGAGGGTCCAACAACTTCAATGTCCCAATCTTAATGAGAGAATCATACTCCTTCTGCATAGATTATATCCACTCATAATGATAAGCGGCTTCTTCAAAGGAAGTTGGTTCAAAGTTAGTAGATCAATTCAAAGCACAATCATATGAAACATCCATATCATCTACATCACCTCCACATTGTCTTGAAGAAATTTCCATTCATGTTTTTCCAACCTCATCAGGATGAACAATTTCAAGTGTCTTTATGAGACATTTTGGTGGACCTTTCTAAGATGGTCTAAATTTCTCAACTTATTTATATGGTGTTGAATTGTCATCAATACTCAATCTTTCAATCCTTTCAATCACATAATCCAAATTAACTTTAGGTTTTGATGAAGTGGCTCTAATTTCTTCATGAGGGGGATATGGTGCTTGGAAAGGATATTCCATAGGTTGATCAAATATAGGGTGCCCCCATTAGTATGTGGAATCTCATCATCAAATTTGTGATATATATTTACATGAGTGAATTTATCTAGATGATCAAGTTACCTCTTAGTAGTTTTGTCATTACTATTTTTAGATTTATGTGGTGTGAGTTTTCACAGCTGGTATATTTTGGATTATCGATAGTGGAATTCATTTTGATCGAACTTTTGAATCCTTAAGTGGATTCATCTTCAAAACAACTAGTCAATTATTATAGTAGCA
>JZKD02S2346867.1:239638-258533 GCA_000966675.3 Picea glauca
ACAAACTTGGGTCCATTACCCAAACCTGGGGTCTCCAACTTCTCATGGCCATAACTCTCTAACTGTGAGGAATTATGTGACGTTCCACATACCACTAGAAATGACATGACAAGAATTATCCATCTAGGATATTTTCCCTGACAAGTTCACTTTCCTTCATCTCATTATTCCACAATTAAGCATGGGTTCTCTTACTCCATAAAGAATCTTCCCGTGAGGGATTTCACCATAAAGGGACCACTTTGGAGTTCATCCATATTTACTTCTTATCAACCATGACAAAATAATAATGAGTCATATTTACATCAAACAATATTGGGTCCATTACCAAAACCTTTGTGCTACGAGGCTTTCTTCAAATGTTGACATCAATGACAAACAACCTTAATCAACACATTTTGTATATTTTAATTACGGATAGCCATGAATGCCCTTCTGGTGTGTCCCTGTACATGTTTTTCCCTTTTAAAATGAGACTAGGATAGCTGATCAATTACCCACAATTTTTCCATTCAAAACGTGGCTGAGATTGTGGTTAAATCCTCATGAATTGCCATTCAAAATGTGACTGAGACCATTGTTTAATGCTCACGATTTTACCATTCAAAACATGTATGAGATCATTTTTTAAATGCTCATGTTTTTCCATTCAAAACATGTATGAGACCATTGTTTAATGCTCACGATTTTACCATTCAAAACATGTCTGAGATCGTTGTTTAAATGCTCAAGTTTTGCCATTCAAAACCTGTCTGAGACCATTGTTTAATGCCCACGATTATTGCCTTTAAAAGTTGACTTTGATTTCTGTTTAAATACCCATGATTTTGCCTTTAGAATGTTGTCGGATCTTGTTGTAATTACCCACGATTTTTCCTTTAGAATGTTTCCTGAGCTTGTTGTAATTACCCATGATTTTTTCCTTTAGAATGTTGACTGAGCTTGCTGGAATGACCACGAATTTACCAGAACCATTGCTATAGTTAATTGGCTTGTTAATTGCACTGTTAAATGATATATTAATTGCCTTACTAAATTTCAGAACAATTTCTACAGCACTGTGAATGGTCAACAAATTCCTACTTATTGATTAAATGACGTAGTGAGTTAAATGGTTAAAAGTTATGTAAATTTCCTTGTTTTTGCGCTATTAATCGTTATGTTAACTGTGATATAAATTCCCTCTGTATTGTCATATTAATTTTCATGTTAATTAACGTGATAATCACCTTGTTAGTGCTATAATACTTTTTATGAAAATAGTCATGCAAACTACCCTGTTATTGCTCAATTAATTGATTATGTTAATCATTATGTTAAATGCTTGGTTAACTGCTGTAATAAATTGTTATGTAACAGAAATGTAATTACCTTGTTGATTTGCTACAACAATGTTATTAGCTGGCACTTTCCTCCTCAATGATAATAACCAGCTAGTGTGGTTAATTTAGTCATTATATCGAGACTAATGTTGAGGTTTAATTGTTCATAAGTGCTATAGGTAGCATTCCACTTTAAGAATGTTAATGTTGTTATTCAAGTTTATGGTTAGTTGGATTTATAGATATCACCTAATTGGTAACCCAGACTCGCTAAATTTGAGTCATAATTCATGTTAAGTTTGGTGGGAAACTCGTTGACTGATGGAATTTAGACTAGTTAATTGATCTGTAATTGATGCCAATTTAAGTCATAGATAACGACCTTTTAGCCTTGATTAATGGTTGTTGTTTAATATTAATTAATGTTGTATGTGGTTTTGTAAATGTTCAATGTGATTGGTTTTTCTCACTATAAGGGTTCTAGTTACTTGTGTAATTAATTTTGGGTTGTTAGGATGATTGTCCTTAGCTTAGTAGGCTTGGTATGATTCTATCGGGCGGGATTTAGACACCTCCTTTGTCCTCAGAAAAGTCACTAGCCACGAGACCTTAAATGGTCAAAATCGATGGGAACCTAGGCTTGAGCGTTGCTTATGTGTCCTGGAGGTTCTAACCATTGCAGGGTAGGACGGGCGGGTAGTCATTCTTATTTTTCATTTGTTGAATGTCATACATTGCTACTAGGTGCTTGATGTGCTTTTATGTTAGGCCGTTATGTTGTTGTTGCATGATTTGCATGCGTTGTGTCATCGTCGTGTTGTGATGTTGAGTATAATGTCATTATTACCTTCCTATACAACTAAATAAATAAATAAATAAACAAATTTAAGGGTGCTTTTATCGGTTCTACATCGTAGGAGTCGTACCAGATGGGGATGTTACATGTGGTATCAGAGTGAGTTCGACGCATGACTTGGGATCGCTATGACTTTCGTTGATATGATTTGATTATAATGTTACTAATTGAGTTGGCTTGTATTCGTGCAGGTAATCATGGTTAGAGGATGTCGTAGAGGCAGACGACGAGGTGTTAGGGGAGGAGGCACGACGCCTCTAGTGGCATCCACGTCTGAGGTATCTAACCCCCGGGGAGATGAGAAGGTTGTCAGACAAGAGAAGATAGCAGTTGGTGATGTGTTCGGAATGATGAGATCTTTTCAGCACATGTTTGAGTCACTCATCAGTCGTTTGGATAGAGATGAGGCCAGGGCGTCGACACCTACTGAGGTTCCACCGCGTGCTCCGATTGGTACTGGTAGCATTCATCATGAAATCGAGAAAGTAAAATTTCCCCAATTCTTTGGTGCCCCGAATGGTGTAGCCGTTTAGGCATGGTTGGAGAACATGGTGATGTGCTTTGCACTTCATGATTATACCTCCAACATGAAGGTCCACATGGCGGTCTTCCAACTGAAAGGAAGCGCTCTTGTATGGTGGAAGACGCTCCTACTGTAGCTAAACATGGCCTTTGAATATGTGTCATGGGAACTGTTCGAGGATCAGTTCTAAGAGAGACACCTTTCAGTGGAATTCATTGAGCGTCAGCTCAACAAGTTCAACGCCTTACGATAAGGCGGTTGTATAGTGCCTGAGTACGAGGCCCATTTTATGGAGCTACCCTGGTATGATCCATACCTTAACACTAAGAAACTTAAGGTCAATAGGTTTGTGTTTGGACTTAACGACAACATATGTGAAAAGATTAGGATTTTGATGCCTCAAACCTTGCATGATGTTGTCCAGAAGGCCCTCATAACAGAGGAGGATCTTATCAACAGGGGTCAGACTAGGACTCTAATGAGACTAGCAGAGAAGGTGTCATATGGAGAACAAGAGCATCAGACACCAGCCAGACATAAGCAGGGATATCGTGGCTTCCAGGGGGGATCCACTTTCACTACACCATGACGATCGACACCTCAACAGTAGACACATTATCGGGGACCACAACATCAGCAGCAACATCGACCGCAACAACAACAGTTTAGGCCTGTTCAGTAGAACATACCAAGATTCCAGGACAGTGGGTTGTCATCTTCCACTTCGGGTACCAGGACTACTGGGCTGAAGAAGGGGTGTTGGACATGTGGGGAGCCACACTACCAGCGTGACTACCCGATGGAGAGGACCAGAGCATTCGAATAAGCCATACCCACTACCATGGGAGATATGGGCAAGTCCCATCGGATTCATGTAGCTGTGAATAACCTCCAAGAAGAGAATCAATTGACTGTGCTTGAGACGATAGGTACCGTCTCTAACCAGACCCTTAGTATTTTGATAGATCCCGGTGCTACCGAGAGTTTCATTTCTGGTGCAGCGCTAAAAAAGATTAAGGTAAAGGAAGTCAAACAAGATGAGTTTAGCTTCGTAGAGATGGCTTCAAGAGCCAAGAAAAAGGTTGGAGGAATGGTTACGGGCTGTATCCTTAACCTGGGTGAGTTTGTCACAAGGGCCAACTTGTATGTCACGATATTAGGATCTTATGATGTCATAATTGGTATAGACTGGTTGGAATTGCATGAGGCGATACTCAACTGTAAGACAAAATGGTTGAGCTTGGTCGATGACAAGGGACAGATACGTGTGATTGTAGGATGGAACTAGGGATTTTCCCTGATTTTCATCTCTTCCTTATAGCTACGGAAGAGCATGCGCAAGGGGTGCAAGATTTATGCGATCCTTGCGTTAAACGAGAAGGGATTAACAAAAGGTTTAGAACACCTTCCGGTGGTGAGAGAGTTTGAGAACGTATTTTCGGAGGAGTTACCTAGGATGTCGTCGGACAGGGAATTGGAGTTCACTATAGACCTAAAACCAAGAACTGAACCGATAGAGAGAATGCCTTATCGTATGTCGACCCCGAAATTACAAGAGTTAAGAATGCAACTAAAAGAATTGTTGGACCTGGGACTGATACATCCAAGTGTGTCACCATGGGGTGCACCTGTTATTTTCATTCGAAAGAAGGATGGATTGTGGAGGCTCTGCATTGACTACCGTCAATTGAACAAGGCCACGATCAAGAATCAATATCCGTTGACAAGGATTGATGATCTATTTTATCAAATGAAGGGCACGGCGATGTTCTCAAAGATCAATTTGCGATCAAGGTATCACTAGTTACGGTTTAAGGAAGATGACGTCCCTAAGACTGCCTTTAAGACAAGGTTTGGATATTACAAGTTTATTGTTTTACCGTTTGGACTGACAAACGCCCCAGGGGTATTTATGAGTTTTATGAATGGGGTGTTCCACGAGTACTTGGACAAGTTCATCCAAGTATTCATTGACGATATTTTGATTTATTCTCGGATGATGAAGGAGCATGACAAGCACTTGTGCTTGGTACTAGAGTGTCTGCAAGAGCACAAATTGTATGGGAAGTTATCTAAATGCTCATTTTATCAATCGAAGATCCACTACTTAGGGCACATCATCTCCGGTGAAGGTATCGTTGTGGATCTAGCGAAGGTCAAGACCATTATGGAATGGCCTGCACCAACGAATGTATCAGAAGTGCATAGCTTCATGGGTTTAGCAGGATACTATCGACAGTTCGTCGAGGGGTTTTCAAAGATAGCAAATCTAATCACAGAATTGCAGAAGAAAAACAAGAAGTTTGTTTGGATCGAGAAATGCGTGAAATCATTTCGGAGGCTCAAGGATTTGTTGACAACAACACCGATACTAAAGGTCCCTGACATGGACACAAGCTTCTTGTTATGCACTGACACATCCAGGGAAGGCTTAGGCAGAGTCTTGATGCAAGACGGATGAGTGATCGCTTACATCTCAAGGAAACTGAGAAGGCTTGAGGAGAACTACACGATGCACGATTTGGAGTTGTTAGACATCGTATATGCCTTGAAGGTTTGGAGACACTACCTTGTTGGATGAAAAATTGAACTAAATACTGACCATTGTGGACTACAACACATATTTATGCAAAGAGACCTAAATGCACGACAATGGAGTTGGTCAGAATTGCTTCGCGAGTACGACTTTGAGATTACTTACATAAAAGGAATAGTGAACCGAGTGGCGGATGCATTGAGTCAAAGACCACGCATATTTTTGGTGCTGCCTCTTCAGACGAATCTGCGTGAAAATATTCTAACTTTACAGCATAATGATGACTGGTACAAAGAGGTCGAGGGTTTTATTGGACAAAACACAATGATGGTACCACGATTTGAAGGATTTCCATTTGATAGCGATGGATTGTTGAGGTTTAAAAATTGGATCTACGTACCTCCTAACGACGATTTGAGTATGTTGATCCTGAGCGAGGCTCATAGAGTAGTTTACATGGCTCACCCGGTAGTCATGAAGATGAGGGTAGACCTTAAACCCTTATTCTTCTAGAAGGGAATGAAGATCAACATTGTCAACTATGTGGCCAGATGTCTAGAATGTCAATAGGTAAAGGATGAACATAGACAACCAGTAGGATTACTACAACCACACGCTATTCCAGAATCAAAATGGGAGGTTATTTCGATGGATTTTATTTTTGGATTGCCACTGATGGCAAGGAGACATGACTCGATTTTCATAGTAGTAGACACTCTGACGAAGAGTGTTCACTTTATTCCTGTGCATATGACGTATCAGGCACCTAACATAGCTATAATTTTCATCAGTGAGATTGTGAGGTTGCATGGAGTGCCTAAGAGGATTATATCCGATCGAGGATCGATGTTTATTGGACAATTTTGGACGAGTTTCCAAGTAGCCTTGGGAACCCAACTTAACTTTAGTACTGTGTATCAACCGAAGATTGATGGGCAAAATGAATGAATGAACCAAACCTTGGAGGACATGTTGTGTATGTATGTGATGGACCAACAAAAGCGTTGGGAAGAATTCTTGCCACTATTGGAGCTCTCTTACAACAATAGTTACCAGAGCACCATTAATATGGTGCCTTTCAAGTTTCTTTACGGGAGACCATGTCAGAAGCCTTTGAGTTGGGATCAACTTAGGATAGGGTCCTGGTGGGACCAAAAGCAATCCAAGAAATGGAAGAGAAAATGAAAACAATAAGACAAAGGATTAAAGAATCCCATGATCGACAAAAGAGTTATGTTGATGTGCACCATGTCAATCGTAGTTACGAAGTCGATGATCGAGTCTTCTTGCGGGTTAAACCGCATAAAAGTTCGATCAAGTTTGGGAAGGGAGCTAAAATATCTCCTAGATTCATGGGACCTTTCAAGATTATGGAGAGAAAGGGGCCTGTGGCCTATCAACTAGCCTTGCTTGATTCTTTGAGGTGCATGCACGATGTTTTTCATGTATCTTTTTTGAGACATTATATTAGTGATCATACACATGTTATTGGCATGAGTTCCTTGAAGGTGACGGATGAGGGGGCGCTCATGGCTGAGTCGATCTGTGTTTTGAATTATCGTGTTCAATAGCAATGACATCGAACGATAGAGCAGGTAAAAGTTTAGTGGGACAATTATTGTCCGCAGTCAATGACTTGGGAGGACGCATATGATATGCGCCAACAATTTCCATTTTTGTTTGATAGATAGAAATATGATACTGTGATACACTTTATTTCAGCATTTATACTGTGAGACTTTGGGACAAAGTTTAGACCAAGAGGGGGTGTATGTAACATCCCTCTCTGGCACACTGAGCGAACTTATTCTTTGAGGACACTTGCTTGCAAGTGATCTGGATTACTAGGCTATTCAAACTTTTGATTTTGATTATGAGGCATTATGGGTTGATGACATGTTGTTTTATTGCATTGACATAGACAGGTGTTATTGAGTCGGTTTACTGAGTGTGCAAGATGTTGGACTTCAAGGATGCAAAGGAATCGATGGAATCCCTTGGACTCAAGATCGATTTAGGGAGTGTACCATTGGGGTTTGATTGTTTATTGTGATATTAGTGCATCTGATTAGATGATATGATATGGATATGTTCTGACATGATTTGTTGATGATGCAGGC
Organism: Picea glauca; assembly: GCA_000966675.3. NCBI lineage: Eukaryota > Viridiplantae > Streptophyta > Pinopsida > Pinales > Pinaceae > Picea > Picea glauca. Next base: position 246,996 of record JZKD02S2346867.1, read on the forward strand.
TGACGATAGCTTGCCGACAAGACTCAGATGTGGAGTAAAGGGGTCATGCACGACTACCAGATATGTTGAGCGAGAGGTGTGGACAACACCCCTACCACAGCCTACTATCACTCCCGCCGTGGCTCAAATTGTAGGTTAACGTTTACCAAGTTTGAGAGGACCCACGATGCCATGAGGGAAGACTGCGACAGTCGCTCATGATGATTCTAAGGAGCGCGCAATATAGTGGGGGCCTTATTCCTTAGAGGCCCTTAGTCTCCCACAAGCTCACCTGGTGGATTATTGACTCCAGGGCTTATTGATGTCTACCAAGTCAGTCGAGAGGCGAGTGGCACCCTTGGAGCATGTTGTGCATCCTGAAGGGCACGTCGCGTAAGGGAAACAGATTAAGGCAAGTGGCACCCTTGGAGCACCTAGTGCATCCTGAAGGGCACGTCGCGTTGTTGATGATAGAGGAATGAACCTAGATGACCTTAGGACGAATAACATGTTCAGAAATTTTTAAAACAAATTCCCTAATTAAATGTTGCCTTGTACGAAAATTTAGGGTTTAAATCTAAAGTATGCGAGTGGTAAAATTTTATCTCTCTATAAAAAAAATAACAATAATAACAATAAAAATAAAAACCACATAAATAATAATTATGACCTTCGTTAAATCTTCTAACACAAAGGGAATAAGAAATTTAATTTATTCATTGAAAAAAAAAATCTGTTGGAATAAAATTTAAAAGAAAAAGGGGAATTAAGGGTTTTATTATTTTGATAATTTTAAAATACTAATTAAATAAGAAAAGGGAAAAAGGGTTAATTTCCACACCTGCCTTTTTGAGTTCTAATTAAAAAGGGGAAAGAGGGAAAATCTAAAAAGTTAGGAAACTAGGAAAAGAGGTAAACATAAAAAGGGAAAAAGGGGAACATAAGGGAAAAAGTGGAAAGTCAAACTTAGAAAAAGTATCTACCATTTAAGAGCTTTCTAATCTAAACTGAATTAGAAATTTAATAATAGGGAAAGCCATTAAAACTTGTAAGAGAATTTGGATTAAAGAATAAAGATAGATAATTAATTAATTAAAGAAATTAAACTATGGAGGAATGTAGGGGATGGGGGACACTTGTACGGAGGTGAATTTTTAGGAATTTATTTTTAAAACTTTAATGAAATGATATTTTAGGAAAGAAAGGAAGTTTGAAACACTATATAATGAAGGAAGGAGAAGGATGAAGGATCTTTTTCTATTTGCGTAGAGTTACGTTGTAGAAATATCTACTTGAATGACTTAACTTGTGGGATTTGGGATACCCAGCTCGGTGAGGATTGGTAGCTCAGCCTTGCGAGGCGAGCTAGGAGATAGTCGAAATCTCTAGATAGTGAGTGTGTGGCCCCTTTGCAGCTCGGGGGGCTAAGGGGGAAGAAAAGTACCCCTAGAATTGGCTAGGAGGTACCGGTGAAATTTCGATGGTCAGCGAGCGGGAGATGCACGGAGCATGGGGGACGTCATTTAGAGTGGGTGATCAGGCAATGATACATCCTCTTCATTTTTTTGTGGTAGAATGTATTAGGACTTATGCTTGGATCTGTTTATTTAATGGAAAAGTAAAATGATGTTTTTTTAAATATGGTGACTAGATCTTTCCTTAGCCTAGCTCTATGGTTGTTTACTCCCATGGCCTTCGTTTTCCCGCATCTCTTGACCACCTTGCTGTGTTGATTGTGACCTTCATGGTTGTTTAGCCTTCATCCCTAGCTCATCAGTCCTCGCCTGAGTAGTCGGCTAGGAGCCTGATCTACATTCGTCGCCTTAGCGTTAAAATACCTATGGATCTCAACTCCCTTTTTTTTTGTGCGAGGATGATGAACGAAGGATGAACCTGTTAGGCAACTACCCTTGATGTTTGTCCATGGATGATTGTTGATTCTTCCATCTGGCAATGACCTCTACGTGTGTATTATCTTGTGTCCTAGTTGGTTTTCTCTATGCCTTGACTGATAGAAACCCCGACAATCATTCCATGACCTTTCCCATCGGATCATTGTGTTCTCTTACTGTTGTATGTGCTGTATTGAGGTTATATCATTGGAAGCATGAATTGATTTATAGTCTGCAAGTTTTTGGGTATTCTGGCAATAAAAAAAAAAATGAATTGATTTCAGGTCTACATTTTTATAATGGTATCCTAGAAATGGAAAAACATTCTTATTTGTTATTCTTGTTTGCATTGTATTGGTACTCTGGCAATGGGAAAAATGTTTGATTTCCTATCTGCATTTTATATTGGTGTCCGGGAGATGAAAAACATTTTTTTTTTGTATTCCTGTCTGCATGGCATTGGTATCCTAGAAATGGAAAACGAATTCATTTCCATGTCTGCATTTTGCTAGTATTTTTCCCTTTTAAATGATGTTGGCAACATGAAGTTCCTTCTGGTGTGTTTTGGGCACATCATTATGCATATTTTAATTACGGATAGCCATGAATGCCCTTCTGGTGTGTCCTTGTACATGTTTTTCCCTTTCAAAATGAGACTATGATAGCTGATTAATTACCCACGATTTTTCCATTCAAAACGTGGCTGAGATTATGGTTAAATGCTCATGAATTGCCATCCAAAATGTGACTGAGACCATTTTTTAATGCTCACGATTTTACCACTCAAAACATGTCTGAGATCATTGTTTAATGCTCACGTTTTTCCTTTCAAAACATGTCTGAGACCATTGTTTAATGCTCATGATTTTACCATTCAAAACATGTCTAAGATCATTGTCCAAATCCTCACGTTTTTCCATTCAAAACCTGTCTAAGGACATTGTTTAATGCCCATGATTATTTCCGTTAAAAGTTGACTTTGATTGTTGTTTAAATACCTATGATTTTTCCTTTAGAATGTTGTTGGAGCTTGTTGTAATTACCCACGATTTTTCCTTTAGAAAGTTGCTAGAGCTTGTTGTAATTACCCATGATTTTTGCCTTTAGAATGTTGACTGAGCTTGTTGGAATGACCACAAATTCATCAGAACCATTGCTACAGTTAATTGGCTTGTTAATTGCAATGTTAAATGCTATATTAATTTCCTTACTAAATGCCAAAACAATTGCTACAATACTGTGAATGGTCAGCAGATTCCTACTTATTGATTAAATGTCGTAGCGAGTTAAATGGTTAACAGTTATGTAAATTGCCTTGTTTTTGCGCTATGAATCGTTATGTTAACCATCATATAAATTTCCTCGCTACTTTTATATTAATTGTTATGTTAATTAACATGATAATTGCCTTGTTAGTGCTATAATACTTGTTATGAAAATAGTCATGCAAACTACCCTGTTATTGCTCAATTAGTTGATTATGTTAATCATTATGTTAAATGCCTGGCTAACTGCTGTAATAAATTGTTATGTAACAGATATGTGATTACCTTGTTGATTTTCTAGAGCAATATTATTAGCTGGCAGTTTCCTCCTCAATGATAATAACCAGCTAGTGTGGTTAGTTTAGTCATTATATCTAGACTAATGTTGAGGTTTAAATGTTCATAAGTGATATAAGTAGCATTCCACTTTAAGAATGTTAATTTTTTTATTCAAGTTTATGGTTAGTTGGATTTATAGATATTGCCTAATTGGTAACCCAGACTCGCTAAATTTGAGTCATAATTCATGTTAAGTTCAATGGGTAACTTGTTGACTGATGGAATTTAGACTGGTTAATTCATATGTAATTAATGCCAATTTAAGTCATAGATAACAACCTTTTAGCCTTGATTAATGGTTGTTGTTTAATATTTATTAATGTTGTACGTGGTTTTGTAAACGTTCAATGTGATTGGTTTTTCTCACTGTAAGGGTTCTGGTTACTTGTGTAATTAATTTTATCTTGTTAGGATGATTGTCCTTAGCTTAGTAGGCTTGGTCTGCTTGTGTCAGGCGAGATGTAGACACCTCCTTGTTCCTCAGAACATTCGCCAGCCCTGATACCTTAAATGGTCAAAATCGATGAGAACCTGGGCTTCAGCATTGCTTATGTGTCCAGGAGGTCCTCACCATTGTAGGGTAGGACGTACGGGTAGTCATTCTTATTTTTCATTGGTTGAATGTCATACATTGCTTCCAGGTGCTTGATGTGATTTTTTGTTAGGTCGTTATGTTGTTGTTTCATGATTTTCATGCATTGTGTCATCGTCATGTTGCGATGTTGAGTATAATGTCATTATTACCTTCCTACACACACAAAAAAAAAAAAAAATTAAGTGTGTTTTTACCAGTTGTACATCATAGAAGTCATACCATATGGGGATGTTACATCATCTATCTCAATCCCTACATCTACATTCCCAACATCTGTATCCAAAATTTGCAGGAAAGACCCTTTTTTTTGGTCTTGTTGTTTAATTCATAGACAATTTTGTGCTATTGCATGAAACTTGTGGGAAGAATTGGAATAGAAATTTGTCCAAGTGGAATTGAAATTCTTGGTTATGGCTTCTTGTGTCTTCTTGGAATTGGAAGACAAATTTGTGTAATATGAATTGTTAGTTGTGTAATACCAAGAGAAATTTATCCAATTGGAATTAGAATTGTTAGTTGTGTCTTCTTATGTAATATCAAGACCAATTTGTCCAATTAGAATTGGAATTATTACTTGTGTGTTATTTTCTAATATGAAGACAAATTTGTCCACTTGGAATTGGAATTGTTAGTTGTTCCTTCTTGTGTAATATCAAGACAAATTTGTGGTGGGGTGCTTGGAAGCCAATTTTTATCTTTAAACACGGGGAACCGATGGATTCAAGAAAGAAAGTCCTTGAAGAAAGAGAATCCCATATAAAATGTAGAATATGAAAAAGAAAAGGAAAAGTTGCATATGTCAAAGCATAGGATTTCATAAGAGAACAATCTAGTTTCTAGTGGAATAAATGTCGTCATTGTTTCTCTTCAGTCACCACAAGCAAAGCACAGGAGTTCAATAGAGATCAATCCATGCAGTATCTCATCAAGACAAATCATTATGAATGAGCAGATGACGAGGTATTTTCTTGGAGCCTATTATACAATGGATGAAATTATATATGCAACTGGTGCAAAATATTGTGGTGAAGAAGTTCCTATGGTGCAACCTCTTGTTGGAAAGTCACACATTCTAGAAACTAGTCAATCCCATGTCTACTCTCCTCGTAGAATTGATCCAAAAGTGATTGAAGGGACAAGAAATGAATTTTTTTTAACTCCACAACAAGGAGGTCAAGAGTGCAAGAATAGGGGTTCATCATACCTATCTAGATTGAGCATTGTGTGGTGAACAACTCCTAAATGAATTTAGGTGGATGAAATTGGTCTAGAATCACTTGGAGGTAAGTTACCTAACCACACATTTTGTTATAATTCTTATAAAATCATTAAGGAATATTTTGAACCAAAATATGATGCCACTAAATGTCATTTTTTTTGTCTTTGTTAAAATATAGAAGTTTGATTGTTGTTGGGAGAATTTTAGGCATTAAAATAGTCAAAATTTTAGAAACAAGTCATCATATTGTTAAAAACCTTGTATATTATTTTCAAAGAATTGGTAAGAAATATCTCTCTAAAGACTGAAATATAGCACGATGTGTCGTATCACAATCAATTGTTAGCAAGATCACAAGAAAACATTGTTTTCTACAACAAAGATCTCATCTCATGAAATGCAATATTAAAACCATTAAAAAGAATTCTTATATACGATATAGCCTCGACACAGGTGGTTGTGGGCCTTCATTGGTAGGCTACCTTGTTTTGACATGAAGTTAGATGGAGCAGTTAAGGGACTAGTATAATATTTATGGCATGAGAACACTAGGCCTTATTCCAACCAAAAATTTGTACTAAAATTAAGAAAGGGGTTTAGGGAAATGAAGCCCATATTAAACACTTTCTTGAAATTAGACAGAGATAATTGTATAAGATATTTAGGAAAGTACATAGTGCACTTAAATTGGGACAAATATCTTTCCATAAATGCAAGCCTTGGTATGTTTGAATAAAGAAAATTTGTAACACATGTTGTCGTAGATATCACGTTGAGTATGGTTATTATTATGACGCATGTGTATTTTTTTTCATGTTTTTTCATAACACCCTTTTGTAGGAATGATAAGTTATATTGTAGCCATCTTCAACTTGAGACTTTATTCACAACATCTTGTGTAAAAGGGTAGCGGGTTGTACATTTTATCAAAAAAAATTCTTTTATGGGACATGACACAAGTGCAGTGGAATGGCATGACTAAGAAAGTGCATCCATGTAAGCGATGAGTATGAATCGAGGAGGATGGATGTTTCCTTGCAAACATTTAAATATGTCTCATATGATATTTATGGAGGGAAAGAAAGAAAAACTATACAATTGGTGACTTCCTAGGTATGAGTATGTGACTTCATGATGGACTCCATTGAAAAGACATGACAATATGTTCAATATGTCCATGTGGCTAGAGGACAGGACTAAATATTAGAATATGCAAAGATACATTTCCCATTGGTATTGTCTTATTAGTTGTTGATGGGTTTTATAACTACACCATTCAACCACAAAATGATATTCAAATCCAATATTGTCACTCAGAGATGGTCATCATAATGGTCCATATCACATGCAAGCATGGGTCGGATAGTAATGAAGAGAAAAAGAGTTATATTTATGGAGTATCACTTCTACATAAGATATTATCCATGCCATGACTTAGACTATGTACAACATTTCTTTCATTTTTTTTACAATCACCTTAAGGAGAAGAACATATAGATGAATCAACATTAGATTTTGTTAGATGGTTGCATAGGCCAGTTCAAAAATGATCTTGTATTTAAATGGTTTTGTATGTTGCAAAAACATTTCAAGGTACCACACATTTGGAACTATTTTGAGTCCAGGAACGATAAAGGGGAGGATGATGGAGAAGTGACATCCATAAAAAGAGTGTTACGAAGGAAATAAATGAACTTCACAACTACTTTCCTCATTTGATATGCAAAATCCATTGTTGATTGGTGTTCTTCAGTAATGGGAGAGGGAACAAGAAACCATGAAGACCAATCACACAGCAAATGACATTTACATAGAAACTTTTTGGAGGTGGTCGATGTAGATCAGTCATAGTGGTATGAATTAAAAAAAACCAGGGCACTCATGGATCATTCAATTTGAACATCATGCAATGCAATAGTTGAAATATGGATAAGAAAACTCTCTTGCTTATGTGGTGCATGTAGGAGCAATGCATGGGATGATTTTGAATTGATAGAATGAGTTGATATATGGGATCATGTATGACTCCCCATTGGTAAACATATAACTATGGAATTATCCCAATTGGAGGAGGACCAATCAAATATTTCAACAGATTATGATCATGTCTTTGATCTCGTACTATCAGGTTTGGTTAAACCTTCTCTTAAATTTGGAAGAAATATCATCAATGTTGTATTATTTGGTCATCTAGTGGAGTCACATGTTGGCACTCCATTTTTTGCAAGGAACAGATACACAGTGGTTGCACCAAGAGTTAGTGAATGGTAAGCTGATTATTAACTAGCACATTGATTAGAGGTAAAGTAGACCCTCCTGTGATCAATAACAGACTCCGAAGGCATCGAATTTCCAATTGGTTCGATGGTTATTAAATGAGAATATATGACACAGGATTAAAGAAAACAAAATAAATTTGGTTATGTATTTCAAGAATATAGACTAGGTGAAGCTTTATACCATTTTACTGACTTGGTTGTTGGTATAAACCTCCAACTAGAAAAAATTCCAAGTAAGATGTCATTAAAGGTACAATACTTATTTTCGTACTCTGAGCATGAGAATTTAATGGAGACCTAGACCTTGATTTCATAGGCAAGGAGAAGTTAATGGAGAGCATGACATAGACCATGACCTATACCGTGAACTAGACAATGGCAATACAAGGCATGGAAAGGAAATGTCTAGGTCTAGGTCTAGGTATGGAAATAGAAGGAAAGGCAATGCAAGGAAAGGCAAGCCAAGGAAAGGAAAGGTTTTTTACTCATTCTCTTTCTTCTCATCACTCTAATTACAAAACTATGAGAAAGTTCTAGTTCTCCTTGTCCTCCTTCCAAAATTTAATTCATTCATAAGAACTGTATTTTTCCAGTCAAATTGACATGTATGCATGTTCCAAACTTTTTATGGTTGGTTGAGAAATAAATTTTATTAAGTTTGAATGAGTATTTTACGTAATGACTTGTATTATATACATGTGCAAATAGAAAAATTATAAAAATAATATTTTATCACAATATTATTCCTATAAGCTATAGATAAACAAATTTTGCGAAAAAAATAAGACATATTTCTCATACATGAGAAATGTCTACACTATAAAACCATATTCTTATACCATTGCAAAACTTAGTAAAACAATAGAATTTATACACATTAAAATATTCAAAACTAAAGTTAGTCTCCAAAACAATATTCCTCGAAGTGGTTTCTCATCCATTAATTTTTTAAAAGAGTTTACAAAATTGCAAAAGAAAAAAACCCCTTTCTCTATTGAGTTTATTTTATTTTTACAAGAGAATGAGAGGGAGATACATAATTTTGGGCCCTCTTGATGTCAATCCATTCCCCTTCCTTGGTCATTAGGTTTCTCAATACAATTGTCTTCTTTTATTCTTTTCACCCGGGGTTAGTTTTTTTTTTAATTATAACTCAAATTTGCTTACCTTATTGGGTATTTAGTTTATCTATCTAGTTATGCTTTTATGCCACCTAGGGGTTTTTATCTAATTTTTGAGTTCAAATTTCCTTATTTTTTTTATCTCTTTGAGTCTCTTTCTTGGCCTTTCAATGCAGTTTGAAGTCATGTAAGGTCGATGTATGTTAGTGCACAAAGCATGGAAAATATGGGTTAATTTTAATATAAAATCATTATTTCAACAAACCTTTCCACAATTTGAATTACTCTCTACTTTTTAGGAGGGAGGTCTTAATTTGGTAATCATGGTCAATCACCAAATCAGGCCAAGGGACCACATGAGTAGGTGAAGGGAGGTCCCTATTTGAAAAATCAGGCATATAAATTTTTTTGGTCTGGTTTAATCAAGTTTTAAAGGAAATAGAAGAGAACTCAACAAAATGTTAAAAGTTAAAAGAGTTCAAAAATGGGGTGGGGGGGCAAGGGATCAAATAGTTTGTTTTAGGCCAAGTATGGGTAGAGAATGTAAATTTTCACCTGAATTAATTGCATTAACATCAATCCTTCATAAATACATATTTATATGACCTTTGGTTTTCATATTTTGAATGACTCTTCCTATCACCTACGACTCTACATATTTATCCTAAATAATATTTACAATAATATTTACAAAATACCATAATAATAAGTATTGGGTATCTATAATCCCCCCCCATAATCCAAAGGATTTTTTTTATTCCAGACATCATTATGAAGTTTTCAAATATTTATCTTCCAAACACTTTAGTGAAGAAGTCCATAATTTTCTCATTTGTGGAGCAATGTCTCAAGTGAATAGTCTTAGTCTCTACATGATATCGAATCAGGTGATAGTTTATTTTCATTTGATTAGTTTGATCATGTAATTTTTTTTTCTTGGCCAACTTCATTGTAGAAGTATTGTAAACTAGAAGAGGTGTAAAGTTATTTGTTTCTCCTACAAATATTCAAATATTTTCCTGAACCACACAATATCCTTTGTCGCCTCTACATCTACCACATAATCTACCTCTGTTGTGGAATTTTTTTTGAACTAACTATTTCTGTGATATCCAGAAGATAGTTGTCAATCCAAGTCTCATGAGATAGCATAAATTTTATATTACATTTTATTTATCTCCAACAAAGTCTAAATCATAATATCAAATCATGGTGAGTTCATCCAGCTTAGAATACCCGAGTCCAAAATATTGAGTTCCCTTCAAGTATTTTATAACTCTTTTTATAGTAGACCGATGTCGTTCACAAGGTTTTTGCATGAACCTGAAAAGAATCGCAACAACAAATGAAATATCTAGTCTAGTAGTGCTAAGGTAGATAGTACTTCCCACAATTTGTTTGTTCTTGGTTGCATCCTCAAATTGATTTTCTTGTTTTGATGTGACCTTCATATTAATAGGTTCCATTTTTCTATAGGGTAAAAATTCTCCTCATAGTTAATACCTTATTTTTGTGCAAATACTTTTTCCATGAGCCTCACTTTGTGATTTTCAATTAAGCCATATGAATTGTACTTGTTTTTGAAGACCTGCATGCAACCAATTTTTTTTGTTCCAAATGGAGGGTCCACCAACTTCCACATTCCAATCTTGATGAGAGAATCATACTCCTTCTGCATGGATTATTTCCACTCATAATGATAAGTGGCTTCTTCAAAGGAAGTTGGTTCAAAGTTAGTAGATAAATTCAAATCACAAGCATATGAGACATCCATATCATTTACATCACTTCCATATTGTCTTCAGTAAATTGTGATTCATGTTTTTCCAACTTCATCAGGATGAACAGTTTCAAGTGTATTTATGAGAAATTTTGGTGGACCTTTCTAAGATTGTCTAATTTTCTCAACTCATTTATATAGTGTCGAATTGTCATCAATACTCAATATTTCAATCCTTTCAATCATATCATCCAAATGAACTTTAGGTTCTGATCAAGTGGTTTGAACTTCTTCATGAGGGGGAGATGGTGCTTGGAAAGGATATTCCATAGGTTGACCCAATATAGGGTTCCCCCCTTTGGGATGTGGAATCTCATCATCAAATTTGTGATATATATTTACATGACTGAATTTATCTATATTATCGAGTTTCCTCTTAGTAGTTTTGTCATTATTGTTTTTAGGCTTATGTGATGTGAGTTTTCACAACTGGTATATTTCAGATTATCCACAGTGGAGTTCCTTTTGATCGAAGTTTAGAATCCTTACCTAGATTCATCTTCAAAATAACCAGTCGATTATTAGGATAGCAGAACTGAGGTATAAATACAAAAAGAATGCAAGTATAGATCCATACAAATCGACTTAAATTATAAATTCTAAAGCCTAAGAGTGCAAAAAAAAACCTATGCTACAAAGAACGTGAAACTAGAAACAAAAGAAAAACAAACAAAGAGTACTGACCTTATAACTAATTAGTATTATAATGTGTTCATTTGTAGCCTAAATATAAAAAATAACTAACTAAATCTAAAAATAATCTACAACTATATAATGACTAACCTAAAATAAAATAACTATAATATATATAGATATATTAATATATGTATTATAAATTCATATTATATGTTTTTGTAAATAATGATACCTAATAGTAATAAGTTATATGAGTAATAACCTAATAATCTACATAATTAATTAACATGATGTGTTATATATATATACATATATATATATATATATATATATATATATATAATAAAATTAGTATAAGCTATAATTAAATATATAACTAATGTAAGCTAAAATTAGATTAGATATGCAAATTATTTAACCTAACTGAATATCT
>JZKD02S2346867.1:258588-277216 GCA_000966675.3 Picea glauca
AAAAGTATGCTAAATATGTAAATGTTATGGAACATAAAATATTAGGTATAGTGTAATAACCTAAATTTCTTAAATACATAGTATAGTTTTTATGTGTACTCAATAGATCTAGGGTCACTAATTATAATACAAATTACCTATAAAATGATGATGATATTCCTAAGAAGAAGAGAGGTACAGATCATCAAACTGGGTTCTCTGGGTTTTTTTGTTGTTTCAAGAAGGGAAGCTAGCTTCTACTTACTTCCAGGTCACCATCCTTGTTCATGTTGTTTGTGCGCTTAATTATCTCAAGGGCCTCCTTAAATCAACATTTATAAATATGGTCTTATTTTGCGAGTATTTTGGTGTGGTGTCCTACAGGCACACATGGTTCTTGGTTTTGAGAGAGTGTTCTGCCAAAGCAGAGGTATGAATTCTCTGCCTCCTAATGATTGATTTATGTTCTTTGATACTTACCTGGAATGGTCACCTAGTTTCCCCAATGTAACACTTTTTGTGGGAAGATAAAATATTAATGATTGCCTTCCCCTAACAATGGCCATTAGGATATTTTATTGATCTCATTCTTTGTCTCACAATTATTAGAGGCATGGATAAAGTTGTAACATATTTTCTTGTCAAAACTCGTGTGATCTTATCTGTGACCCCTCAGATGTAGTGTAGGTATGGTTTTATGGTGGAGATTTGATCATTTTGACAATGAGATATTCTTAAGTTTTCAATGATTTCTTGATGTCCCTGTATTTGTAACCCATACTCCTAAATACCTTGGTTAAGTGGTCTATTTTTTGTTTGAAATGTTCATCATTAGAGATTCTTGTTACCCATATGGTTATGGTGTTGACGACCCACATATTATTTGAAGGGTGATGGTGGGAGTGAACATGTATGTAGATGTTAGTGTGAGTTATCTTCTTGAATAACTTTTGTCCAAGGGTTCCATCCTATTTCCTTGTAATGAGTAAATCTAGGAAAGGTTAGATCTCATTTTCTTCTTATTCCATGGTAAATTTGATGTCTTTTGATATTCTGTTGAGGTGATCAAATAAATTAAAAAATTCATTGTTACCATGAGGAAACGTGACGTTGGTATCATATACATACCTCTTCCATATTGAGGGTTTTACATGGTACCTGTCAAGAGCCTTCTTCTCAAATTTCTCCATAAAGAGGTTGGTTACAATTGGGGACAAGGGGGACCCCATGGATACTCCACTTATTTATTCAAATAATTATACTTGGAAGCCGAATAAGGTATATATTAGACATACTTATACTATTGTGGATTTCTCTAGGTGATCTGAATTGTATCTTGGAAAATGTTTGTGAATTTTGTAAATATATATGTTTCGTTTCATTTAATTTTATTTTTGTCTTCTTGGAAAATTGGAAGTGTAAACGAATATAGGTGATGGTTGGAATTCCAAAGGTATCCCATTAAAAAAATGAGGGATTTTGTGAAAACCTCAAGAAGGGTGATGCAAGGATAAGTGTGGAAGTTTGCATAGATGAGAGATCGAAGAGTGCAGCTAGCTTGAAGATCATGGACGAAGTCAAGCGACATGTCCATGATGAGCGAAGGAATATCTGATCCATGGCCATATACATATTTTTTAGTCAGTAACAATACACGATATTTATGAGCATGCATAGATCACCATTTGTAAAGAACTTTGTAAGAAAAAATCAATTTATGTTAATTATGGTGTATTTAACCACTACTATGGATCTGGTGCGTGTGATTTCTATATTAACTGTTTGTTTTAGTGAGAGTAAGTTGTTTGTTTATGAGAAATCAATGACCCATGATCACATATGATCCATTGCTTAATTGAATAATTTCACCTTAAACAATCGCTTGGTACGCTGGAACAACATTAGGTTTTTTTATTGTTCCTTTAATTGTACACACAAACCTCGACATTGATTTCCATTTAATTAGGGATGATTGGGTTCATTTATTGAATATCCCAACATCTAGCATGAAAACTATTTATTTATCCATGTCTTACACAAAAATTTGAGGGAGGTTGAGTTTCTTGGGGCCTCTATCAATCTTAGTTTACTATATAATCATTTATTTATCTTATATACAATTTTATTAATGATGGAAAATCGAAATAAGCTTATAGCAATTAGTTACTAGGTTTGTTGCACCATTTACTCACACAAATCTTGATGAAGAGTGTTTTATCCTTAAACTATAATGCAAATCATAATTAATTCCATAAATATATGTGTTGATGAAATAGTCAGGCAATAGTCCAACTATTTACGGATCATATGGTATTAGAGAAGGTTTGTCAGATAAATTGAAGAACCTGCAAAGGGAAACAAATTCAATAGGGATAAGCTAGAAGAGTTGAGAGACTTCAACTGACAAATCCAAGAATAAATCTAGTATTGGATGTAGAGAGAAGATGATCTAGAGAAAGAGATTTCCAAGTGCAAGGACTCATTCACTACCACGAGGGTAGAATTAAACAACAGAATATTGCAACTCTTATATTTGGGGGAGAAATTCATTGAGTTGTATAATTGACAGTAGGAGAGTTTCATTGAGTTCACTCCTCACCTATACCAGAAATCGATAGTGAAGGAAGTGGCCTTGAAGTATCTAGAAGCAATTGTACAAGAAACCAATAAATCCCTTTTCGTCGCCATTTCCGAAGTTAACACCATGACAAACGAAAACATGGTAATATCTCCTTACAAGACCCTTGGTGACTTTGAGAAGCACACTATATGCATTGATTCCAATCTAATGAGGAAAATGGGCTCTGATGGCCAAGGGATAGGAAAGGAAGGAAAAGGGATTATGATTGTATCTTAGCAGACGCCCAAGAATGAAGGCCCAGGGTTAAATGTATAAGAAGTGAGCACAAGTGCAAATCAAACCAATTTCATTTCAAAAAAAAATCCATGTGTGTCAAGCTACTAAAATATGTTTTTCAAATCTTGTAAGAGAGTAGAAAAGAGATGATTTTTCCATCCATATTTGCTCCAAATATCGGGGGACCAAGTAACCAAGCTAGTGAGCATCATCACAAGTCAAAGAGGTATGGAATAGTTTTTTTTGTTGCAAGAAAATGGTTTATAAGGATATCGATTGTTGGAACTATAGAAGGCCAAGAAGCCCATGAAATAACTATTCTCGATAATGTTTATTGATTTGACATTGGGAGGCAAAATTTTGGAGGCTTTACCCAGAACTCCATCCTAAGAGATAGAAAACCAAGAAGAAATATTGGAGAGTCAAGGTTAAGGGGAAAGAGGAATTTTTGGATCCTTCAACCCAAGGAGCATTGGTAGTCACACAACCTATTGCAATAGTTAATTTACTCTACAACCATGAGATGAACATCATGGTTATACCAAAGGAAACCGCTTATCAACTCTCATCATCTATCCTACAACAAAGGCATCCTTGTTTTTATATTTTTTGGATTCTTCTTGATGATAGAAGAAGAAGAAGAATATTGAAGGACTTGAATCTTTTAGGGACCAAAAACCTACAAATGGGGAGGTGTGATCTGAATTGGATCTAGGAAAATGTTTGAAAATTTTGTAAACAATATGTTTCGTTTCATTTCATTTTATTTTGTATTCTTTGTGAATTGGAAGTGGAAATGAATATATGTGATGGTTTTCATTATAAAGGTATCCCATTAAAAAAATGAGGGATGTCCTAAAAACCTCAATGAAGGGGGATGCAAGGAGAATATTGGAAGTTTGCAGAGATGAGAGCTCGAAGCATGCAACCTGTTTAAAGATCATGGATGATGGAGTCAGTGAGCATGTCCACGATGAGAGAAGGCATATATGAGACATGGCCATTTGCATTTTTTTAGTGAATAACAATGTACGATATTTTTGAGCATGCATAGCTCACCATTTGTAAATAATTTCCTTAACAAAAATAAATATATGTTAATTATGGTACGTTTAACCACTACTGCGAATGTGGTGTGTGATTTATCTATTATTTGTTTTTTTAGTGAGGCATTTTTGTATTTATGAGAAATGAAAAACCCATTCTCATGAATGATCCCTTATGCAATTGAATAAATTCACCTTTAAACAATCTCTTGGTATGATCGCACAACATTGGGTATTTTTTTGGTTGTTCCTTTAATTGTATGCACAGAGCACGGCATTGATTTCCCTATAATTGGGGATTATTGGGTTCATTTATTGAATATTCCAACACATATCGCACTACAGATTCATTTATCCCTATCTCATACACAATGATTTGAGGGAGGATTAGTTTCTTGTGGCATGTAGCAATCTTATTTTACTGTATACTCATTTAATTATATTATATACAACTTCATTAATGTTTTGGAAAATTTAAATAAGATTATAATAGTAAATTATTGGGGATGTTGCACCATTTCCTCACGCTTCTCTTGATGAAGAACGTGTGCCTTAAAATATATTGAGAATAATATTTAATTTTGAAAATATATTTGTTGATGAAATGATTAGGCCATAGGCCCACCGTTTATGGATCACTAAGTCTGTAACTTCAATGATAACCTGGAAAAATTCATTCAATGGGATTTTAGTGAAAAGATAAACTGCGTCGAAACTAATGAACGTGTCCCTTGGTTCAACTTCATCCTTGATGAGTTTCACAAATTCACTTCAATCTTCAATGTAAGAGTCTGTGTTTCCAACCAAAGCTCCTAAAATATTTTCTACATGCTTCTTGACATCATAGGTTGGGGAACCAATTATGTTGGCAATTAGTCTAAGTGAAACCCCTTCCTTCTAGACTTTTGGTAATCCATACATTCTTGGGGTGATATGGTAGCTAGGAGTAAGTCATTTCTTTTTCATTTAATATAGGTAGACCTCGATAATTAATTTTTTGACTTATCTAATTATTATAGATATTGGGTTGCTACTTATATTTATGTAGGTTCCACTTCTGGTGACGTGCTCATTAATTTTAGTGTTGTGGTACATTTTTTTCATGACCACAGTGGCCCCTCCTTTGTCAACTTTTAGAAGCATGATGTTATCATTATTCCTTAGGTTTCTGAGGGCTTCATGTTATTTCTTACTCAAATTTATTTTTGGAATTTTTTCATTCTTTATCATTGATGCACAAACACATATAGTAGCTTCTTGGTCCTCACTGCTCAAATTTTTGATACTATCTTCAATTCTACAAACAATTCTCCCAACTGAGAGGATTTTAGGAGTAAGGAAAAAATGCAATACCTTTTTCAAAATGTTGAGTCCATCAACACTCAACTCATGGATGGATGAATTAACCACCTTCTTATAGTCATTCATCTCCACACTGTAATGTTTTTCTCCAATTAGCTTGCCAAATTTTATGTCCTAGGAGTTCCTCACCCTACGTCCTTCTCTCTCGATCTTCAACGTAGCCCATGTATATACAACCACCCATAGGTTTGTGCATATTCTGAACAATATTTTAAGATGAAGATTCAAATTCATGTGTGAAAGAGAGTCTAGTTCATAGTGAATTCTTCTAATCTCACCTCAGAGTTTTGTCATTCCTGGACAATTCAAGAAAAAATACATCACTAGAAAGAATGAATTTATTTTTTACCTCATTATAAAGATTATATGATTTTATGGTATTTTATCACCCCAAGAAGATTCACTTTAGACTCCTTGAATCAAGTTTGTTTATTTTCTCCTTAAGAATTAAGGCACAACGAGTGGAAGCAAAGACCCTGAGATTCCTCCCTAAAGGAATATGGCCATACCACATTTTACAAGGAATATTATTTTCAAGATCATGACATGGACACATGTTTTTGACATAAACTGCGTAATACCAAAACATCATTTTTACATTTTTGAAAAATATCATGGAACAAACCATAACTATGTGATTCTTGTTTATTCTTTCAGTGTTATGACTCAAGGGGGGAATATATACAGTTAAATGCAAATGATATGACCCCAAGGGGGGGTATATCTGGGGCTAAATGTATATGTGATGTGTAAATATATAAGTAATAGGGTCAACCTAATATAAAAAGGGCCTCATGTGTAAAGTGTGAATATATCAAATGTTTTGAACCAAATTTTTAGGATATCATAACTGAACATAAGTACACACCATGTACATCAATGTGATCATAGAGGACAACTCCAAGATACATAAGAGATATAAGTTACATAATAATTCCTTAAAGTATAGGAGAACCTCCTCCAAATACCCAATTACATTCATACATCACCAATTCTCATATCTCAATAATGAATACATTTTATACACACACACACACATGAGGCCCGATGTTTTTTTTTTTCAAATCATACATGTTATAACTTATCAAACTATTTGGCGATCAAATCATATTTATTAAAAAAAACTTATCATTTATATTAGGTGATAATCCATTAATATTTTGTCACTACCTTGAAAATTAGGAAAAAACATCAATACATGAGTGTCACTTGTTCATCAGTAACAAATAATACTAATAAATACCATATTATAACATCTAGAGAAAAATCAACCTTTCATAGAAATTATAGAAAACTTACAACAAAAAACAATGGCATTGGAAACTATAATTAGAAATACATAAAACATTTTCTTCAAGCTACTAAAAACCTCCAATATGAAAACACTATATACAATATGGTGTACCATATATATGTTTAAATAAGTGAAAAAAAAGTCAAGTATTAAACATTTTGTCTCTGAATACGAATACTTATATGATTTCAAATATAAGTTCATGGTATTCCCAAGAGTATCAATACCTACCTTAAACTTTAGATGTAGTAAATACTGCCTAAATTTTATAATACACAATCATGGATTGGGCGAAAAATGTTAAGGAATCCAATTATATATTCATGAAAAAGTTTTATTTCTAGGAGAAATGTATAAAAATATAAGGAATTATTATCATAAATAAGGCTACATTTTTTATTTTTTATTTGTAATGAAAATATGAAGAAATTTAGCGAAATTTTCTTTCATAAAACTTTAAATTTATCCAAATTGGCAAAATTTCGCTTAAAAAAAACTTTGTTGAGGCCCCTTTTCTATTAGGATGACCCTATTACATATATATTTACACATTAAATGTAAATTTAGTGCCATATATGCCCCACCTTGGGGTAATATCATGTACATTTAACCCTATCTATCCCCCCCTTGGATCATAACATTCAACTACACCATTATGTTGAGGATTCTATGGAACTATTGTGTGATGTTTGATCACATGTTGTAATAGATAGTTTTCAAATTTGTTAGATGTATATCCTCTTCCATTATCAATACAAAGAGAGACAATATCATAATGAAATTCATTTTGAATCCATAAATGATTTTTTTTTAAGTTTCAAAATCTTGTGATTTATCTTTCGACAAGTATTCCCAACACATCTTGGTGTAATCATCAATAAAAGCCAATATATATTTATTTCCATTAGCATATGGAATAGGCATGGGGCCACACAAATCAGAATGTATCGATTCAACTTTTCTACATGCTCTGGAAGTAGAATAATGAAATGGTTGTTTGATATATTTTCCAAGGATATAAGCATCACATTGCTTTAAATTCCTTGGAATAGTATGAAAACTAGAAACAACATTCATTTTTAGAAAATGAAGGTTGTCATAATTAATGTGACCAAAACTAATATGCCACAAGGGACTAGATGTAATTGTACCTTCATCCTAAGGAAAGAGGTATGAATAATTTTTTTCATCAGCATACGTCCCTTTCAACATCAACAATCTTCCATCTTCCACTCCTGTCATAACAACCATGTTGTGAGAAGCCTTCCTTATTTCAAATTTTCCACTGAGGATATGATTAGAATGGCCTTGATATTATATATCCACAAGAGACACAAATTTTATTCACATCTCAAGAAGATAGAGCACATCATGCAATTTTTTTTTGGGAGTCTAGGAAATTTAAGTGTGATGGTTCCAATTCTCAAAGGTTTGAGACCCATTATTTCCACCTGCGTCACAATGAATATCAAATATCTCACTTTGGTTGTGTCTACCTCCCCGACCTATGGAATTATTTCCTACGTGTACTCTTTTACTTACTTCTCCTCTAGAATAATCATGTGATTAATTATTTACTTTATGAGAAAGGGAAAAGATCTCACTAGTGGGATGATCTAACTTCTTTCCAAATGACTTTTCACATTCTACAACTTTCTCCACCAAAGTGTCAGATGTGATGGATTTCATTTGACCACTAGCTTGCATGGATTCAAGGTAGTGAGAATATGTAGAGTAGAGGGCCTTAATGAATAATATGAGATGAATGAATATGTTCAGTACAATGGCATCAATGTCATGCATTATGGATTTGATCGTAAACTTTAAACCCATGGGATCATCATTCTTCAACTCTAGGTTGAAGAGATTCACCAACAATTGTATGGGTTCCAATTTTGAGTGAGAGTCATACAAATCCTTCAATTTCTTTAAATCACTATAGGAATCATTAATGGAAACAATATGTCGGCTCAACTATTCACTTAATTTTGCATCAATCACATAATATGATTTTGTGTCTTTGTCCTTCCATATGTCACACTCCTTTTTTGATATAGATATGCTCGTTATTACTCTTCCATTGTGCTTCTAATTCATATTATCCTTCACTTACAACTTCTTCTTCACAAAATTCATCCCACAAGTTGTTAAATATCAAAGTATGTTTGATATTTCTATACCATTTTGGGTAATTTTCTTTTCCAATCAACACCACACCAACTATGGATATGAGATAATGCATCTTTCAAAAAAACTTGATACTTGATTTGTGCATTGTCTCCTTCAAAAAAATCTTGAGAAACCATGAACTTGTTTAGCATCTCATTATTTGTAAAATGGGAAACATTATTGAATTCAAATTATTTCAACAGCTCTCAAACACCTCCATGAACTCCACATATCAAAGAAATATATCCCTATTTCCAAACCAAATGTGAATGCCCCTCCTCATCATATGACTCTCTTCATTATTGTTTGAGAATATATGTATGGTAGGTTCCTTTGTTTATGTTTCGTTCCTTTGTCCAGTCTCTTTTATTAAAATATGAGAAAGACAAAATATTATAGGTCCTCCCTTATATGTGGTTGGAGTATTCTCAACTACAATGCTTTACATGGAAAGTATCGACATCAAAAAAAGTAGTATTAATAGTGAATTGTAGAAGTGATTAATGACATGGTAACACTACAGAGATTTGAAAACTGAGCATCACTGATACAGTTGGAATGAGAGGGAATGAATATATGTAGGAAGATGCCTTGGCCTCCATTCAATCATGTTTCCTATCTACTTAGTGTAAGGAGTTCCAATCTATGGATAGTTACATATTATTGGCTAATCAAGCATAGACGAAGATGAAAACCATATAATTTGAAGAACGATTTGAATCTTACTTGTTTCCAAACACAAATCTATGTGCATATGTTGTTTATGGAAAAATCCAATCTATGGATGTGGGATCAACGGGAGGAACCCCTCAAATTTTTTATATGGTAGACACCACAAAAATCCTTCAATTTAATCTATGTAGGGTTTTCTCTAGACAAGGGCATGTGAAATCACATATATAGCTCAAGTGGAGGACTTATGAGGGTCATATTACCACAATTTTTCACAACAATGGGTTGTGTGAGAGTGAAGGGAGGCACATGATATTTTGATGCACTGAAGGTAACATTTAGAGTTGGACGAGGGGAAGAGGTAGTTGGATATGGTGCCAAAAGAGGTAAATAGATATTAGACATGTTGGAGACCTCAAAAGAGTTTTTGTAGATGGTAGATAAATTTGAAAGCATAGGGATAGAATTGTAGGCATATGGATGTTTCTGCATGCGGAAGGAGGGAAATGAAATGCCTAACGAAGATGATCATGTAGTTAACCTTCTCTGATACCAATATCTGTCCAAGTATGGGAAGAGAGTGTAACTCCGCACTTGAATGAATTACATTCACATGAAATCTTCATAAACAAAAATTCATATGACCTTTGGTTTTATTCTTTTGAATGACTCTTCCTATTATCCTAAATACTATTTACAATATTATTTACAAACTACTATAATCACGAGGATTAGGTATCCAACAATTTCCAAAGATTGATAGAAGAACCAAATTTGGATATCATACCTGATATCAAAATTGGGCCCCATTCGCAAATAACTTGAAGGATGTAGACACTCATTTTTCAATTAGAGACAATGTCCAAATTGAGATAGTTAAATAGGAAATAAAATTAAAAGAGAGAACAATTTGGAGATCAAGGTTGATCACCAAACTACGATGATCACAATTTGAGGCAAGATTTCAAAGTTTGGCAGTAGTTTCAAAAGTTTGAAGAAAGGCTTCAAAATATTCAAAAAGTTTGAACTAAGTCTAAAACTTCTTGTAGGAAAGAAAAGACTAAATAAAAATAAAATTTGAACTCTAGAAAGAAAGGATCGAGAAGAAGATAGAAAAAATGAAGTTGAACTTCAAAATAAAACTCGAATTCAAAGTTAAATAAATAGGGCCACTATTTAGAAATAGGGGTCAATTTTTGGATCTAGAGAAAAAATATGTATCCCTATTTGCACCCAATTTGAGGATAGCACTAATCTAAAAATTGGGATACAAATTAGGTGAGTCATGAAAGAGGAGTCCTAATTTGAGAATCAAGATAAAATAGACTAAAAATAAAATCAACCAACAAAAATGTTAAAGGAAGGAGACCAAAAGTCAATTCTTATTTTCATAATTTTTTTTTTGGAATGTATGTATTGACAAGAGCACTATTCATATAAAAAATAAGAAAAATAATTGGCTTCAAATATCTCACATATGCATATAAAAGTAATTAAAGTAATTATCAATTTAAATAAAACTTGTATTAAATAACAAGATTGCATTGACTATCAACCATATAAATCCATCTCTTTTCAGAGAACAATGACATTCTCAAGGATTGGTAATTTTCTTTGTATTCAACATGGACTTAACATGAATACATTTAAAAAAAAATTGTTTCAATATTGATCATTAAAAAAATTAAATATCTACCTTAATTAAAATATTTCAATACCAATTATAATTATAAAGCAATTAAATGTAAAACAAATCTTATAATTAAAACATTTTAATGGTGTGATGTTCAATATGAAGGAAATGTGTAATTTCTTCCTTGTTCAACATGGAATTGACACAGTGTGCATATTGAAAATCATTGTAAATACATGCATGATATATCCTAAATTAAAATGGATTTGCATGGGTTTCAAACCCACAAATATGAACTTATATAATTATAATAGGAATAAATCTTTGTAATCTCTAGTATTTATCACCACCTAATTCAATGTTTTTTCACTTTATATATTTAGTAATTATTATCTCATTCTATTTATTTTGGAATTATTATTTCTTTCTATTTAGGAGACTTCATCTTTTTAACTATATCTTGTCACAACACTTCCAGGTTTGGCATAGTTCTTATTATGGAAAAATCTAAAATTAAATTTAGAAGGAGATTTATCAAATGATCATATTTATTGAGTTTTTTCAATAATGACTTGTTAATGAAAATAGAGATTGAAATTTTCATGGTTAGTTTAAGTTCGTTCAAATGGTTATGAATTAAAAGTGAAAACTCTTAGAGACTTGATGATCATATTTATTTATTAAGCTTTTTACAATAATGATTTATTGATAAAAATAGAAATAGTAGTTTTTATAACTAACTCAAGTGTTCGTGAGTTAAAAGTGAAACTTCCTATCAAATTGATCTCCACACCTGACATGATAGAACCAAATTTGAAATAGATCTACCCTAACAAGTAAATAATATTTGATTTTGGGTTGGATCTACTATTTTTACTTAGAGAAGAGTGTTGTTGTTGTTTAAAGTTGTCAAAACATGATGGGAGAATCCTCATTTTTCGTGATACTAATAGTCGTGAACTAGGATTATCATAAATTGGTGAATTTCAAAGTCCTCAAGTTGTGAGAAGGTAGATAGACAGCTTAGATTATGCAGTTTTATGCAATATGTTCATTTAATTTCACTTATTTGCAAAACAAATCCCAATATGATAATCATGTGTCTCTTATCATAGCATTGTACGCATATATATATCGATATAATACAGTGAATACATATCCAACAACAAGAAGGATTGATTTCGTGAATTCCAAGTCATAAAATTTGACATGGTCGCGACTCGCATGAGGCTTAAAAAAACTGACATTGTCTTAGAATTCTTTACCTAATATTTCGATTTTAGACATGGTCGCATGAGGCTAAAACATTGACATTGACGTAGAATTCGTTACCTAACAGTCATCAAGAAAATCAGATTCGAGTTATTCCAACATCTCTCTTGAATTCAAGAAGACTGGTATTCTTTCGGTAGGGGGTTGCTGCTATGATCAACACGCGTCGTTGGATTAGTGGCTGAATTTTGTATTGTAATCTCTCGTGTCTAATCATCTAATCTCTTATTCCGTCCATTTCATGAATTTTAACTTTTATAAATGACATTGTTAAGTGTGCAATAGTATGTACCCGCCATTAATAGCTGGGACATTTCGTGTGCATGGTTTTGGTGGCTCAGGCCCTTAAATCACCCTATCACACGTTTACATTTTTTTTCTATTTGATCTTTTGTCTGATTGAAATATTAATCCATCATGTCTTTATATGAAACTATAACACTACCTTTCTTTCACAACCACGTAACTCGTGTCATTAACATTAACTTAATTTTAGAGGCTTAATCATCTTATCCATCTTATATCTTAAAAATTTGGAATATTCAACGTAAGCATTAAGATTACGGTCAAACCTAATAAATCTATTTAATCTTAACTCGACCAATATTATCACATTACTTAATGATTTTGCTCTGAAATAGTTATCTTCATCACATGTTTTTTGTTTTTTCATCTTTCAATAGTTGATTTATCAAAAATAAAAAGGAGGAACGCACACAAGTGAGACAGACCTCACACTACTTGCATTGATCAGGGAAATCAATTAGATTTATATAGGAAGATATTACTCCTATCTCTATCTAAGTGGATCTGAAATCACTTTTAACTTTAATCTACTTACCAATAAAACAAACTCACAACAATATTTTATTTTAATAGTTTTCTAGATGTTTCTTTATTATTCTAACATTCTCATTTAATAAAGAAACAAATTTTCTATGACACCTAACTTGCTTCTAAAAATTTCAAACTTGATTTTACAAAGAGACTTGATAAATATATGACAAAATCATGAAGATGGGTAACACTTTTGCTTGTTTTATGACCAAAAAAATTGTATTTTCACAAGTTCTTCAACTTTCACGGCATACAAAAGTAATTTTTTTATTTAGAATTTCACTTTACAATAAAAACAAAACTTGTGAATAATTTTGTTATATTTCTAATGACTATTTTTCAATTTTTCTTTATCAAGATTTGATTTGTCTTGTTTTCCACAACAATGTATATATTATTAAACTTATATTTTTAAAAATTGAAATATACTGCAACAATCTATAGAGACGCTATTTTATTATGACTATAATTTTGAATTTAACGGATGAATATTATAATTTCTAGAATTTTTTTAAGTTGACCAACACGTGTTTTTCTACACCTTGTATCTATCTTAATTTTTACTTAAAAGTAAAATCTAAAAATACCACTTTGAAGAGAACAATTTAACAATTATGAATATAAATTTTCCATAATTTTCCGTTGTGTATTTTTAGAGATATGGATTTTTCATTTCACCAAATCATAATCTCACCTAAAAATATAATGGAGTGATTTTTTTATAAAATTAAATAAAATTAGATAAAAACAATGAAAATGAAAACAAATTATACCCAATGAAAGTAGATTCAATTTTAAAAATGTTGGTATCAATTCTCAAACTAAATTATGAGTATTTGTAGGAGTCTGCTACCTCCAAAGATGCTCCAAAGATGAAGTAAGATAGAAAGAATTTGCAGTTTCCTGCATACAGTCTCATTTTCATGTTTTCAACCGAAATTTTGGAGACCCGATTGTCACGAAAGTGTTGCCCAAATTCATGATTTTACACATTCCTAAACAATAATGTAATTCTCCAAGATATTTCATTTCAAATTATTGAGACAACTGAATTTTAATATCTTCAATTAACTTGCATGCACTTCCTGTAATAATGAGATCATCCACATATAAAGATATTAAATAAAAATTTAATTATTCATCTTTCTTAACATACAGGTTAGGATCATTTTTACTTTTCACAAATCCATTCTGATAAAAAAAGGTATCTATATTTACATACCAAGTTTCAAACCATATAATTATTTCCTTAACCTGCAGACTAGATGCTCCTATCCCTGTTTGATAAATCCTTTAGGATGAACCAAATAAACCTCTTCCTTTAAATAACTATTCAGAAAAGAAGATTTGGCATCTAGCTCATATATTTTCCAATTATGTTGTGTAGTTAAGGCAATCAGTACTCTAATTGTATTCAATTTAGCTACTAGTGCAAAAGTATCTTCATAATCAATTCCCTTCTTTTGTGAATATCATTTTGCAACTAATATTTCCTTATATTAGTCAATGCTACCATATTGTTTAAGTATAGATTTATACAACCATTTCCTTCCAATGGGGACTTTGTTTTCAAGTAGTTCAACTAATTCCCATGTTTGATTTTTCATAAGGGAATCATATTCATCATTCATAAATTTTTTGCATTCTTCATGTTCTTTAGCTTGATCATAGTTTAAAGGTTATACAACATTCATGACATGAGACATCAATGCACAGTCTTTATACCTTATAGGTGGATGAGTTTGACGTGATGACCTCCTTGGTCCTTCAAAACTTCCATCTCGTCTCCTTCTCTGTGGTGACTCTTCTCCACTTGATGTATCTTGACTGCTTGAAGTGTCCATACTGCTTTCATTTCGTTCTTGAACCTGTACCTGTTCATGTTCCTATTTAACCATTGCATCTATTTTGACATGTTTATCACTATCATTATGCCAAGAATATGCATCATTCATTGTATCAACTCTATCTGCATTCTCATGAAACATCACATCTCTACTTGCAAACAATTTATGTGAACTGTGATCAAACAATTTGTATGTTTTTTTATCAGTACAATACCCAATAAAAACACACTTGATTGACTTTGCATCAAGTTTTCTTCTCTCATCCTTTGGAATATGTGAAAATGCAGTAGATCCAAATACTCTCAAATGACTAACATCAGGTTTATAATCATGAATAATCTCAAAAGGAGTTTGAAAATCTAATTTCTTAGTTGGACTACGATTCTTTAAATAAAAAACAGTGTTAATGGCTTCTACCCAAAAACCATTATAATATTCTTTACCTTGAAGCATACAGCGAGAAAACTCCACCAGTGTTCTATTCCACCTCTCAGCAACACCATTTTGTTGAGGTGTATGAGGTACAGTAAACTGTTGTTGGATCCCATGAAATTTACAATAACTTTTAAATGCTCTTGATGTATATTCACCACCTTAATCAAATCTAAGAACTTTAATACATTTGCCTGTTTGTTTTTCAATCATAGTTCTGAATTCTTTAAAGTACTCAAATACATCACTTTTTATCCTTATGAAATAGACCCATGTATATCAAGATCTATCATCAACTTAAATAGGAAAGTAGGAAGCACCACCAAGTGACCTAGTTTGCATAGGTCCACATACATCAGTATGAATCAATTCAAGAATATATGTTTGTATTTTCTTTGTATGAATGGGAAAATCCTCTCTATGTTGTTTACCAAGTGCACATGCTTCACATGGAAAATGATCATTCTTCGTAACAGGAAGACCTTATACCATAGTTTTTTCATTGGAACAACATCAAATCATTGTAATTTAGGTGCCCATACCTATGGTGCCATAAATATTATGTTGACATTGTTGTGGATGTCAATGCAACATGAAGTTTCATTGTCGCATCCAATTTATACAATCCACCAACCCTTGTACCTATGGAAATAACCCTGTAGTGATCCTTGATATCTTTTACAACACACATCAACTTACCAAATTCCACTCTTAGATTATTATCAGTGATAGTTGAAACATATATTAAATTCTTTTTAATACCAGGAACATACATCACATCATGAATCTGTTTCAATAGTCCATTAGGTAAATTCACACTTACTCCATAGACTTGGACCTTATGTGATCTATTATATCCTAGGTAAATGTGTATGCCCTCATGTTTCTCATAATATTCATCATACCATTCTTTATTACAAGTCGTATGAGCTGATGCACCAGAATCTATGAACCATGTACTCTCATCATCAGTTTCAGTAGACAATGTAGCTTAAAAAATAAACAACTTAAGATTTTTAAATCCATCATTAATTGAAGTGTCTCTATGCACGAAATTTCCATTATGCCTTTTATGTCTTTGATTTGATTCATCACTCTTTCTTCTACAAAAATATTTAGCAATATGTCTAGGTTTTCCACAATAGTCACATTCAATATTTCTTTTAACATAGGAATCGTGATTTTTGATACCTTTCTGCTTTGCTTGAAACCGACCTCTATTCCTGTCCCACAATTTCCCTCGGTATGATCTTCTACCTCTTTCAATCAACGCTAAATCTGAGCCACTTGAATCCAGATCATAATTCTTCATTCTCTCTTCCTATTGAATAAGAATCCCATCCAATTCCTTCAAAGCAACAGTTACTAAATCGCTACTAGAAATGTTTCCATCAATGTCACCCAACTTATCACTTAAATCTTTAATTCTGGAAACAAAATTGCTTATTCTTTCATTGGCTTCCATTTTGATAAATAGTAGCTTTGTTTTTAAAATTAAATTGTGGTTTGCATTAGAGGTTTCAAACAAATCTTTAAGGACATCCCACATCTCTTTTGAAGTTTTACAGTCTCTTATATGCGGAATGATGTTTTCCTTTAAAAACACATACAAAAGAACTTTCACTTTTATCTCTCGCCTATCCCAATTTGAAATGAAGGAAACAACAGTGGGTTTGGGCTCATCACCTTTGAGAGTCGTCCATAGGCTATATGCCTCAAGAATGTTGGTGAGCTTAAATTTCTAGTTCAAGTAATTCTCGCCATCAAGCTTAGTTGACTCATTTAAATATGAATCGGCAAGAGGGTTTGCCATTTTCTTCAACAAATAATTCAATGATCAATTAATATTAAAAAAATTGTATTGTTGTATTTTACCTCCCATATGGGCTTCAACTCGACTGCAGGTCACCTTTCTCTACTGTACCAGTATTCACTCAAACCCCAATCCTCAGATCGCGCCAAGAGACAATGAATATATATAAATGAGGAAACATCATATATATATATAAGAGATGCAAACACTCCACAGGCGGATCAACCAAATTGGTGCATTCACAACACTCAATCCGCAGTGACAAATCTTCTTGAGAACGAAGCAAGCCACGCATGAGAACCTCCACTATACACAGATGTCCTCTCTCCCTGTTTCACAGTGTCTGGTTTCCACGGGTCTACAGTTCGCATTCGATAACCTATGATGACAAACAATGATAGGAGTTGTATCTATTCAATAGAAAAATGATGGCAGTGAATGATATTGCGGCAAGCAGCGTTGCAGTCCTACACTTCATGGACACTTCACGGATTGTTGTGAGCTTGGTGATTGGCACAATGCACACCACGATAATGCACAAGTGAATTAGATGTTCCCACCAGTGCCAAAAAGTACTGAGGTAGCATTGATTGTCAGAAGGTAGAGGAGGAGTCGATGATTACAGGTTGATGGCAGCTCAAGCAATAGTCGACATCTTTTGTACGCACATCTCCCTTGCGCTCATGGTTTGGCAGACAACAACTCTTTTCTCCTGAGTTCTGATACCATATCAAAACTAAAACAAAGGAACGCACGTAAGTGAGATGGAGCTCACACTACTTACATTGATCAGGGAAATCAATTACATTTATAAAGGAAGATATTATTCCTATCTATGTGGATCTCAAACCACCTTCAACCTTAATCTACGTACCAATAAAACAAAGTCACAACAATATTCTATTTTAATAGTTTTGTAGATGTTTCTTCATTATTCTAACATGATTGAATAGTTATCTTCTGTTTTTCTTTTTTTGGCTCTCTTGCTCGTTCATTGGTTATCTTCAATGCATTGTTTTTCTTTTCTCAATCACTAATTTGTTCAGTCAATAACAATGTTTTCTTTGTTGTTCAATTGAATGTACTCCATATCAGTAATAGGTAGAGAAACTTGTAAAGGTTATTACTTTGTTACAATATCATTTAGACTTAGAAAATATTGTAAAACAAAAAGAAGTTAAAGAATAGTTTTTTGGATTTAATGATGTTGAACTAATTTGAAAAATATTTTAAATAATTTACTAACATGGAAATAGAAATATAAAGAATATTTTATAAATAAAATGAAATATGAGGGATTTTCTATAAGTAAAATGAAATATGTTAAATGGAAACTAGATTATAAATAAATAAAAATTAATTATTAAATTAGAAATAAAATAAAATGGAAGGACAAAAATAAAAAATAAAAATTA
>JZKD02S2346867.1:285619-307163 GCA_000966675.3 Picea glauca
ATCTATATATATATATATAATAAAATTAGTATAAGCTATGATTAAATATAATAATTAAATATATAATTAATGTAAGCTAAAAGTAGACTAGATATGAAAATTATTCAACCTAACTAAATATCTTACCCTATATATATTTTTCAAAAATATGCTAAATATATAAATGTTATGGAACATAAAATATTAAGTATAGTGTAATAACCTAAATTACTTAAATACATAGTATAGGTTATATGTGTACTCAATATATATAGGGTCACTAATTATAATACAAATTACCTATAAAATGATGATGATATTCCTAAGAAGAAGAGAGGGACAGATCATCAAACTGGGTTTTTTGGGTTTCTTTTTTGTTTCAAGAAGGGAATCTAGCTTCTACTTACCTCCAGGCCACCATCCTTGTTCATGTCCTTTGGGTGTTTAATTATCTCAAGGGCGTCTTTAAATCGACGTCTATAAATATGTCTTATGTTGCAACGATTTTGGTGTGGTGTTCTGTGGCCACACATGGTGCTTGGTTTTGAGAGAGTGTAATGACCCCTTCGTTACGCTACAAGTGAAGAATAATTTTTTTATTTTTATTTTTATTTTACAGGATGACAAAATGATTACAGTTAAACAATGCATCTAACGGTGAGCACCATGCCCGTAGAACATGCAACTGACAACCATAACTCCACGCACTGGCACAAGAGCAACTGGGTGAAACATGTTTAAAAAAAAAAAGAGAAATGACTACCCGCCCAACAATAACCTGACCTACGTCTACAAGATAAAGGAAAACATCCACAATCCCAACCCCACAACCTTGAAAACTTGTAAATAGGAACTCTATGGTGCACAAAATCAAACGCATGAAGGCGTTCAACCCAAGCGCAAAAAACAAACTTACAACGATCAACAACACTCACGTGGAAGGCACAGACATCGACCAAGTTATCATTCACCTCCTTCCCTTAGGGCGCACAATGATCCCCTCAACAGGAATCATGGCATCCCCAGGTGATAGGCATGACTATAATCGTGGTGCTACACAACCTATCTAGACCAAGGACTCTAGATGAATCCAACTCGCTAGGATTCGAGCTACTGAAAAGAGGACTACTCCCACACCGCAAGCAATAGATCAACAAGATGCAAGATGACATCATTCGAAGGAAGCGCAAGCTAAAACATGTATCCGCCAACAACCCGACCATTCATCAAGTCTAAACTAGTGAATAATTACAATCTATTATAACATTGATTACCAATCTAAATTAGCAAGTCTAAATTACACATTGGTCATTAATGTACAATCTAATTTAACATTAAACACAATCAAATTTAGCAAGTCCAAATTACAACTTAGTCATTAATGTACAATCTAATTTAACATTATACACAATCAAATTTAGCAAGTCTAAATTACAAATTAGTCATTAATGCACCATCAAATTTAACATTAAATACAAATCAATTTAACAAGTCTAATTAAATCAATACTAAAACTATAAACAATAATTACAATCTAATTTGACAAGTCTGGTTTAATTAATACGAAAACTAAATTGACAAGTCTAGTCTAAGTTAATCTAAAGGTTGTCTATTCAAATAAAAGGTTGTCTTATCATATTAAAGGTTGTTCTATTCAATTAAATGTTGTTCTATTCAAATTAAAGGTTGCTAAAAGAAGAGGTTGTCTAATATAAATGCTAAATCGCTACTATTAAAAGCTAGTTAAATCCTCAAAAATCTCGGTCTATAAACCACAACATTTATATTGCCATCTTTAAAGGAGGTTCACAGAGTGGAATAATATGATGACCGCTAAGGTAAATAGAAGATAAACCCTGAGTTTAAAAAAAACATGAATTTGCAGTTAAGGGTATTACTCAGGTAGTCAAATATTACATAATAAAATAATCTAACCCAATAACAATCGCTGAAGAGGCTATTGGTAAATATTTGTTGTAACTAAACATTGGCGGTATAAAGTCTTGATGGATAGTCATTGTACATTCTATTAATTTAAATTAATGATACAATGAGAACGTTGACACTACAAACAAACAAATCGTTGTATAACTTATTTATTACCCAATTAATGTTATTAACTTCACAAGAATCACTGTCATTGCAAAATACTTATTTAAACCCAACCCCAATGTTATTTAACACACCTAGGGAGTAGATCTTGCAGTTAATACATAATACACATAGTCAGAATCGTTGGGTGAAATGTTGGCAATAAAAATAAAAATAAAACACAGATTTACATTCACCCTCAAGGTAGTATATTGTTTAGGAAAATTTGCAAACTAAGGCACAAAAACAAAGACATAATTGTTTTATTTTCAGTCATGGACTTTCCAGTGCTCGAGGGTAACAATCTAATAAGTGTAAATAATGTTTCAGGAATTATTCCTCCCACTTGGGTTTTTGTTGATCTTGAATCTCTCTTTTTATAAAAATTATTCTAATCATTGCGAGTTTACTGGACTTAATACCATTCACTAATAAAGACATTTGGTCCATGCATAATCAATATACTAAACCAATATTCTGATAAAATAATAAATAACTAGAAAAATTTAGTACTGTAGCCGGAAGAATAATGAATTACGAGAAGTGCAGGACAAATTCGCCTTCAAATAATTTAAATGCATAAGGAAAAAACGCAGTCCAAACAAATGTAAGGGCCATCAACAAAAGGACAAACGCAGTCTCAAATCGTCTTCAAATATTGAAGTGCAGAGGTATATAAATGTAGAGAATATTGCCATCAATATGACAAACATAGATTTAAGTTGTGAGGGAGGTATTACAATGTAGAGTTAATTTATCCAGCAATATATAAAAACACGTAGTAAAATTTATCTAGCAATATATAAAAATGCAGAGTTAAATTTATCGAGCAATATATAAAAATGCAGAGTTAAATTTATCCATCAATATATAAAAACACAGAATTAAAAAAATTTGTGGTTGATGGTGTTGAATTGTAGAGAATACTAACACAGTTTTTAGATGATGAGAACGATCAGGACACAAAGGAGATATAATATGAAAAGACCCAAGAAAGGCGGAGATCAAACACAGAGATAAGAAGGGGTAAACAGCTGGGAAAACACATCCTTCGCTCATCATCCACACATAGAATAGCAAGGCATTAGAATCTATAGGTCGTTGTGTACCAAAGTGAGGACCGTCTATTCCTCTCTTGGCTGATTTCTCAAGCGTGGAATGACGAACTAGGGATGAGGATGAAGTAAAAATCGCAACCCTTCACAACAAATCAATAAAACCATTCGGACAACCACAACATTCAGGGATCGAATGCCAAGGGAATCAATTCAAGCAACGAGCTTAAGGCTATGGGGAAATTAAGTTCACAATTAAAATGTTAAGTCCAACTCCTTCTTTAGACAATTAAAAGTACAAAATTCAAAGCATAAGGTCAATAATAATATACCATGCAAAATAAAAGTAAGCGTACCGTAGCCCAAGTCGTCCACTCTGAGTTGTTGTCCTGCGCGCTCCATGCAGCTCCTGCTTTCTGACCGATGAGACTTCACCGATACCTCTCAGCCAATGCTAGGGGTACTCTTCTTCCTCCTTAGCCCCCCGAGCCGAAAAGGGTCCACACACACTAAACCAGAGAACAACTAGCTCCCAGTTGGCCTCGCATTGAAGGACTTGAATCTTTTAGGGACCAAAAACCCACAAATGGGGGGGTGTGATCTGAATTGGATCTAGGAAAATGTTTCAAAAATTTGTAAACAATATGTTTTGTTTCATTTCATTTTATTTTGTATTCTTTGTGAATTGGAAGTGGAAATGAACATATGTGATGGTTGGCATTATAAATGCATCCCATAAAAAAAATGAGGGATGTCTTAAAAACCTTAACGAAGGGGGATGCAAGGAGAAGATTGGAAGTTTGCAGAGATGAGAGCTCGAAGCATGCAACCTGTTTAAAGATCGTGGATGATGGAAGCAGTGAGAATGTCCACGATGAGAGAAGGAATATATGATACATGGCCATTTGGATTTTTTTTAGTGACTAACAATGTACAATATTTTTGAGCATGCATAGCTCACCATTTGTAAATAATTTCCTTAGCAAAAATAAATATATGTTAATTATGGTGCGTTTAACCACTACTGCGAATGTGGTGTGTGCTTTACCTATTAGTTGTCTTTTTAGTGAGGCATTTTTGTATTTATGAGAAATGAAAAACCCATTCTCATGGATGATCCCTTATGCAATTGAATAAATTCACCTTTAAACAATCTCTTGGTATGCTCGCACAACATTGGGTATTTTTTTGGTTGTTCCTTTAATTGTATGCACAGAGCGCGACATTGATTTCCCTATAATTGGGGATGATTGGGTTCATTTATTGAATATTCCAACACATATTGCACTACAGATTCATTTATCCCAGTCTTGTACACAATGATTTGAGGGAGGATTAGTTTCTTGTGGCCTGTAGCAATCTTATTTTACTATATACTCATTTATTTATACTATATACAATTTCATTAATGTTTGGGAAAAGGGAAATAAGATTATAATAGTAAATTATTGGGGATGTTGCACCATTTCCTCACACTTCTCTTGATGAAGAGTGTGTTCCTTAAAATATATTGAGAATAATATTTAATTTTGACAATATCTTTGTTGACGAAATGATTAGGCGGTAGGCCCACCATTTATGGATCACTAAGTTTGTAACATCAATGATAACTTGGAAAACTTCATTCAATGGGATTTTAGTGAAAAGATAAACTGTGTCGAAACTAATGAACGTGTCCCTTGGTTCAACTTCATCCTTAATGAGTTTCACAAATTCACTTCAATCTTCAATGTAAGAGTCTGTGTTTCCAACCAAAGGTCCTAAAATATTTTCTACATGCTTCTTGACATCATAGGTTGGGGAACCAATTATGTTGACAATTAGTCCAAGTGAAACCCCTTCCTTCTAGATTTTTAGTAATCCATACATTCTTGGGGTGATATGGCAGCTAGGAGTAAGTCATTTATTTGTCCTTTAATATAGGTAAACTTCGATAATAAATTTTTTGACTTATTTAATTATTATAGATATTGTGTTGCTACTTATATTTATGTAGGTTCCACTTCTAGTGAGGTGCTCATTAATTTTAGTGTTGTGGTACATTTTTTTCATGACCACAATGGCCCCTCCTTTGTCAACTTTTAGAAGCATGATGTTATCATTATTCCTTAGGTTTCTGAGGGCTTCATGTTATTTCTTACTCAAATTTATTTTTGGAAGTTTTTCATTCTTTATCATTGATGCACAATCACATATAGTATCTTCTTGGTCCTCGCTGCTCAAATTTTTGATACTATCTTCAATGGTACAAACAATTCTCTCAACTAAGAGGATTTTAGGAGTAAGGAAAAAATGCAATCCTTTTTTCAAAATGTTGAGTCCATCAACACTTAACTCATGGATGGATAAATTAACCACCTTCCTAGAGTCATTCATCTCGACACTTAAATGTTTTTCTCCAATTAGCTTGCCAAATTTTATGTCCTAGGAGTCCCTCAACCTACGTCCTTCTCTCTCGATCTTCAACGTAGCCCACGCATATACAAGAAGCCATAGGTTTGTGCATATTTTGAACAATATTTTAAGATAAAGATTCAAATCCATGCATGAAAGGGAGTCTAGTTCATAGTGAATTCTTCTAATCTCACCTCAGAGTTTTGTCATTCCTAGAGGATTCAAGAAAAAATACATCTCTAGAAAGAATGAATTTATTTTTTACCTCATTATAAAGATTATATGCTTTTATGGTATTTTATCACCCCAAGAAGATGCACTTTAGACTCCTTGAATCAAGTTTGTTTATTTTCTCCTGAAGAATTAAGGCACAACAGGTGGAAGCAAATACCTTGAGATTCCTCCCTAAAGGAATGTGGCCATACCACATTTTACAAGGAATATTATTTTCAAGAGCATGACATGGACACATGTTTTTGACATAAACTCCGTCATACCAAAACATCATTTTTACAGTTTTGAAAAATATCATGGAACAAACCATAACTATGTGATTCTTGTTTATTCTTTCAGTGTTATGACCCAAGGGGGGAATATATACGGTTAAATGCACATGATATGACCCCAAGGGGGGTATATCTGGGGCTAAATGTATATGTGATGTGTAAATATATAAGTAATAGGGTCAACCTAATAGAAAAGGGGCCTCATGTGTAAAGTGTGAATATACCAAATGTTTTGAACCAAATTCTTAAGATATCATAACTAAACATAAGTACACACCATGTACATCAATGTGATCATAGAGGACAACTCCAAGATAT
Organism: Picea glauca; assembly: GCA_000966675.3. Classification (NCBI taxonomy): domain Eukaryota; kingdom Viridiplantae; phylum Streptophyta; class Pinopsida; order Pinales; family Pinaceae; genus Picea; species Picea glauca. The sequence continues at coordinate 291,963 of JZKD02S2346867.1, forward strand.
ATAAGAGATATAAGTTACATAATAACGCCTTAAAGTATAGGAGAACCTCCTCCAAATACCCAATTACATTCATACATCACCAATTCCCATATCTCAATAATGAATACATTTTATACACACACACATGAGGCCTGATGTTTTTTTTTTTTAAATCATACATGCTATAACTTATCAAACTATTTGGCGATCAAATCATATTTATTAAAAAAAACTTATCATTTATATTAGGTGATAATCCATTAATATTTTGTTACTACCTTGAAAATTAGGAAAAAACATCAATACATGAGTGTCACTTGTGCATCACTAAGAAATAATACTAATAAATACCATATTATAACATCTAGAGAAAAATCAACCTTTCATAGAAATTATAGAAAACTTACAACCAAAAACAATGGCATTGGAAACTATAATTAGAAATACATAAAACATTTTCTTCAAGCTGCTAAAAACCTCCAATATGAAAACACTATATACAATATGGTGTACCATATATATGCTCAAATAAGTGAAAAAAAAAATCAACTATTAAACATTTTGTCTCTGAATACAAACACTTATATGATTTCAAATATAAGTTCATGGTATTCCCAAGAGTATCAATACCTACCTTAAACTTTAGATGTAGTAAATACTGCCTAAAATTTATAATACACAATCATGGATTTGGCGAAAAATGTTAAGGAATCCAATTATATATTCATGGAAATGTTTTATTTCTAGGATAAATGTATAAAAATATATAGAATTATTATCATAAATAAGGCTACATTTTTTTTTTAATGAAAATATGAAGAAATTTAGCCAAATTTTCTTTCAAAAACTTTAAATTTAGCCAGGTTGGCAAAATGTCACTTAAAAAAAACATTGATGAGGCCCCTTTTCTATTAGGATGACCCTATTACATATATATTTACACATTACATGTAACTTTAGTGCCATATATGCCCCCCCTTGGGGTAATATCATGTATATTTAACCCTATCTATGCCCCCCTTGGGTCATAACATTCAACTACACCATTATGTTGAGGATTCTATGGAACTATTGTGTGATGTTTGATCTCATGTTATAATAGATAGTTTTCAATTTTTTTAGATGTATACCCTCTTCCATTATCAATACAAAGAGAGACAATATCACAATGTGATTCATTTTGAATCCATAAATGAACTTTTTTAAAGTTTCAAAAGCTTGTGATTTATCTTTCGACAAGTATTCCCCACACATCTTAGTGTAATCATCAATAAAAGCCAATATATATTGATTTCCATTAGCATATGGAATAGGCATGGGGCCACACAAATCAGAATGTATCGATTCAACTTTTCTACATGATCTGGAAGTAGAATCATGAAATGGTTGTTTGATATATTTTCCAAGGATACAAGCATCACATTTCTTTAAATTCCTTGGAATAGTATGAAAACTAGAAACAACATTCATTTTAAAAAAATGAAGGTTGTCATAATTAATGTGACCAAAACTAAGATGCCACAAGGGACTATATGTAATTGTATCTTCATCCTAATGAAAGAGGTATGAATAATGTTTTTCATAAGCATACGTCCCTTTCAACATCAACAATCTTCCATCTTCCACTCTTGTCATAACAACCATGTTGTGAGAAGCCTTCCTTATTTCAAAATTTCCACTGAGGATATGATTCAAATGGCCTTGATATTATATATGCACAAGAGACACAAATTTTATTCACATCTCAAGAAGATAGAGCACATCATGCAGTCTTTTTGGGGGAGTCTAGGAAATTTAAGTGTGATGGTTCCAATTCTCAAAGGTTTGAGACCCATTATTTCCACTTGGGTCACAGTGAATATCAAATCTCTCACTTTGGTTGTGTATACCCCCCTACCTATGGAATTATTTCCTACATGTTCTCTTTTACTTACTTCTCCTCTAGAATAATCATGTGATTTATTATTTACTTTATGAGAAAGGAAAAGGATCTCACTAGTGGGATGATCTAACTTCTTTCCAAAGGACTTTTCACATACTACAACTTTCTCCACCAAAGTGTCAGATGTGATGGATTTCATTTGACCACTAGCTTGCATGGATTCAAGGTAGTGAGAATATGTAGAGTAGAGGACCTTAATGAATAATATGATATGAATGCATATATTCATTCCAATGGCATCAATGTCATGCATTATGGATTTGATCATAAAATTTAAACCCATGGGATCATCATTCTTCAACTCTAGGTTGAAGAGATTCACCAACAATTGTATGAGTTCCAATTCTGAGTGAGAGTCATACAAATCCTTCAATTTCTTTAAATCGCTATAGGAATCATTAATGGAAACAATATGTCGGCTCAATTATTCACTTAATTTTGAATCAATCACATAATATGATTTCGTGTCTTTGTCCTTCCATATGTCACACTCCTTTTTTGATATAGATATGCTTGGTAATACTCTTCCATTGTGCTTCTAATTCATCTTATCCTTCACTTACAACTTCTTACTCACAAACGTCATCCCACAAGTTGTTAAATATCAAAGTGTGTTTGATATTTCTATAGCATTTTTGGTAATTTTCTTTTCCAGTCAGCACCACACCAACTATGGATATGAGAGAATGCATCTTTCAACAAAACTTGATACTTGATCTGTGCATTGTCTCCTTCAAAAACAACTTGAGAAACCATCAACTTGTTTAGCTTCTCATTATTTGTAAAATGGGAAACATTATTGAATTCAAATTATTTCAACACCTCTCAAACACCTCCATGAACTCCACATATCAAAGAAATATATCCCTATTTCCAGACCGAATGTGAATGCCCCTCCTCATCATATGACTCTATTCATTATTGTTCGAGAATATATGTATGGTAGGTTCCTTCATTCATGTTTCGTGTGTTTGTCCAATCTCTTTTATTAAAATACGAGAAAGACAAAATATTATAGGTCCTCCCTTATATGTGGTCGGAGTATTCTCATCTAGAATGATTTACATGGAAAGTATTGACATCAAAACAAGTAGTCTTAATAGTGAATTGTAGAAGTGATTAATGACATGGTAACACTACGGAGATTTGAAAATTGAGCATCACTGATACAGTTGGAATGAGAGGGAATGGATATATGTAGGAAGATGCCTTGGCCTCCATTCAATCATGTTTCCTATCTACTTAGTGTAAGGAGTTCCAACCTATGGATAGTTACATATTATTGGCTAATCAAGCATGGATGAAGATGAAAACCATATAATTTGAAAAACGATTTGAATCTTACTTGTTTCCAAACACAAATCTATGTGCAGATGTTGTTTATGGAACAAGCCAATCTATAGATGTGGGATCAACGAGAGGAACCCCTCAAATTTGTTATATGGTAGACACCACAAAAATCCTTCAATTTAATCTATGTAGGGTTTTCTCTAGACAAGGGCATGTGAAATCACATATATAGCTCAAGTGGAGGACTTACGAGGGTCATATTACCACAATTTTTCACAACAATGGGTTGTGTGAGAGTGAAGGGAGGCACATGATATTTCAATGGAGTGAAGGTAACATTTAGAGTTGGACGAGGGGAAGAGGTAGTTGGATATGGTGCCAAAAGAGGTAAATACATATCAGAGATGTTGGAGATCTCAAAGGAGTTTTTGTAGATGGTAGATAAATATGAAAGCATAGGGATAGAATTGTAGGCATATGGATGTTTTTGCATGCGGAAGGAGGGAAATGAAATGCCTAACGAAGATGATCATGTAGTTAACCTTCTCTAATACCAATATCTATCCAAGTATGGGAAGAGAGTGTAACTCCACACTTGAATGAATTGCATTAACATGAAATCTTCATAAAAACAAATTCATATGACCTTTGGTTTTATTCTTTTGAATGACTCTTCCTATTATGTATGACTCTTCATGTTTATCCTAAATACTATTTACAATATTATTTACAAACTACTATAATCATGAGGATTAGGTATCCAACAATTTCCACAGATTGATAGAAGAACCAAATTTGGATATCATACCTGATATCAAAATTGGGCCCCATTCGCAAATAACTTCAAGGAGGTAGACACTAATTTTGCAATTAGAGTCAATGTCCAAATTTAGATAGTTAAATATGAAATAAAATTAAAAGAGAGAACTATTTGGAGATCAAGGTTGATCACCAAACTACGATGATCGCCATTTGAGGAAAGATTTCAAAGTTTGGGAGTAGTTTCAAAAGTTTGAAGAAAGGCTTCAAAATATTCAAAAAGTTTGAACTAAGTCTAAACCTTCTTGTAGGAAATAAAAGACTAAATAAAAATCAAATTTGAACTCTAGAAAGAAAGGATCAGGAAGAAGATAGAAAAAATGAAGTTGAACTTCAAAATAAAACTCGAATTCAAAGTTAAATAAATAGGGGCACTATTTAGAAATAGGGGTCAATTTCTGGATCTAGAGAAAAAATATGTATCCCTATTTGCACCCAATTTGAGGATCGCACTAATCTAAAAATTGGGATACAAATTAGGTGACTCATGAAAGAGGAGGCCTAATTTGAGAATCAAGGTAAAACAGACTAAAAATAAAATCAACCAACGAAAATATTAAAGGAAGGAAACCAAAACTCAATTCTTATTTTCATATTCCTTTTTTGTAATGCATTGACAAGAACACTATTCATATAAAAAATAAGAAAAATAATTTACTTCAAATATCTCACATATGCATATAAAAGTATAAAAAGTAATTATCAATTTAAATAAAACTTGTATTAAATAATGAGATTGCATTGACTATCAACCATATAAATCCATCTCTTTTCCGAGAACAATGACATTCTCAAGGATTGGTAATTTTCTTTGTATTCAACATGGACTTAACATGAATACATTTAAAAAAAAATTGTTTCAATATTGATCATCAAAAAAATTAAATATCTACCTTAATTAAAATATTTCAATATCAACTATAATTATAAAGCAATTAAATGTAAAACAAAGCTTATAATTAAAATATTTTAATGGTGTGATGTTCAATATGAAGGAAATGTGTAATTTCTTCCTTGTTCAACATGGAATTGACACAATGTGTGTATTGAAAATAATTGTAAATACATGCATGATATATTGTAACATCCCGCTCTGGCGCACTGAGAGAACTTATTTTTGAGGACACTTGCTCGAAAGTGATCCGGATTATTATGATATTAAAACACTTGACTTGATTATGATGTGTTATGGGTAGACGACATGTTGTTTTACTGCATTGACATAGACAGGTGTTATTGACTTGGTTTTACTGAGTGTGCAGGGTTTTGGACCTTGAGGATGCAGAGGCATCGATGGAACTCCTTGGACTCTGAATCGAGTCAGGGAGTGTGCTATTGGGATTTGATTGATTTACTGTTATATTAGTACATTTGATTAGATGATATGATGTGGACATGTTATGACATGATTCGTTGATGATGCAGGCTGACGATAGCTTGCCGACCAAACTCACATATGGAGTAAAGGGGCCACACATGACTACCAGAGAGGTTGAGGGAGAGGTGTGGTCAGCAACCCTACCACAACCTACTAGCACTCCCACTGTGGCTCAAACTATAGGTTAACGATTACCTAGTTCGAGAGGACCCACGATGCCATGAGGGAAGACTATGACAGTCGCTCACGATGATTCTAAGGGGCGCGCAATAAGGTGGGGGCCTTATTCCTTAGAATCCCTTAGTCTCCCACAAGTTCACCTGGAGGAGTGTTGACTCTAGGGGTTATTGATGTCTACCAATCAATCAAGAGGTGAGTGTCACCCTTGGAGCACATAGTGCATCCTGAAGGGCACGTCATGCAAAAGAAACACAAGAGGTGAGTGGCACCCTTGAAGCAGGTAGTGCATCCTGAAGGGCACATTGCACAAAGGAACATATGAGGCGAGTGGCACCCTTGGAGAACCTAGTGCATCCTGAAGGGCACGTCGTATTGATAATGATAGAGGGAGGAACCTAGATGGCCCTACGACATTTATCTCATTAAGAAATTAAAAAAAAAAATTGCCTAATTAAGTGTCGCCTAGTCTAGAATCTAATTTCCAAGTCAAAAACTTCTCTAGGGGTAAAATTTTGTCTATCCTTAAGAAAATATATCTATAAAGATAAAATGATAAAGTTTAAAAAAAAACAAAAAAAACTTAAGCAATAATTGTAGACTTCATAAATTTTTGGGTAAAATGAAGAGAGTAAGAACTTAAATAAAATCTGTGCATATCAAAGGTAAAGAAGAAATTAATTATTTAACTTCTGAAAGTGTAAAAAGATGTTAAATTAATAATAAAAGGAAAAGAGGGTAAATTGCACAACTGTCGTTTTGGCTCTAAAAAAAGGGGGAAAGAAGGAAATATAAAATTTAGAAAACTAGGGAATGGAGGTCACATAATAAGGGAAAGAGGGGAACTTATGGTAAAAAGTGAGGTCAACTTAGTAAAGAATCTGCAATTAAGAACCTTCTAAATTGAACTAAATTAGCAACTTCATTTTAGGGAAAGTATTTAAAACTTGTAAGGGAATCTAGGGACACCTAGGAGTAAATTTAGGAGTTACTCTAGGTGGTTGAGGGAAATGAGACAATTATTAATTTAAAGAAAATAATTATTGGAGGAAAGTGGGGGATGGATGACACTTGTACAAAGGAGAACTATTATAAGATTTTTATTAAAACTTAAATTAAATGAGATTTAGGGAAAGTTTGGAAGTTCTAAAACTCTATAAAAGAGAGGAAGGAGGAGGAAGTAGGGGATCGAATATTAGCGTAACGTTACGCTGCCGTATTAGTGACTTGACTGATTTACTTGTGGGAGTTGGGATTTCCCATCTCAGAGAGGAGTGGTAGCTCGGCTTTGCAAGGCGGGCTGGGAGGTAGACGTACCATCTGGATAGTATGTGGCCCCTTTGCGGCTTGGGGGGCTAAGGGGGAAGTAGATTACCCCTAGCGTTGGTTGGGAGGTACTGGTGAGGTCTCGATGGTTGACAAGCGAGAGCGGCACAGAGCGCGCAGACGTCACACGAAGCAGGCGATCAGGCAACAATATGTTTTTCATTTTGCATGATAGAAGGTATTAGGACCTTGGCCCTCTCTTATTGTTATCAGCATTTTTATCTTGTTTTGTGAGATGAAAACTACTTGTCTTAAATCTGCATAGGTTCTCATTGGATTGATTGGTTTTCCTTTCTGTTCTTCGACGATTGTAATTGTGTTACGGTTATAAAAATATTTCTTATTACTCTGTTGTTGCATGTCAGTATTGGATAAAAGAGATTTTATGACCTCGATGTTGCCCACCTTCCTTTGTTCTATGCAATCTACAGTTGTGCCTTATGTTTGTTTTGTCTAATTTTTTTCTGTTTGCATTTCCATGCGTTTCAGTGGAGGAAACCCACTCGATTCAACACCTTTCTCTACATTTTTTGGTTTGCATTTCCATGCGATTTTGTGGAGGATACCCACATGATTTTTGACCACATATCTCTGCATTTTTTTTTGTATTTCTCTGTGATTTTTTATGCAGACACACCCCTTGCCTCGGAAAAGGCCTCTGCACTGACCTCCTGGTCTTTAAGGATCATTCTGATTCTATCTTCAAGCCGGAGTGGCTCCTTCGATTCTCCACTGGAATCTCCTTTTAAAATTCACCCACGGGTCTTTTCTTCTCCTTACAGACTCTAGGCCCAATCATTGTTCAATAGACAACTAGAAATCGGGTTTCGGGGTTTTGTAATCCCCGATGTCACAAACCTTTTGTCTCTCGATTTCCCAATCTCCGATATCCTGGAGTACTTCCACTTTCGCTAGTCCTCTGGGCTAGACTTGTGGTCCACACGACCTCCTTTCATATGAATTCATTTCATATGATCGCGGTACTACCGCCTTTTGGGATTTCGGAGTTTCAAATGCCGAAATGTCTTTTCCTTCGAGAATCTTGATCTCTCGAATCCTGATTTCCCGATATGACTTCTCTTTCAGGACTTTTCCTGAAAGTCGAGATTGTTGCCACACATCCTCAAAGATGGACAGTCCTCGTCTGCTTTGGGGTTTTCACCTTGGAAATTTTCGATCTCCCATTATGATGAGATGATTTCAGTTGGGCCCCGCAATGGAGCTTTCCTCCTCATCGGGATTTCAGACTTTGCAATTCCGAAATGCAAGTATTTCCTGTCTTCAGGATCCATGAAACATCGAACCCTGACTTCTTCGGATTTTTCGACACGCGTCCCAAATGGATGGATGGTTCAGATTAAACCTCGGACTTCATCCAATGCAAAGTCAAACTGCTCCCTTATGTGACTCCCGATGGCCGATTTTCTGATACCCTTTGGGACTTTCGCTCAGCTTGAGAGGGTTAAACCCTGTGCAACTCCTATCAGATCAGAGGGTTGACAAGTAATTGGGTGAGGATCCAATGGCTCACGAACTCCTAAGCTTGAACTCTGGACGCATCCATAACCTCCTTGCTTCTTTGTCAGATCGAATGGCTAGCGAGATTTCACTATCCTCTACACAAGATTCTGACTGTCTATTTCTTCCTCCTTGATGATTTCTACGAAGTGAACCAGGGACTCTTCCTCAGATTTATCCACTTGCGACACAAAACTCCAATGTCCTCAATAGTTCCAAAGGATTTATCCTTCCTAATCTTTCTTACAACTTCAAGTCTTAAGAAGACCCTTGCATGCACTCCTTGCGGTAACCTCCAAACACTTGAAGTGTTAATCTCTCTTTGACCCTGCGCACGCTCTGCAACAACGGTCTCTCAATAGCTTCTCAAGGTTCCACCCCTGGGTTTTAATCTTGGTCTATGCACACCTTGCATGACTTCTATTCTTGACTACACTGCTTGTGTGAATATGAGAATAAACGCTATCTCTCCTGAGATTTCAGAGACAAACCTATGAACCTTCTGTCAACGCACTCCTTGTAGACAGTTCAACTGCACTTCTTGCAGGAACTCTTGCTCAGACAGAGAAACAATTGAAACTCATTTCACTTCCCTTTCCTCTCAGATTTCAAACATTTAACAAGAAATCATTCATACATAGAATAAAAGCAATTGCATGATAGGAAGAGTAAAACATTAAGAGAATAACATTTAAAGATGCATACAAAGAGAAGATATGAACACCATGAGTCTGAATCACAACTTCTTTGTATTAATTCAGAACTTCTGTACATGGATTCTGATACACAACTCTATGCTTCTCCTTCTATGCTCTCTTCTTCTATTTTTCTTTCTTCTTCTATGTTACAATACACAATGAGGGTGTCTATATCCCGTTTCCCTCTTACGCTCTAAAACTGTCTAATCTAGAATTAAATTATACCTACTTGCATTAACTCCTATAAATGCCTTCTACCTACTAAGGACGAGAGAAAATTGCTCAAGGTCCGTTTACATTTCACAAGTGCGCTTCCTCTTAATGACTTCATTTAATATTGTGCAACAACTTCAAGGTGATTTCAAAATTTGTGTTGGCACTTGTCCAACTGTCTTTTTCTCTCGCGTTGGCTCGCTTGATGTTGGCGATGCTCCTGCATAAATTTGGGGGAGGATACCCATGAGATTTTCAACCACATAATCTCTGCGTTTTTGGTGTTGTATATCTCTGTGATTTGGCAGAGGATACCCACACAATTTTGAACAAATAAACTATGCGTCTGTGTTGATTGGTAGAGTCAGCGTTGGTTCATGCATTGTTGGGACAGAGAATTTAGTTCTGTCTTTCCACATTTAAATTCTATGTTTTTAGTAATTTCGAGAGGCTACGAGGTACCCACGAGTTGATTTTGGTTTCCTGAATTTTTGCCTCATTGTTAGATGTCGATTAATTCTTGTATCCTGATTTTTTCCTTACCAATAGTTGCCAGCTGATCACTGCCTAAGAATTCAACCACGAATTACCTGAGTGGGATCAACCTTCTTTTTGTCTGGAGATATTAAATACCCCTTCAACACCAAAACTTTAAAATGTAACTTTTACCTGCGTTTACTTGGTGGTTAATTTTCATTGAGTTTTACTTAAATATTGTGGAATTATTTTATCAATATAAAGGTAACAAAAATATATATAAACTTGCTATGGATGAATATTATTGAAATAATGTTCCATTGATAATGGTATAATGTTTTTATTGTTAAAGTGTGAAAATTTAGATTGGTTATTCGATTAAATTATGATTTAACAAGTTGCCCAGAGTAGTTGTAAGATATGTCAAAGCAGGATGTTGACTTTGAAAATCTAGACTTGAATTTAGAGTTGTCTTGTGTCGTAGTTGATTAAATGTACACTCCCAAGCAACACTGTAGTAGTAGTGAGTAAATTAAGTAGTTGTTAATGATTCTCTAACTCAAATTGCCTTAATATAGATAACTTGTTAATTGTAATATTGATGGTCGTGTTAATGTCATGATCATTGCCATACCTGTTGTATTAACTATCATTGTCTTGTAATGTGCTTGTTATCATTACAAAGTTATTGTAATTTTAAAATGTAATGGTGTGGTCATTTATGGTAATGGTATCGTAGTTTTATTGTTATGGATAATAAATAAAATGAAATGTGAGTGTTATTTTTGCAAAGTTATTGTGATATAAAAGGTAATATGGGTATTATTTCATGGTGATGCTATTATCATCTTTACTGCTATTGATAGCATACAATTGTAATGTCCTTGAACTAAGTACAATAAGTTATTGTGAATTAATAAATGGGGAATTGAAATTAATTGGATTTACCTTATGTTTAAGGTACTCGTCGATTAATGGAAATTAAATGGAGTAATTGGTCTGTAATTAATCCTAGTTGAGTCATAGATAATGCCTTGTCTTAATATTGGTTGGTCATTGTCTAAGTCCTTCTGTCTTGCGCCTTCCGTAGAGGACGTGGTTGCTCATTTAATTATTGTTGTACTTGGTTGTAATAATTTCATTTCTTGGTCTCCTTGTGTCGGGCGGGATGTATACAGCTCCATGTTCCTCATAACAGTCGCCAGCCCTGAGACCTTAAATGGTTAAAATCGATGGGAACCTGGGCTTGAGCATTTCTTATGTGTCTTGGAGGTCCTAACCATTGCAAGGTAGGATAGGCGGGAGTCAGTCTTATTTATTTTTTGATTGATCATCGTTAAATACATGTAGTTACTTGATGTACATCTTAGGTCCTCTTGTTGTGTTCATCGTGGTTTGTGTCTTGTTCGTCGTTGGGTGGCGACAGAGAGTCAAATGTGTTTATTTCCCTTGTAAACACGCATACACACACTTTAAAAAAAAAAAAAAAAATTTCTTACTTGTTATATGAGGTTCGTCATTGTAACGAGGAGGATCGTTACATATGGTATTAGAGCAGGTTTAACCCACGACTTGGGATCGCTACGACTTTCGTTGTTATGATTTGATTATACTGTTGGTAATTGAGTTGACTTGTGTGCGTGTAGGTAATCATGGTTAGAGGACATCGTGGAGGCAGACGACAGGGTGCTAGGGGAGGAGGCACAACACCTCTAGTAGCATCCACGTCTGAGGGGTCTAACCCCCAGGGAGGCGAGCAGGTTCTCATGAAGGAGAAGATAGCAGTTGGTGATGTAGTCGGAATGATGAGATCCTTTCAGTGCATGTCCGAGGCAATGATCATCCATTTGGACAGAGATGAGGCTAGAGCATCGATGCCCACTGAGGTTTCACTGCACGCACTGGCCGTTACTAGTAGCATTCACCATGAACTCGAGAAGGTCAAATTTCCTGAGTTCTTTGGTGCCCCAGATGGTGCAGCCGTTGAGGCATCTTTGTAGAGCATGGTGATGTGGTTCTCACTTCACGATTATACCTCCAACATGAAGGTCTGCATGGAGGTCTTTCAACTGAAGGGGAGTGCTCTTCTATGGTGGAAGACACTCCTACCGTAGCTGAACATGGCCATCGAAGATGTGTCATGGGAACTGTTCAAGAAACCGTTTCGAGAGAGGTACATTTTAGAGGAATTCATTGAGCGTCAACTCAATGAGTTCAATGCCTTACGACAGGGAGGTCGTACGGTGCCCGAGTACGAGGCCCGTTTTATGGAGCTACTCCGATATACTCTGCACCTTAACAGGGAGAAACTTAAGGTCAACAGGTTAATGTTCGACCTTAATGATAGTATATGTGCAAAGGTTAGGATTTTGAAGCCTCAAACCTTTCACGATGTTGTTCAGAAGGCCCTCATAACTGAGGAGGAGCTTAATAGTGGGGGTCAGACCAGGACTCCAATGAAACTAGTAGGGAAGGGTTCATATGGAACCCAGCAGCACCAGACACTAGCGAGACATACGCCGGGATATCGTGGCTTCCAGAGGGGATCCACTTTCACTACACCCCAGCAACCACCGCCTCAGCAATGGACACATTATCGGGGACCACCGCATCAACAACAGCGTCGACCGCAGCAGCAACAGTTTAGGCCTGTTCAGCAGAATAGACCAGGGTTCCAGGCCGGTGGGCCATCATCTTCTACTTCGGGTACTAGGACTACTGGGCCAAAGAAGGGGTGTTGGATGTGCGGGGAGCCACACTACAAGTGCAACTATCTTGTGGAGAGGACCAGAGTGTTTGGATCAGCCGGGCCCACTACAGTGGGAGATATGGGCAAGGCCCATCAGATTCTTGTAGTAGTGAATAACTACTAGGCAAAGCATCAATTGACTGTTCTCGAGACAACAAGTACCGTCGCTGACTAAAGCCTTAGTATTTTGATAGATCATGGTGCTACCGAGAATTTCATTTCTGGTGCAGTGCTAAAAAGGATTAAGGTAAAGGTAGTCGAACAAGATGAGTTTAGCTTCGTAGAGATGGCTTCAGGAGTGAAATAGAAGGTTGGAGGAAAGGTTACGGGCTGTGCCCTTAACTTGGGAGAGTTTGTCATGAGGACCAACCTGTACGTCAAGATCTTAGGATCTTATGATGTTGTGATTGGTATGGATTGGTTGGAATCGCATGAGGTGATACTCAACTGTAAGATGAAATGGTTGAGATTGGTCGACGACAAGGGATAGAGAGGTGTGTGTTGGATCATATGTCATTGATGTAAATGGTTTGGTTTGATTGATGTCATTTATTGATGTCAAGTAATTGATTGATATGATGCCCTTGATGAGAATGTTATATGTCTAAGTGGAAACCAATCGATGCAAAGATGAATCATTATTGTCTTATCATGGTTGATAAGGTGCACAAATAGATGAACTCCAAAGTGGTCCCCCTATGGTGAAAGCCCTCACGGGAAGATGCTTTACGGATTGAGTTATTCTAGGAGAATAGTTGGAGGACCCATGCTTGTATGTGGAATAATGAGATGAATATTTATGAAGTTGTTGATGAAACTACCCTAGATGGATAGTTCTTTTCATGCCATTTTTGGTGGTATGTGGAATGTCATATAACTCCTCACGGTTTGAGAGTTATGCCCTTATAAAGTTGGAGGACCCCCATATGATGGCTTGAAGCCCCAAAAGGTCAAAGAAGTAAAAGTGTTTGAAAAGAGGAAATCATTATTTAAATGATAAAGTAAAGTGACAAAATCAAGATGGATTATTTAAATAATAAAGAAAAGTGACAAAATCAATAAGGAATATTTAAATGATAAAGTATTGGAGAACTTTCTATTCATGGAAAGTGGTTAACCCTAAAATAAGGAAAATGGGTTAAGAGACCTAGAAATGGGTTAAGTGACCTAAACATGGGTCAAGTGACCTAGAGGATGAAAGTATAAATAAGAAGATAGGATCTCTTGTAAAATGTACATTTGAGTGAGAATCCTTTGTGGATCAATGGAGAGCTTCTTGGTAATATCTTTTGAAGTATTGATGGAGATCTTCTTGTGAGAGAATATTATTGGTGTGGAACTATTTAGCATGATTGAAGATCTATTTTGAGGGAGAGAGTGTGAGGAGGATCTCATAGGTGCATCAAAGTTTCGGCAATGTCGGAGATCTTGACGGCAAAAGTCTCGGAGTCACAGAAAACCCTATTTTCTGATGTACACATGGGTTGTCTGTGTATAGGGTGTGTACACACGTGGGCTGGCTGTGTATAGGGTGAGTGTACACGTGGGACGACTGTGTATAGGGATCATGGACTCAATAAAATCATGGATATTTGTGTTTGAGCTGGTGCCAAGCTCTTGGATGATGAAGCAGGTTCCAGATCTGCATTCTATGGCCTCAGATCTATCACTTAGACACTGGTATGGTTACATTATTGTCTTGATAGATACTATTGCTTGATATGTTGTGAATGCTTAGGGAATTCTTGGTATGGCTTCCATGATGTGGTTCAGTTTGGTTGATTTGGTTGATGGAGTGAGCAACACTCTTGTGATTCAGTAGTGACATGATTGCTATGGTATACTAGTAATTTGTACATGATTGAGATAGAATTCATATTGATTTGATGTGGAGCATGATCAATCTATTTGAGAGCTTGGATGTGTTGTGACTGGTTGTGGGTTAGTTTGGACAGTTGAAGATAGAACAAAAAATGATTGCAGGTTGCAGAGGATCTGGGCATGTTGCTCAGAAGCATATGTTTGTTGCATTATACATTGGCTAAGTTCATACGTGGTCTGTAGTAAGCCAGGGTGCGTACACACATGTGCTGCACTACTGACAGGTCACGTACCTGTTGACAAATTGATATCTGTTGAGGATTGTTGCCTCATCTCAGTTGGTGCTGAGGGTGTAAGTTGAGTCTTGCATATAGAGTTGGTGCTCTTGTAGAGTTGTACTCTATTCAGTTGTTGTTGATAAACCCAAGGATTGTAGTCCGTAATAAAAAAAAATGTACATACATCTTGTATTCTTTGTGTCCATTGTGATGATGACTTTTTGATGATATATTGCTGATATATGTTGCTGATATGTGCCTACATCTAACTGGTTATAAATGACAACAATGGGTAATAAATAAATGTTGAATGTTAATTGATGAGTTTTTGTGCAAGAGGGAAGTTTTGGGAAAAAGAGCCCCACACTCATTCACCCCCCCTCTAAGTTTGGTAGGTGTGTCCAACAATTGCTATCAGAGAGGGCTTTCACTACAAGCCTTAACAAGCTTGAAGGAGATCCATAGACACACAAATGGATGATGAAGTTCCAATCCTTGATGAGGAAAACTATTCTACTTGGAGAATAGAGATGAGA
>JZKD02S2346867.1:309519-328014 GCA_000966675.3 Picea glauca
TGTCATTGATTGATGTCAAGTAATTGATTGATATGATGCCCTTGATGAGAATGTTATATGTCCAAGTGGAAACCAATCGATGCAAAGATGAATCATTATTGTCTTATCATGGTTGTTAAGGTGCACAAATAGATGAACTCCAAAGTGGTCCCCTTATTTGAAATCTCTCACAGGAAGACACTTTATGGATTGAGTTATCCTAGGAGAACAGTTGTAGGACCCATGCTTGTATGTGGAATAATGAGATGAAGATCAATGAAGTTGTTGATGAAACTACCCTAGATGGATAGTGCTTGTCATGCCATTTCTAGTGGTATGTGGAATGTCACATAACTCCTCACGGTTTGAGATTTATGCCCTTATAAAGTTGGAGGACCCCCATATGATGGCTTGAAGCCCCAAAAGGTCAAAGAAGTAAAAGTGTTTGAAAAGAAGAAATCATTATTTAAATGATAAAGTAAAGTGACAAAATCAAGATGGATTATTTAAATAATAAAGAAAAGTGACAAAATCAAGAATAAATATTTAAATGATAAAGTATTGGAGAACTTTCTATTCATGGAAAGTGGTTAACCCTAAAATAAGGAAAATGGGTTAAGTAACCTAAAAATGGGTCAAGTTACCTAGAAGATGAAAGTATAAATAAGAAGCTAGGATCTCTTGTAAAATGTACATTTGAGTGAGAATCCTTTGTGGATCAATGGAGAGCTTCTGGGTAATATCTTTTGGAGTATTGATGGAGATCTTCTTGTGAGAGAATCTTATTGGTGTGTAACTCTTTAGCATGATTGAAGATCTATTTTGAGGAAGAGAGAAAGAGGAGGATCTCATAGATGCATCAAAGTTTTGGCAATGTCAGAGATCTTGACGACAAAAGTCTCAGAGTCACAGAAAACCCTATTTGCTTATGTACACGCGGGTTGTCTGTGTATAGGGTGCATACACACGTGGGCTGGCTATGTATAGGGTGAGTGTACATGCAGGATAACTATGTATAGGGAGCGTGGACTCAATAAAATCATGGAGATTTGTGTTTGAGCTAGTGCTAAGCTCTTGGATGATGAAGAAGGTTCCAGATCTACATTCTATGGCCTCAGATCTATCACTCAGACACTGGTATGGTTACATTATTGTCTTGATAGATACTATTGCTTGATATGTTGTGAATTCTTAAGGAATTCTTGGTATGGCTTCCATGATGTGGTTCAATTTGGTTGATTTGGTTGATGGAGTGAGCAGCACTCTTGTGATTTAGTAGTGACATGATTGCTATGGTATACTAGTAATTTGTACATGATTGAGATAACATTCATATTGATTTGATGTGGAGCATGAGCAAGCTATTGGAGAGCTTGGATGTGTTGTGACTGGTTGTGGGTCAGTTTGGACAGTTGAAGACAGAAGAGAAAATGATTGCAGGGTGCAGAGGATCTGGGCATGTTGCTCAGAAGCATATATTTTTTGCATTATACATTGGTTGCATTCACACGTGGGCTGTAGTGAGCCAGGGTGCGTGCACACGCATGCTGAACTATTGATAGGTCATGTACCTGTTGACAGATTGATATCTGTTGAGGATTGTTGCCTCATCTCAGTTGGCGTTGAGGGTGTAAGCTGAGTCTTGCATATAGATTTGGTTCTCTTGTAGAGTTGTACTCTATTCAGTTTTTGTTGATAAACCCAAGGATTGTAGTCCGTAATAAATAAAAAAATGTACATACATCTTGTGTTCTTTGTGTCCATTGTGATGATGAATTGTTGATGATATATTGCTGATATATGTTTTTGATATGTGCCTACATCTAACTGGTTATAAATGACAACAATGGGTAATAAATAAATGTTGAATGCTAATTGATGAGTTTTTGTGCAAGAGGAAAGTTTTGGGAAAAAGAGCCCCACACTCATTCACCCCACCTTTAAGTGTGGTAGGTGTGTCCAACAGTTTGATTGTAGGATAGAACCAGGGAGTTTCCCTGAGGTTTGTCTCTTCCTTATAGTTATGGAAGAGTATGCGCAAGGGGTGCAAGCTTTATGCGATCCTTGCACTAAACGAGAAGGGAGTAGCGGAAGGTCTAGAACACCTTCCAGTGGTGAGAGAGTTTGTGGATGTGTTTCTGGAGGAGTTACCTGGGATGCCATCGGAGAGGGAATTGGAGTTTACCATAGACCTGAAATCGGGGACTGAATCGATAACAAGAACGCCTTATCGGATGTCGACCCCGGAGTTACAAGAGTTGAAAATGCAACTGAAGGAGTTGTTGGACCTAGGACTGATACGTCCTATTGTGTCACCATGGGGTGCACTGGTTATTTTCATACAAAATAAGGATGGATCATGGAGGCTTTGCATTGACTACCGTCAACTGAACAAGGCTATGATCAAGAATCAGTATCCCTTGCCAAGAATTGATGATTTGTTCGATAAAATGAAGGGTGCGATGGTGTTCTCCAAGATTGGTTTGCGATCAAGGTATCACCAGTTACAGATCAAGGAAGATAATGTCCCTAAGACCACCTTTAAGATGAGGTTTGGACACTACGAGTTTACTGTTTTACCGTTTGGATTAACAAACACCCCAGGGGTATTTATGAGTTTGATGAACGGGGTGTTCTGCGAGTACTTGGGCAAGTTTGTCCAAGTATTCATTGATGATATTTTGATCCACTCTCAGACGACGAAGGAGCATGATGAACACTTGCACTTGGTACTACAGTGTCTGTGAGAGCACAAATTGTATGGAAAATTGTCCAAATGCTCTTTTTATCAATCAAGGATTCACTACTTAGGGCATGTCATCTTCGGAGAAGGTATCTCCATGGATCCATCCAAGGTCGAGGCTATTATGGAATGGCCTACATTGATGAATGTCACGGAAGTGCGTAGCTTTATGGGCTTAGCAAGATACTATCGATGGTTTGTCGAGGGATTTTTGAAGATAGCAAATCCGATCACGGAATTGCAGAAGAAAAATAAGAAGTTTGTTTGGACCCAGAAATGCGCAGAAGCATTTCAGAGGCTTAAAATTTTTTTGACAACAAAACCGATACTAAAGGTACCTGACATGGACATGGACTTCTTGGTATGCACTGACGCATCCAAGGAAGGTTTAGGCAGAGTCTTGATGCAAGACGGACGAGTGATTGCTTACATTTCGAGGAAACTGAGAAGCCATGAGGAGAACTACGCGACACACGATTTGGAGTTATTATCCATCATATATGCCTTGAAAGTTTGGAGACACTACCTTGTTGGATGAAAATTTGAACTAAAGACTGATCATTGTGGACTACAACACATTTTTACGCAAAGCAACCTGAACACGCGACAATGGCATTGGTCGAAATTGCTTAGCGAGTATGACTTTGAGATTACTTACATAAAGGGAACAGTGAACCGAGTGGCGGATGCTTTGAGTTAGAGGCCACACATCTTTTCAGTGTTGCCTCTTCAGATGAATCTACGTGAAAATATTCCAACTTTACAGCGTGACGACGACTGGCACAAAGAGGTCGAGGTTTTTATCAGACAAAACACAATGATGGTACCACGATATGAGGGATTTTCATTTGATGGCAATGGGTTATTGAGGTTTGAAAGTTGGATTTACATATCGCTAAACGATGAGTTGAGGATGTTGATCTTGAGCGAGGCTCATAGAGCAGTTTACATGGCTCACCCGGGAGTCACGAAGATGAGGGCAGACCTTAAGCCCTTATTCTTTTGGAAGGGAATGAAGGTAGACGTAGTCAACTATGTGGCCAGATGCCTTGAATGTCAGCAGGTAAAGGCTGAACATAGACACTCAATGGGATTACTACAATCGCATGCTATTCCAGAATTGAAATGCTAGGTTATTTCGATGGATTTCATTGTTGGATTGCCATTGATGGCGTGGAGACATGACTCGATTTTCGTAGTAGTAGACACTCTGAAGAATAGTGCTCACTTTATTCCTGTGTGTATGACGTATCAGACACCTGACATTGCTAGAGTTTTCATCAGTGAGATTGTGAGGCTGCATGGCGTTCCTAAGAGGATTATATCTGATCGAGGATCGATGTTTACTGGATGATTTTGGACGAGTTTCCAAGAGGCCTTGGGAACCCATCTTAACTTTAGTACTACGTATCACCCAGAGACTGATAGACAGACCGAATGAATGAACCAAACCTTGGAGGACATGTTGTGCATGTATGTGATGGACCAACAAAAGCATTGGGAATAATTATTGCCACTAGTGGAGTTCGCTTACAACAACAGTTACTAGAGAACCATTAAGATGGCGCCTTTTGAGTTTCTTTACGGGTGACCATGTCGGACACCCTTGAGTTGGGATTGGCTTGAGGATAGGGTCCTGGTGGGACAAGAAGCAATCCAAGAAATGGAAGAGAAAATGAAAACCATAAGACAAAGAATTAAAGAAGCGTAGGATCGACAGAAGAGTTATGTCGATGTTCACCTAGTCGACCATAGTTACGAGGTCGACGATCAAGTCTTCTTGTGGCTTAAACCGCATAAGAGTTCAATCAAGTTTGGAAAGGGAGATAAACTCTCTCCTAGGTTCGTGGGACCTTTCGAGATTGTGGGGAGAAAGGGGCCCGTGGCTTATCGACTAGCCTTGCCTGATTCTTTGAGGCATATGCACGATGTTTTTCATGTATCTGTTTTGAGACATTATATTAGTGATCCTACACATGTGATTGACATGAGTTCCTTACAGGTATCAGATGAGGGAGAACTCATGGTTGAGCTGGTCTGCATCTTAGATCACTGCATTCGACAGTTACGACGTCGAACAATAGATTAGGTCAAGGTCCAGTGGGACAATTATAGTCTGCACTCGGTGACCTGGGAGGATGCATATGATATGCACCACTAGTTTCCATTTTTATTTGATAGATAGACATATGACACTGGATACAGTTATTTCGGCATTTATACTGTGAAAATTCGAGACGAAGTTTAGACCAAGAGGGGGTGTATGTAACATCCCACTCTAGCGCACTGAGTGAACTTATTTTTGAGGACACTTGCTTGCATGTGATCTAGATTATTATGATATTAAAACACTTGACTTGATTATGATGTGTTATGGGTAGACGACATGTTATTTTACTGCATTGACATAGACAGGTGTTATTGATTCAGTTTTACTGAGTGTGCATGGTTTTGGACCTTGAGGATGCAAAGGCATCGATGGAACCCCTTGGACTCTGGATCGAGTCAGGGAGTGTGCTATTTGGGTTTGATTGATTTATTGTAATATTAGTACATTTGATTAGATGATATGATGTGGACATGTTCTGACATGATTTGTTGATGATGTAGGTCGACGATAGCTTGCCAACCAGACTCACGTATGGAGTAAAGGGTCCACACATGACTACCAGAGAGGTTGAGAGAGAGGTGTGGTCAGCAACCCTGCCATAGCCTACTAGCACTTCCACCGTGGCTCGAACTGTAGGTTAACGATTACCTAGTTCAAGAGGACCCACGATGCCATGAGGGAATACTGCAACAGTTGCTCAAGATGATTCTAAGCGGCGCACAATAAGGCGGGGGCCTTATTCCTTAGAAGCCCTTAGTCTCCCACAAGTTCACCTGGCAGAGTGTTGACTCCAAGGGTTATTGATGTCTACCAATCAGTCAAGAGGTGAGTGGAACCCTTGGAGTACGTAGTGCATCCTGAAGGGCATGTCATGCAAAAGAAACACAAGAGGTGAGTGGCACCCTTGGAGCACGTAGTGCATCCTGAAGGGCACATCGCGCAAAGGAACAGATGAGGCGAGTGGCACCATTGGAGAACCTAGTGCATCCTGAAGGGAACGTCACATTGATGATGATAGAGGGAGGAACCTAGATTACCCTACGACATTTATCTCATTAAATTTTTTTTTAAAAAACAACTCCCCTAATTAAGTGTCGCCCAGTCCAGAATCTAAGTTCCAAGTCAAAAGCTTCTCTAGGGGTAAAATTTTGTGTATCCTTAAGAAAATATCTCTATAAATATAAAATGATAAAGTTTAAAAAAAAACAGAAAAAAACCACTTAAGCAATAATTGTGGACTTCATGCATTTTTGGGTAAAATGAAGAGAGTAAGAACTTAAATAAAATCTGTGGATATCAAAGGTAAAGAAGAAATTAATTATTCAACTTGTGAAAGTGTAAAAAGACATTAAACTAATAATAAAAGGAAGAGAGGGCAAATTGTGCAACTACCATTTTGTCTTTAATAAAAAGGGGAAATAAGGAAATATAAAATTTAGGAAACTAGGGAATGGAGGTAACATAACAAGGGAAAGAGGGGAACAATTAAGAACCTTCTAAATCGAACTAAATTAGCAACTTCATTTTAGAGAAAGTATTTAAAACCTGTAAGGGAATCTAGGGACACCTAGGTGTAAATTTAGGAGTAACTCTAGGTGGGTGAGGGAAATGAGACAATTATTAATTTAAAGAAAATAATTATTGGAGGAAAGTTGGGGATGGATGAAACTTGTACGAAGGAGAATTATTAGAAGATTTTTATTAAAAATTAAATTAAATGAGATTTAGGGAAAGTTTGGAAGTTCTAAAACTCTATAAAAGAGAGGAAGGAGGAGGAAGTAGGGGATCAACTGTTAGCGTAACATTACGCTGCTGGATTAGTGACTTGACTGATTCACTTGTGGGAGTTGGGATTTCCCAGCTCTGAGAGGAGTGGTAGCTCGGCCTTGCGAGGCGAGTTGGGAGCTAGAGGTACCATCTGGATAGTGTGTGGCCCCTTTGTGGCTTACGGGGATAAGGGGGAAGCAGAGTACCCCTAGCGTTGGCTAGGAGGTACCGGTGAGGTCTCAACGGTCGGCAAGCGAGAGTGGCACGGAGCGCGTGGACGTCACCCAGAGCAGGCGATCAGGCAACGATATGTTTTTCATTTTTCATGATAGAAGGTATTAGGACCTTGGCCCTCTCTTATTGTTATCAACATTTTTATCTTGGCTTGTGAGATGAAAACTACTTGGCTTAACTCTACATGGGTTCTCGTCAGATTGATTGGTTTTCCTTTTTGTTCTTTGGTGATTGTAATTGTGTTACGGTTATAAAAATATTTTTTCTTACTCTGTTGTTGCATGTCAGCATTGGATAAAAGAGATTTTATGAACTCAGCATTGCCAACCTTCCTTGGTTCTGTGCGATCTACAGCTCCTTACGTTTGTTTTGTCTGCATTTTTTTCTGTTTGCATTTCCATGCGTTTCAGTGGAGGAAACCCACTCGATTCAACACCTTTCTCTGCATTTTTCTATTTTCATTTCCATGCAATTTTGTGGAGGATACCCACATGATTTTCGACTACATATCTCTGCATTTTTGTTTGTATTTATTTACGATTTGGGGGAGGATACCCACGCGATTTTTGACCACATAATCTCTACGTTTTTGGTGTTGTATATCTCTGCGATTTGGCAGAGGATACCCACACGATTTTAACCAACTAAACTTTGCATTTGCATTGATTGGTAGAGTCGGTGTTGGTTCATGCACTGCTAGGACAATGAATTTAGTTATGTCTTGCCACATTTAAATTCTACATTTTTAGTAATTTCGAGAGGCTACGAGGTACCCATGAGTTGATTCTGGTTTCCCAAATTTTCGCCTCACTGTTAGCTGCTGATTAATTCTTGTATCCTGATTTTTGCCTTACCAATAGTTGCTGGCTGATCACTGTCTGAGAATTCAACCATGAATTACCTGAGTGGGATCAACCTTCTTTGTGTCCAGAGATATTAAAGACCCCTTCAACACCAAAACTTTAAAATGTAATTTTTACCTACATTGACTTGGTGGTTAATTTTCATTGAGTTTTACTTAAATATTGTGCAATTATTTTATCAATATAAAGGTAACAAAAATATATATAAACTTGCTATGGATGAATATTATTGAAATAATGTTCCGTTGATAATGGTATAATGTTTTTATTGTTAAACTGTGAAAATTTAGATTGGTTATACAATTAAATTATGATTTAACAAGTTGCCCAGAGTAGTTGTAAGATATGCCAAAGCAGGATCTTGACTTTGAAAATCTAGACTTGAATTTAGAGTTGTCTTGTCTCGTAGTTGATTAAATGTACACTCCCAAGAAACACTATAGTAGTAGTGAGTAAATTAAGTAGTTGTTAATGATTTTCTAACTCAAATTGTCTTAATATAGATAACTTGTTAATTGTGATATTGATGGTCGTGTTAATGTCATGATTATTGCCATACTTGTTGTATTAACTGTCATTGTCTTGTAATGTGATTGTTATCATTACAAAGTTATTGTAATTTTAAAATGTAATGGTGCGGTCATTTATGGTAATGGTATCGTAGTTTTGTTGTTATGGATAACACATAAAATGAAATGTGAGTGTTATTTTTGCAAAGTTATTGTGATATAAAAGGTAATATGGGTATTATTTCATGGTGATGCTATTATCATATTTACTGTTATTGATAGGATACAATTGTAATGTCCTTGAATTAAGTACAATAAGTTATTATGACTTAATAAATGGGGAATTGAAATTAATTATATTTACCTTATGTTTAAGGTACTCATCGATTAATGGAAATTAAATGTAGTAATTGGTCTGTAATTAATCCCAGTTGAGTCATAGATAATGCCTTGTCTTAATATTGGTTGGTCATTGTCTGAGTCCTTCTGTCTTCCGCCTTCCGTAGAGGATGTGGTTGGTCATTTAATTATTGTTGTACTTGGTTGTAATAATTTCATTGCTTGGTCTACTTGTGTTGGGAAGGATGTAGACACCTCCATGTTCCTCAGAATAGTCGCCAGCCCTGAGACCTTAAATGGTTAAAATCGATGGGAACCTAGGCTTGAGCATTGCTTATGTGTCTTGGAGATCCTAACCATTACAGGGTACGACAGACAGGAGTCAGTCTTACTTATTTGTCGATTGATCGTCGTTACATACATGCAGTTACTTGATGTGCATCTTAGATCGTATTGTTGTGTTCATCGTGGTTTGTGTCTTGTTCGTCGTCGGGTGGCGACGCAGAGTCGAATCTGTTTATTTCCCTTGTACACGCACACACACACACTTTAAAAAAAAAAAAAAAATACTTATTATATGAGGTTCATCATCATAACGAGGAGGATCGTTGCATATATCCTAAATTAAAATGGATTTACATGGGTTTCAAACCCACAAATATGAACTCATATAATTATAATAGGAATAAATCTTTGTAATCCCTAGTATTTATCACCACCTAATTCAATGTTTTTTCACTTTATATATTTAGTAATTATTATGTCATTTTATTTATTTTGGAATTATTATTTCTTTCTATTTAGGAGACTTCATCTTTTTAACTATATCTTGTCACAACACTTCTAGATTTGGCATAGTTCTTATTATGGAAAAATCTAAAATTAAATTTAGAGGGAGATTTATGAGATGATCATATTTATTGAGTTTTTTCAATAATGACTTGTTAATGAAAATAGAGATTGTAGTTTTCATGGTTAGTTTAAGTTAGCTCAAGTGGTCATAAGTTAAAAGTGAAAACTCTTAGAGACTTGATGATCATATTTATTTATTGAGCTTTTTGCAATAATGATTTGTTAATGAAAATAGAGATAGTAGTTTTCATAACTAACTCAAGTGTTCATGAGTTAAAAGTGAAACTTTCTATAAATTTGATCTCCATACCTGACATGATAGAACCAAATTTGAAACAGATCTACCCTAACAAGTAAATAATATTTGATTTTCAGTTGGATCTACTATTTTTACTTAGAGAAGAGTAGAGTGTTGTTGTTGTTTAAAGTTGTCAAAACATGATGGCAGAATCCTCATATTTCGTGATACTAATAGTCATGAACTAGGATTATCATAAATTGCTGAATTTCAAAGTCCTCAAGTTGTCATAGGGTAGATAGACAACTTAGATAATGCAGTTTTATGCAATATGTTCATTTAATTTCGCTTATTTATAAAGGAAATCCCAATATGATGATCATGTGTCTCTTATCATAGCATTGTACGCGTATATATATCGATATCATACAGTGAATACATATCCAACAACAAGAAGGATTGATTTCATGAATTCCAAGTCATAAAATTTGACATGGTCGCGACTTGCATGAGGCTTAAAAAAACTGACATTGACTTAGAATTCTTTATCTGACATTCCGATTTTAGACATGGTCGCATGAGGCTAAAAAATTGACATTGACGTAGAATTCTTTACCTAATATTCGTCTAGAAAATCAAATTCGAGTTATTCCAACATCTCTCTTGAATTCAAGAAGACTGGTATTCTTTTGGTAGGCGGTTGCTGCCATGATCGACACGAGTCATTGGATTAGTTGATGAATTTTGTATTGTAATCTCTCGTGTCTAATCATCTAATCTCTTCTTCCATCCATTTCATGAATTTTAACTTTTATAAATGACATTGTTAAGTGTGCAATAGTATGTACCCGCCATTAATAGCTGGGACATTTGGGGTGCATGGTTTTGGTGGCTCAGGCCCTTAAATCGCCCTATCACACATTTACATTTTTTTCTGTTTGATCTTTTGTCTGATTGAAATATTAATCCATCATGTCTTTATATGAAACTATAACACTACCTTTCTTTCACAACCACATAACTCGTGTCATTCACATTAACTTAGTTTTACACGCTTAATCATCTTATCCATGTTATATCTTCAAAATTTGGAATATTCAACATAAGCAACTGTGCATATTTATGTAATTTACTTTTAAGATTACGGTCAAACCTAATAAATCTATTTAATCTTAACTCGACCAATATTATCACATTACTCATTCATTTTCCTCTCGAATAGTTAACTTCATCACATGGTTTTTGTTTTTTCATCTTTCAGTCATTGATTTATCAAAAATAAAGAGGAACGCACACAAGTGAGACTGACCTCACTACTTGCATTGATGAGGGAAATCAATTAGATTTATATAGGAATATATTACTCCTATCTAAGTGGATCTCAAACCACTTTCAATCTTAATATACTTACCAATAAAATAAACTCACAACAATATTTTATTTTAATAGTTTTCTAGATGTTTTTTCATTATTCTAACATCCCCTTTTAATGAAGAAACGAATTTTCTATGACACCTAACTTGATTCTAAAAATTTCAAACTTGATTTTACCAAGAGGCTTGGTAAATATATCATCCACATTGTCATTGGTATTATATAATATCAAACCAATTTCATTTGATTCGATATTTTCTCTCACAAAATGATGTTGAATTTCAATATGTTTGGTTCTAGCATGATAAATTGGGTTGTGTGTCAATTTAATAGAATTTTGATTGTCACATTTGAGAATAGTTGGCTTCATTTGTTTATTGCCAATAACTTCAATAATTCTCCTTAACCAAACAACTTCACAAGTAGCATTGCATAGAGATTTGTACTCAACTTCTATCGACGATAAAGAAACAATTGGTTGTTTCTTATTGCTCCATGACACAACCCCTATACCTATGTTGAATGCATATCCTGAAGTTGATTTCCTATCATCAGGATTTTTGACCCAATTTGAATCAGAGTAACTTGTCAACTCAACATCATAATCATTAGTATATATAATACCAAAATTAACAGTTCCTTTCAAATATCGAATTACTTTCTTCATAGCTTTCTAGTGAGGCTTAGCCATGAACTGACTAAGGATGCTAAATGAGTATGCAATCTCTGGCCTTGTAGTGGTGAGGTATTTCAGACTTCCCACCAACTGATGATATAAAGTATCATCTACCTCTTTAGATCCATCTTCATTGTACAACTTTGCATTATGTTCTAAGGGAGTTGACATAGCTTTACATTCACCCATGTTGAAAATTTTAATAATTTCTTTTGTGTATTTACTTTGAGTGATCAATGTTTTACCAGACTCTCTCCAAACCTCAATTCCTAAACAATAATGCAATTCTCCAAGATGTTTCATTTCAAATTATTGAGACAACTAAATTTTAATATCTTCAATTAACTTGCATGCACTTCCTGTAATAATGAGATCATCCACATATAAAGATATTAAAGAAACATTTAATTATTCATGTTTCTTAACATATAGGTTAGGATCATTTTTTCTTTTCACAAATCCATTCTGATAAAATAAGGTATCTATCTTTACATACCAAGATCTCAGTGCCTGTTTCAAACCATATAATTCTTTTCTTAACCTACAGACTAGATGCTCCTGTCCCTGTTTGATAAATCCTTCGGGATGAACCAAATAAACCTCTTCCTTTAAATCACCATTCAGAAAAGAAGATTTGGCATCTAAATCATGTATTTTCCAATTATGTTTTGTAGCTAAGGCAATTAGTACTCTAATTGTATTCAATTTAGCTACTAGTGCAAAAGTATCTTCATAATCAATTCCCTCCTTTTCTGAATATCCTTTTGCAACTAATGTTTCCTTATATTTGTCAATGCAACCATATTCTTTAATGTTAGATTTATACAATCATTTTCTTCCAATAGAGACTTTGTTTTCAAGCAGTTCAACTAATTCCCATGTTTGATTTTTCACAAGGGAATCATATTCATCATTCATAGAATTTTTGCATTCTTCATGTTCTTTAGCTTGATCATAGTTTAAAGGTTCTACAACATTCATGACATGAGACATCAATGCACATTCTTTATACCTTATAGGTGGTTGAGTTTGATGTGATGACCTCCTTGGTCCTTCAAAACTTTAATCTCGTCTCCTACTTTATGGTGACTCTTCTCCACTTGATGTATCTGGACTGTTTGAAGTGTCCATACTGCTTTCATTCCATTCTTGAACCTATACCTATTCATGTTCCTATTTAACCATTGCATCTATTTTGACATGTTTATCACTATCATTATGCCAAGAATATGCATCATTCATTGTATCAACTCTATCTGCATTCTCATGAAACATCACTTCTCTACTTGCAAACAATTTATGTGAACTGGGATCAAACAATTTGTATGTTTTTTTATCAGTACAATACCCAATAAAAACACACTTGATTGACTTTGCATGAGGTTTTCTTCTCTCATCCTTTGGAATATGTGAAAAGACAGTAGATCAAACTACTCTCAAATGACTAAGATCAGGTTTATAATCATCAAGAATCTCAAAAGGAGTTTGGAAATCTAATTTCTTAGTTGGACTACGATTATTTAAATAAACAACAGTGTTAATGGATTCTGCCCAAAAACCAT
This sequence comes from Picea glauca, assembly GCA_000966675.3. Lineage (NCBI taxonomy): Eukaryota > Viridiplantae > Streptophyta > Pinopsida > Pinales > Pinaceae > Picea > Picea glauca. The sequence continues at coordinate 322,766 of JZKD02S2346867.1, forward strand.
TATAAATGTTTTTACCTTAAAGCATACTGTGAGCAAACTCCACCAGTGTTCTATTCCACCTCTCAGCAAGACCATTTTGCTGAGGTGTATGAGCTACAGTAAACTGTTGTTGGATCCCATGAAATTTACAGTAACTTTTAAATGCTCTTGATGTATATTCACCACCTTGATCAGATATGAGAACTTTAATACATTTGCCTATTTGTTTTTCAATCATAGTTATGAATTCTTTATAGTACTCAAATACATCACTTTTTATCCTTATAAAATAGACCCATGCATATCTAAATCTATCATCAACTAAAATAAGAAAGTAGGAAGCACCGCCAAGTGACCTAGTTTGCATAGGTCCACATACATCAGTATGAATTAATTCAAGAATATATGTTTGTCTTTTCTCTGTATGAATGGGAAACTCCTCTCTATGTTGTTTACCAAGTGCACATTCTTCACATGTAAAATGATCATTCTTCATAAAAGGAAGATCTTCTACCATAGTTTTTCATTGGAACAACATCAAATCATTTTAATTTAGGTGCCCATACCTATGGTGCCATAAATATTATGTTGACATTGTTGTGGATGTCAATGCAACATGACGTTTCATTGTCACATCCAATTTATACAATCCACCAACCCTGGTACCTGTGGAAATAACGCTATAGTGATCCTTGATATCTTTTACAACACACCTCAACTTACCAAATTCCATTGTTATATTATTATCAGTGATAGTTGAAACATATATTAAATTCTTTTTAATACCAGGAACATACATCACATCATGAATCTGTTTCAATTGTCCATTAGGTAAGTTCACACTTATTACTCCATAGCCTTGGACCTTAAGTGATCTATTATATCCTAGGTAAATGTGTATGCCCTCATTTTTCTCATAATATTCATCATACCATTCTTTATTACAAGTAATATGAGTTGATGCACCATAATCTATGAACCATGCAGTCTCATCATCAGTTTCAGTAAACAATGTAGCTTCATAAATAAACAACTTAAGATTTTTAAATCCATCATTAACTAAAGTGTCTCTATGCACGAAATTTTTATTATGCCTTCTATGTCTTTGATTTGATTCATTTTTCTTTCTTCTATAAAAATATTTAGCAATATGTCCAGGTTTTCCACAATAGTCACATTCAATATTTCTCTTAACATAGGAATCATGATTTGTCATACCTTTTTTCTTTTCTTGAAATCGACCTCTATTCCTGTCCCACAATTTCCCTTGGTATGATGTTCTACCTCTTTCAATCAATGCTAAATCTGAGCCACTTGAATCTAGATCATAATTCTTCATTCTCTTTTCCTATTGAAGAAGAATCCCATCCAATTCATCAAACTTAGGAGGTGTTTGTCTAAATGAGAGTGTTGAAATAAAGACTTTATAGTCTTGGACTAAACCCTTCAAAGCAACAGTTACTAAATCGCTACTAGAAAGGTTTCCATCAATGTCACCCAACTTATCTCTTAAATCTTTAATTCTGGAAACAAAATTGTTTATGCTTTCATTAGATTCCATTTTGATAGATAGTAGCTTCATTTTTAAAATTAAATTATGGTTTTCATTAGAGGTTTCAAACAAACTTTTGAGGATGTCCCACATCTCTTTTGAAGTTTAATAGTCTCTTATGTGAGAAAAGATGATTTCCTTTACAGACACACAAAAAATAATTTTCACTTTATTCTCTGGCCTATCCCAATTTGGAATGGAGGAAACAACAGTGGGTTTGGGCTCATCACCTTTGAGAGTCGTCCATAGGCTATATGCCTCGAGAATGCTGGTCATTTTAAATTTCTAGTTTACATAATTCTCGCCATCAAGCTTAGTTGACTCATTTAAATATGAATCGGAAAGAGGGTTTGCCATTTTCTTCATCAAATAATTCAGTGATCAATTAATATTAAAAAAAATTGTATTGTTGTATTTTACCTCCCACACGGGCTTCAACTCGGCTGCAGGTCACCTTTCTCTACTGTGCAAGTGTTCACTCAAACCCCAATCCTCAGATCGCGCCAAGAAACAATGAATATATATATGAATATGAATATGAGGAAACATCAAATATATATAAGGGATGCAAACACTACACAGGCGCATCAACCAAATTCGTGCATTCACAACACTCAATCCGCAGTGACAAATCTTCTTGAGCACGAAGCAAAGCACGCACGAGCACCTCCACTGTACACAGATTCCCTCTCTCCCTGTTTCACAGCGTCTGGTTTCCACAGGTCTGCAGCTCGCATCTGATAACATATGATGACAAATAATGAGAGGAGTTGTATCTATTCAATAGAAAAATGATGGTAGGGAATGATACTGCGGCAAGCAGCGTTGCACTCCTACACTTCATGGACACTTCACGGATTGTTGTGAGCTTGGCGATTGGCACAAAGCACACCATCGATAATGCACAAGTGAATTAGATGTTCCCACCAGTGCCAGAAAGTACTAAGGCAGCATTGATGGTCAGAAAGTAGAGGAGCAGTCGATGATTGCAGGTTGATGGCAGCTCAAGTGACAGTCGATAGCTTCTGTACACACATCTCACTCACGCTCACGGTTTGGCAGACGACGACTCTTTTCTCCTGAGTTCTGATACCATATCAAAAATAAAACGGAGGAACGCACCCAAGTGAGACGGAGCTCACACTACTTGCATTGATCAGGGAAATCAATTACATTTATAGAGGAAGATATTACTCCTATCTAAGTGGATCTCAAACCACCTTCACCTTCAACCTTAATCTATGTACCAATAAAACAAACTCACAACAATATTTTATTTTAATAGTTTTCTAGATGTTTTTTCATTATTTTAACATGATTGAATAGTTATCTTCTGTTTTTCTTTTCTTAGCTCACTAGTTTAATGGTTATCTTCAGTGCATTGTTTTTCTTTTTTCAATCACTAATTTTTTCAATCAATAACAAAGTTTTCTTTGTTGTTCAATTGAAAGTACTCCATATCAATAATAGGTAGAAAAACTTGTAAAAGTTATTACTTTGTTACAATATCATTTAGACTTAGGAAGTATTGTAAAACAAAAAAAAGTTAAAGAATTTTTTTTTTGATTTAATGTTGTTGAACTAGTTTGAAAAATATTTTAAATAATTTATTAAGTTGGAAATATATCTAAGTTGAAGAAGAAATATAAGAATTTTTTTATAAATAAAATCAAATATGAAAGATTTTCTACAATTAAAATGAAATATGTTAGATACATATATTGAAATATTATAAATGAAAAAAACATTAAAAAATTAGAAAGATAAACTTTTCCTCTGAATAGGAAATGCAAATTAGAGTAAAAATAAATAAAAATTATAATTGAGAGTTGAGGATTCGTAGGGAATCTCCAGAGTTTCAGAATGTCAAATTTGGTTTCCTCCGTTTGTTAATATCTTTCCACAGATGCATTAATATTTATTTATTAAATAGAGACGCTCTGCAAATAGGGTTTAGAACTGCACCGCCGCCGCCACGAACTGTGTCACCACGACGACTGCCCCACGGGGGCTCATGGCTCGCAGGGAAGGGGCGTCGACTGGCGTCTCCTACAGCCAAGCCACGACAAATGAGAACCTTGAAGCAGGCGGAAAACGACCGACCTTTGAGCCGCCTCAAGACATTCTCTCGCAGCTCCTCGCGGACGAGACTTTCAAGGACCGGGAGATGGATATTGACCCGGTTAAGGAAACTGGCCCTGCAAACACCTCAGTACCTTGGATTCCGGGAAAATGCATTCCACAGGCACCACAGGCTCCAAAATATATCATAAGATCGCCTCGCATAGAAGAGCAGAAGCAATATATGCGAGACTATGCCCTCGTGGGAAAATTTCTAGGGCTATGGCCTTCTAAGCGGGATCTAATCAAGTGGATACAACACTGGTGGAAACCAAAAGGCCATTACGACCTGCAACTGGGATCCAAAGGGTTCTTCACAATAATCCTCCACAATCTTGAGGATCGCAACCGCATCTTTGATGGGGGCCCATACTTTTACAACTCAGCTGGACTCTTCCTAAGATTCTAGACGAAAAAGTTCAGCCCGGAGAAGGAAGACTTTGCCCATGTGCCAGTTTGGATTAGACTGTACTCTCTTCCCCATGAATTCTGGTTGGAAGAGGTCTTAGCCGGCATTGGCAATACCATTGGCATCTATGTTAAATCCTCTGAAGCCACCAAGCAGCGGCGCTACACATCCTACGCATGAATCTGTGTGTATCTGAACATAGCAAAGCCGCTCCCAGGATCCATCATGTTGGAGTATCATGACGAGGACTAGTCTCAGACCATTGACTATGAACATATTATGTTCCGTTGCAGGAAATGTCACGAACATGGTCATCTCTTTAGAGAATGCCCTCTCAATTTGGCCCACAAAGAAGGGAACCCAGAAAGCGGCAAAGACAAGGAAGGCTTCATACAACCAGCAGGGAAGAGGTGGCAAGGAGGTAGAAAGCAACCAGCTCAGGTAAGTAAAGATCCCTCAACCAGCAATAAGTTTTCAATTTTACATGATCAACCCAAAAACCCCATAACCCTGGCAAATATGAATGTACTACCCCTGGACAAGGATCCCCAGCCAGTGAGCCAAACTACCAAACGGACCCCATAGAGTAAGGAACCAGATCTCCCTCCCCTAGACCTGGCACAAGATCTACAAGATTGGCAAGAGATAGAAGATGGGGATGAGGAAATTGAGATGGAGGAGTTGTAAGTTTTAAACCTGCGAAGTAAAGCAATGCATATATATTCTTAAGCAATATAGAAATTAATCAATGGCTCATACACAGAATACACAAAGATCTTTACCGAAAACCCTCAACCGGGAAAACATTTCTTTTTCATTATATCGAATTTCACCATTCGCCATACAATATATACAATTTTTTTAGGTATTCTGTAGATACCAAAACCCTAATCCCTTAATCCGGGATTAATCTACAAATCAGTTAAAAATAGCAAAATCCGCTAAAAATAGCAAAAAACCGCCCAGAAAAAAAATTTCGGGGCGTTGCCTCGAACGCTCCACATAACCAGGGGGAGGCATACCTGCCCCCCCCTGGGACCCCCCTACGAAAGCGCCCGACGCACACGACAGATCCCTAGGTGAAGGGATCGTCAGACGCAGTCGTCGTATCTGACGCACCCACACACACACACATGCAAAGAATATAACACATGCCCAACATTCTCCCACTTGTTGTTTTCTTTGCAT
>JZKD02S2346867.1:394614-409363 GCA_000966675.3 Picea glauca
AAGTCTAAATTACAAGTTAGTCATTAATGTACAATCTAATTTAACATTAAACACAATCAAATTTAGCAAGTCTAAATTACAAATTAGTCATTAATGCAACATCTAATTTAACATTAAATACAAATCAATTTAGAAAGTCTAATTAAATCAATACTAAAACTATAAACAATAATTACAATCTAATTTGACAAGTCTGGTTTAATTAATACGAAAACTAAATTGACAAGTCTAGTCTAATTTAATCTAAAGGTTGTCTATTCAAATTAAAAGATGTCTAATCATATTAAAGGCTATTCTATTCAATTAAATGTTGTTCTATTCAAATTAAAGGTTGCTAAAAGAAGAGGTTGTCTAATATAAATGCTAAATCACTATTGTAAAAACTAGTTTAAATCCTCAAAAATATTGGTCTATAAACCACAACATTTATACCACCGTCTTTAAAGGAGGTTCAAAGAGTGGAATAAGATGATAACCACTGAGGTAAATAGAAGGGAAACCTTGAGTTTAAAAAAAACGTAAATTTGCAGTTAAGGGTATTACTCAGGCAGTCAAATATTACATAATAAAATAATTTGACCCAATAACAATCATTGAAGAGGCTATTGGTAAACATTTGTTGTAGCTAAACATTGGCAGTATGAAATCTTGATGGATAGTCAATATACAGTCTATTAATTTAAATTAATGATACAATGAGAACGCTAACACTACACACAAATCGTCGTCTAACTTATTTATTACCCAATTAATGCTATTAACTTCACAAGAAACATTGTCATTGAAAAATGCTTATTTAACCCCAACCCCAATGTTATTTAACACACCCAAGGAGTAAATATTGTAGTCAATACGTAATACACATAGTCAGATTCGTTGGGCAAAATGATGGCAATAAAAAATAAATAAAACACAAATTTACATTCTTCCTAAAGGTGGCATATCACTAAGGAAAATTTGCAAACCAAGGCACAAAAACACAGATATAACTGTTCCATTTTCAGTCATGGACTTTCCAGTGCTCGAGGGTAATAATCTAATAAGTGTAAATAACATTTTGGGAATTATTCCTCCCACTTGGGTTTTTGTTGATCTTGAATCTCTCTTTTTATAAAAATTATTCTGATCATTGCGAGTTTACTGGACATAATACCATTCATGAATAAAGACATTTGGTCGATGCATAATCGATATACTAAATCAATATTTTGATAAAATAATAAATAACTACAAAAATTTAGTACTGTAGCTAGAAGTATAATGAACTATGAGAAGCGCAAGGAAAATTTGCCTTCAAAGAATTTAAATGCATAAGGAAAAACTCGCAGTCCAAATAAATGTAAGGGTCGTCAACAAAAGGACAAATGTGGTCTCAAATCATCTTCAAATATTAAAGTACAGAGGTATAAAAATGTAGAGAATAATGTCATTAATAAGACAAACACATAGTTAAGTTGCAAGGGAGGTATTACAATGCAAAGTTAATTTATCCAACAATATACAAAAACGTCGAGTTAAATTTATCCAACAATATATAAAAATGTAGAATAAAAAAAATTCATTGTTGAGGGTGTTGAATTGCAAAGAATACTAACACAGTTTTTATATTCCAAGAACGATCAGGACGCAGAGGAGATATAACGTGTAGAAACCCAAGCAAGGCAGAGATCAAACACAGATATAAGAAGGGGTAAACAGTTGGGCAAACACATTGTTCACTCATCATCCACGCATAGAAAAGCAGGGCATTAGAATCTATAGGTCGTTGTGCACCGAAGTGAGGACCATCGATTCCGCTCATGGCTGACTATTTAGGTGTGGACTAACTAACTAGGGATGAGGACAAAGTAAAAAGCACAACCCTTCACAACAAATCAATAAAAGCAGTCAAACAACCATAACATTCAGAGATCGAATGCCAAGGGAATCAAGTCAAGCAGTGAGCTTAAGGTTATGGGGAAATTGAGTTCACAATTAAAATTCCAATTCCAACACCTTCTTTACATAGTTAAAAGTACATAATTTAAAGCGTAAGGTCAATAATAATCTACCATGTAGAATAAAAGTAAGTGTATTGTATCCCAAGTCATCCACTCTGAGTCGTTGTTCAGCACACTCTGTGTAGCTCCCACTTGCTAAATGATGAGGCTTCACCGGTACCTCCTAGCCAATGCTAGGGGTGCTCTTCTTCCCCCTTAGCCCCCCAAGCCACAAAGGGGCCACACACACTAAACTGGAGAACAGCTAGCTCCCATCTCATCTCACAAGGTCGAGCTACCTCTCCTCACCGAGATGGCTATCCCAACTCCCACAAGCTAAGTCAGTCAAATCTAAAATTATGTAACGTAACTAATTTACACATTTTAATGACTTACCCCCTTACTAATTTACTAGTTGAGTTCAATTTAGAAAGTTATTAAATGCAAGATACCTTACTAAGTTAGTCATTCTATTTTTTCCTTATGTTTCCCTTTCTCTTTATGTTTCCCCCTTTTTCCCTAGTTTCCTAATTATTTTAAATTTCTCTCTTTCCATTTTCATTTAAAACTCAAATTGGAAAGTGTACACAATTACCTCTTCCCCTTTTTCTTTATAATTAATAAATTTTTATATCGCATATTTAACAAAACAATTATTTCCCCCTTTTCCCATTTTTTAAATTTTATTCCCCAAAATATATTTATAAATTAATTGAATTTCTTACCCCCTTCTCGTCACATGATTAACCATGATTATTATTGTTATTTATATATATATATATATATATATATATATATATTCTACCACAAGTATCACTTAGACTTAGATTTTATTTTCCTAGGTTGGGCGACATTTTATTAGAGAAAATGTATTAAATCTTTATTATCACATTATCCGTTTTAAGGCCATCTCGGTTTATTCACATATTAGTTAACAACACAACATGCCCTTCATGACACACTAGGTGCTCCAAGGGTGCCACTCACCTTATTTTATTTCCCTTGCACGATGTGCCCTTCAAGATGCACTACGTGCTCCAAGGGTGCCACTCGCCTCTTGACTGACTTGGTAGACATAAAAAACCATTGGAGTCAATACTCTACCAAGTGATATTGTGGGAGACTAAGGGACTCTAAGGAATAAGGCCCCAACCTTATTGTGCACCCCTTAAAATCATAGTGAATAGTTGTCACAGTCTTCCCTCATGGCATTGTGGGTCTTCTCAAACTAGGTCATCATTAACCTACAGTTTGATCCACAGTGGGAGTGCTAGTAGGTTGTAGCACGAATTTTGTCCACACATATCACTTAATGTCTCTAGTAGTCTTGTGAGACCCCTCTAATCCACATGTGAGTATGGTCGGTAAGCTATCGTCAGCCTGCATCATCAATGAATCATGTCAGAAATACAATCAATCATCATAACATCTAATCAGATATGCATATGTCATATCAACAATAATAAACCCAATAGTCCACTCCCTGACTCGATCCAAAGTCAAAGGGGTTTCATTGATGCCTCTGCATCCTCGAGGTCCAAAATCCTGCACACTCAGGAAAACCGAGTCAATAGGACCTGTCTATGTCAATACATAAACATAACATGTCATCAATCCATAACACCTCATAATCATAATCAACAACCAATAGTATAAAAATATGGATCACTTGCAAGAAAGTGTCCTCAAGAATAAGTTCGCTCAGTGCGTGCAAGACCGCGATGTTACAGAGAGTGTTCTGCCAAAGCAGAGGTGTGAATTCTTTGCCTCCTAATGTTCTCTTTATGTTCTTTGATAATTACTTGGAATGGTCACCCAGTTTCCCCAATGTAACACTTTCCGCAAGAAGATAAAATATTAATGATTTCCTTCCCCTCATAATGGTCATTAGGATATTTTATTGATCTCATTTTTTGTCTCACAATTATTAGAGGCATGGATAAAGTTGTAATATATTTTCTTTTTCAAAACTCGTGTGATCTTATCTATGACCCCTCAGATGTAGGGGAGGCATGGTTTTATGGTGGAGGTTTGATCATTTTGAGAACGAGATATTCTTAACTTTTCAAGGATTTCTTGATGTCCTTGTACTTTTAACCTATAATCCTAAATACCTTGGTTAAGTGGTCTATTTTTTGTTTGAAATGTTCATCATTAGAGATTCTTGTTACCCATATGGATGGTTTTGAGGACCCCCATATTCTTTGAAGGGTTATGGTGGGAGTCAATGTGTATGTAGTTGTTAGTGTGAGTTATCTTCTTGAATACCTTTCTTCCAAGGGTTCCATCCTATATCCTTGTAATCAATAAATTTAGGAAAGGTATGATCTCATTTTCTTCTTGTTCCATGGTAAATTTTATGTCTTTTGAGATTTTGTTGAGGTGATCAAATAAATTCAACAGTTCATCGTTACCATGAGGAAACTTGACGTTGGTATCATATATATACCTCTTCCATATTGAGGGTTTTACGGGGTACATGTCAAGAGACTTATTCTCAAATTTATCCATAAAGGGTGTTAGGCACGAGATATGATCGATTTTATGACGTTAATTAGATTCTTTTTGCCGAATGTGTATATGCATTTTCATGTTTTAAAGAGGTTTTTGAAATCTTTTGTGTAAAAACAGTATAATCCACACCAGGTATGTATAATTCATATTTTATATTCATCATGAGTATAATTCGTCACGTTTTTATGCTTCCAAGGATCTAATCCACATTTTTTGGTGTTATAGGGAAAAAACACTCCATGATTCTGCTTCCAGCACTTAGTCCAACACTCCTTCCAGTACTCGATCCGGCACTCAGTCTGACACTCTTTCCAGTACTCGATCTGGTACTTGGTTTGGCACTGCATCCAGCACCGCATCCTGCACAAAAATAGAAGGAAATTTGGTTGTTATGGTATTGGAAGCTAGTGGTGCACGAATCGGGAACGTGGGTTTTGTCTTGTGCTTATCCCCTCCAACTACTAAACTCTTGACAACTCAACTTAGGTTGTTGAGGAGGGAAATTATTGGCTCCCTCTATTTCGACAGTTAGGGCACCATTAATGTAATTTTCCATTTTTAGAAGTGGTTCAACCCTCCTGTGGCTGACCACTTGGTCTATAAATCTTATAAATACCATCATGGCCGTCATACAATAGCTAAGGAGTAGTAGGCAAAGTAGAGGATAGAGATAAAAACGTTTTCCTCTGTTTTTTGCATTTTTCAATTGCCAGAATTGTATAAAACTCAGTTTCTGTGTTTTAATGGTGAATTCCTTTTGTTAAGCTGTGATTTTAGGGAGTGACCATGACTTGTTGGGGGGCCCACCAGTAGTCTGGTAATTGTCGCATATGTTGTTTCTACATTTCTTAGCTCAGACATCTCTCTTTTTCATTTCCTATACATGTATTGCTACCTTTCTTTTGTGATATAATTTGTTTCTTTAGCTTAATGGTTTAGTTATGTTGCAGGTTATTATAAAGGCGTGTGTTAATATGCATTGATTTGATATATAGAGATGAATTTGCAAATTCATCTACTAACTCTGCGTGCCATTAGATGCTAGATTGTATTTCTTTATGATTTTGAAATTTGATTTAAAATGAGAATTAAAACAGAGTCGAACATAGTTGTATTTTATAATTCTTTTAAAAAAGGTTTCGGTGGATGGATAGGGTTAATTTCAATCTTTTTAATTGTAGAATTTGATTAACCAATTGTTATTCAATACATGCGTTAGTTTACTTTTTATATGTCATGTTTTAATTATGTTTTCAAGAATTTTCCTTATTCTATTTTAAATTGTTAAGATAGATGTAGTATAGTTTCACTTTATGTATTTTCTTTCCTAGAATTACATTGCAATTACAATTCTTAGTTAATGCTTGAGTTTAAGTATGAATTTTTCTTACATAGTGTAGAAGTACAGTTATGATGCCGTTATATTGTTAATGGTTAATAAATGAATATGCAGGGTAATTGATGATTTTTTATTTCATGGCTAAATTCTCGTTGGATTGTTTGATCCATACCTTTCACTTTGCTATTGAGATTAGTGTTGAACTTATACCACTTGAATTATCCTTTGTTTTCAAGTTCCATCGAGATATCATACGACACCAAAGACATTCACACAACAACCAACACTATATTTGAGTTTTCATAGGTTAAAAGATAGTTTTCCTATTTTCATAGGTTAAAGGATAGTTTTCATGCTTTCATAGGTTAAAAGATCTAGTTTCCTGCTTTCATAGATCAGAGGATATAGTTTCCTGCTTTCATAGCTTAGAAGATAGTTTTATTGTTGATGTAGGGTAGATAGTCTTCTTCTTTGATAGGTTAGAGTACAGTTTTCTTATCATAGATTAAAGATTAGTTCTTAGTTCTTCTTGCTTTCAATTAAATAGATTTCCTTTCATGAATTAGAAATAGTTTTGAATTAAGAATATAGTCCACTATCCTCTTAGGATAGATAGTTGTTTAATGAGAAGTTTTAATTTGATTAATTGCAATAGAGGTTATCTTAGAGTAGTTAGATGTCTATTTTCTTTAATATGTTAGCTAGTTGTTTTTCTTACTTATCTATTTGCTTTAATAGGTTAGTTAGTTGTCTTTCCTTCCTTTTTTCCTTGCTTTAATAGAATAGTTTTTGTCTTGTTTATTTACTTGTTTTTATAGGGTAGTTTCTTATTGAATTTAGGTTGGCAAGTTAAAGTAGTTTTCTTTTGTTATTTGCTTATTGTTATGCTTAATAGTTGTTTTTCTTATTGTTGTGAACTATTTTTCTTTACATAGGGTTTTTACTTTCTTTCTTAGAACTATCCATTGATCCTTGGTCCAAAAGTAATTAGGTTACATAGTTTCAATTTGTTTAGTAGGGTTTGCTCATTAAATAGTTTTCTTGAATAGATTAACCCTTAGATAGCCACTTCCTTAGTTAGAATATACTACTACCAGTCCTTCTACCTTTGACATATATTTTTCTACAACTCTAAGTTTACTTACCCCGGGTTGACAATTTAATTGAGGGTTTTAGTGAGTTTTTAGTGCATATACAACACCCATCATTTTTGGTGTCGTTTCCAGTGAGTTGTCTCAAGGTAGGAAGTAGTTAGAAAATAGATCATTCCTAGAACTTAACATTAGATTGGCGGTGGGGGAGCTTTAAGACGAGAGGTAAGAACTTGCACATTTGTTATTGCAGGATCCCCCAGACCCAATGGTAGTTTTTTTTTTCTTTCATGAATAGACGTAGAGATCCAAAAGGTAGATATATTAAATCTAAATTAAATATTTCAACCAAAGTTCCTTTCGACCTTCCTGGGGGAAGGAATGTTCCACTCATAAGCTCCACAGACTGATACTGAAAAACAAGACTTAGCTCAAACCAAAGAGGTAAAGTTGTCTTCGAAGAGAATAAGACAGGGAGCACTATAGAACATAAAATTGAAGCATCAATAATAGTGGGAAAGGAGGAAAGACCACTTGAGCCCTCCGCAGAACCAAACAACACAACTTTTCTTTTCTTACCACCATAAGGATATACTAAATTTGTGCACATCATCTTTGTGTGAACCAAGTTTTATCAAATGGAAAGATGAACTCAGAAGCAACCAATAGCCTGAGGGAACTTTCTCAAATCCTAGCAGCAATTGAGATTTCTTCTTTTCAAGAAGAAAATATTTTGTTAGCATCCAAAAGTATATCTGCCTCTCCAGAAATATTAGAATAATTAAGGTCCTATGAGCTACAAAATGATTTTGCTTGCCAAACTGTGAAGGAAGATGAAAAATTATGGACTACATCCAATGGAGAGCAATCATTAAGACCTGAGATTGAGGAGTTCTCAACATCCATCCCAGTAGATCCTTTATGTACTTCAGAAATCAAACATCCAGAAGAAAAGGATCTGCAGAACATGATGAAGGAGAGCATAGAAATTATTTTTGATGAACATCAAGATTACATTGAAATTTGGTTTCAATAGGTCATCAGGCCACAATACTATTCTCTTCTTCAACACCTTCTGATGCCCAAACAAGTAGGTTGGTTGGTTTTTCATATCCAGGTAATCACCGCGGTAACGTTTTCATATATTTATATGAGTATGTTTCTTATATTGCTCCACACATGATTACATTGGAATCTTTCTTACACTTGAATACAAATTTTCCCTTTGTTTTTAGGTAGGGTAGGATAGTAAATAAAATATGCATGTTGTTAGTTTAGCTTAAAGTCTAATGCAGCCTCATTTTACATTTTATTTTAATAAAATAACTATTAGATACATGTTCCTATGACTTGATCTCATTGATCTCATTAGTTTTAGAATGTGGTTTTTGCAAACAGTTTTAAATATCTCTATAGGTATTTATATCACCGAGGGTAGACAATTCCAGGGAAATATAAAAGAAGGATTTTCTTCAAAAACATGCTATATTTGAACCTTGTTGTCTGCTAAGCATCAAATGAATAATGACTTGCTGTAATTAGCCATATTTTTTCAAAGACTTTCATCTTCTTTTTCTTAAGGCATTCTAAAAAGAAGTTGCTCTTGAAAATGCTCACCACTATACAAGGAAGTGATACTGTAACCATCAAGCTTAGAGGTCTCTCGTACTGTTTTCCTAAGAAACCTGAGTAAGTGAGTAAATTATCTTTATTAAAGAGTAACAAGGAGGTCCGATTAGCGGTTAGTCATTGAAACATCACAATAGCTTACAAAAGAAGAAAGTGAGTTGAGCCTCGAGATACCTTTTTGTTCTTTCTCAATGGTACCATCTACTACACACTAAATAGCTTGATTACATCATATATTTAGATAGGCCACGTCCGGTTAAGTACCCCTTACATAAGGATAATCTCTAAGAAATATATATAATGGAAAGTCATCCTCTAACATAAATACCATCCCAATAAAAGGAAATAAAAAGTTTTTTTTAGAGTTGTCCCCCCATATTCTTGCATAAATAAATCTTATACTAAAATCTTAAAAGATGGAGGGCCGGTCTCTGAGGGTGTAAGAGGATAACCCGTCGGGATACTGAACAAGTCTGCTAGCAACGGGTACCAGACTGTGGTATGACTAGGTAAACCCGTTAGAGTACTGAACAGGCTTGCTAGCAACAGGGCATTCTACCTAGCGATGATGGTAATCTAACAAAAAATAAATAATAAATTTAAACTTGTCCTGATGTGCGAAATTACCTGCAAGAAAAACATGACATGAAGTATGTATGGTTAAGCTAAGGTTAATTAAATCCATAAAATTTCCATTGGGATCTAACTCTGAGACTATCTTGAAACTCTCTTGCCTACCTCTTCTTATCTATATATAGGATCTCTTATCCTATAGGTGGGGCCATCTTTTAACCATATCGACAGACCAATCTATGAAATTTATCTCTACACTTAACAAGCTTTAAATCTTCGGCTATTGGGAGAATTGACTAGTTTCCTATATTTTTTATTGTGAGGTGTCATAATACTTAGGTGTGGGGGAGGGGTTCATGAGTTGACAAATGATAACATTTTCTAGAAGAAGTAAATCTTTGCAAAAATTTTGTATTATTTTCATGATATAGGTTATTACATCAGCAGTCATTTTATCTTGAAGTGATAAACTCCTGTGTGCTATAAATTGTTGTATATGTCCTTAACAAACAACTCTGTTGGTTTATTTTTTTTACAGGTTGTTCATTGTAGGTTTGACATTACATTTTTGTTATAGGTTGTTCATTGTAGGTTTGACATTACATGTTCTATGCAAGTCAATTGAGTGAGCATGGTGGAAAAATAAAAAACAATGGAACACTCTTAGCCTGTCTCAAATCCTATTCATTATGTTCATGGCCTCTGATGAATCAATTGTCTCAGCCACAAAGATCCCAAGAGTTGGAGATCGCTGATTTAAACACCACCAGTTGCCAAGAGCAAGCTATAACAGGGTTTTCAAAACTAAACTTCAGAACATCTCTGGAGCTAATGGATATTCCAAGGAGTGGATAAAAGAGGAGCTAATCAACCATATCATAGTCATCATCAGATTGATTACATGTGAAGTTAGATATTATGTCTTTAAAGCCTATCAATTTCGATTATTAGCTCACTTTCAGTTCAATAAGCCATTGTAAATTTCCCTTTTACTTCTTAAAGAGTCTTGAGAAGATGTCTTCTCAAGTGAGGAAGGATGTAACCAATCCCCATAACAACCTATTTCACCATGACCTTATCAAACTACTTGTCTTAGCCGACTTGGAAAAATAGGAGAAAACATGGGATGGGTTCATTTACCAATTTTCAAACCCTCATATTACAATCAAGACTGGAAAGAAGACTCTTGATCTAGGGACTATTACTCCACCCAAACCCTCATGCTCAAGCTATTCCTTTACCGGACCAAAAGTCCAAGAAACTTGTTGATACCCTTGTAGCATCATTGGGCATGAAGACCAAGAAGCCTATTGCTAATTCATGGCGCGAGGACATGCCATATCTTTGGTCTGGGGAGAGTTTCCTGAGATAAAACAATTCTAGGCACCACCCATTTGTATAACAAAACCCATGAGAAGAGGAAGTAGGATTTCTGTCAAAATTCTATCACACTGTCTTTTTACAATGTCTTGGGATATTATATGAGTAGTTGTTTGTATTGGTATGGTAAATTATATACTGTTGACATCATTGTGTGTGTTATAAGCTCATGTGCATTTTTTTTTTTATGCTATAGAATACTTCTTATACTTAACTACTCTTTGTGACAAATACAGAGTGATTACAACTGCTAAATACTTACTGTCATTTGTATTCCAAGCTTATGAAAAGAGGATCAGTTGTTTGAATTGTTACATATTGATGACAAGCAGTAAAAATTCTCCTATTCACCATGCCTACCAGTACAAACCAAGCCTTTTGTTAGTATCTGTCAGTTTTTTCAGTCACCAGTGATCAAATTTAGTCTTTCATGTGATTGATAAGATTATTAGGTCAAATTGTTATATTTTCAAGATAAAATTCTCAAATACAATTTGACATATCTTGGTTGTAAAATTTTCATTGATTTTTCTAGGTGTCAATACTACTCCCTCCACTCATCGAAGGTCATAAATTTTCATCATGGTCATGTCATCATTCCTTGTCATCAATTTGGTCAAAGTTCTAATTCAAAATTAGTTTCTGAATTAAGGAAGATTAATTTGACAAAAGTGAAAGAGGTGTTTGTCAATCATATACCAAGAAAAAAAATCCTCCTTAATTGTATGCACAGATGTTATCATTTGAGATAAATTCCCCAAATATAGTCACTATAGGAGGGTTTCTGCACATTTGGACAACTTGACTCAAAGTCATTTTTTCAGAGGTTTGGAGAAGGAATTTGCATTGCTTGATGGTTCCATTGTGTAGAAGACATCATAAAACTTCTACCCATACCACTTTCAGCCAAAAAATACTCTAGGAAGGCCTCCAAAATCCCTATCAAAGACCACACTGCAGTTCTACTAAGAGCACACTGTGCTTCTGCGAGTTTTGAGTAACCAACTTCAAGTTGATATTATGAACAAATGGGAAAGTAATTTTGAAACCTAGAGGATTTTTTGGTTCATAACATACCAAAACACAATAACCTCTCTCATTTTTTTAATATACTTTATGGTTTGGGATATATTCAATTCTTTTAGAGGCCTAGTTTTTCAAAAAATAAAACACTATGCTTTTCTTGTTTTAGTCACGTTTTCTTTTCTTGTTTTCCTAACAATAGGAAGTGAATTTTTGAAAACCAAGAGAGGTTTTTTAATGAAATATTAAAAAAAGAAAACCTCTCTCAGTTGTTACATATTTTTTACTTTCTTGTATTTATTGGTGTCACTTTGATACCTATGTTTCACAAGTCCTCTAGGCTAGAATTGTTGCACTTATGCGAAGTCACTTTTGGAACTAATTTTGCAAAGGTAAAATTTCTATTTTTCATGGTTTAAAGGATAAAGGGTATAATATACATCTCAAGGCTTCCTCACATGTCATCACCAACCTCCAAAAAATCCAAACCCTCCAGTTCAAACTTAGAGAGAATGAAACACTAAGTTTTCATTTATGCCGTGATAACGTTGTCCTACAAGGCAAGATGAATTCTCTACAACATTAGGTTGATGATATTACTACCACCAATAATAGCCTATGGATGCAATTGAAACACCACAAAAATACTAAGTCAAAATCCCTTGGGCAAGTGGGAGAAGGTTCTAAAAGTTAATCGACCCCCTCCTTCGCAAGTTTAGTCATGAAGGGCAATTTCTTTTTGTTTGCAGTGGGACCTGAAAAATCTTAGCTGTGGGGGTAATGTTGGGCCTGAGATATGCTTGATTTATGATGTTAATTAGATCCTTTTTGTCAAATTTGTGTATGTGTTTTCATGTTTTGAAGATGTTTTTTGAAATCTTTTGTGTCAAAACGGTATAATCCACACTAGGTATGTATAATTTGTATTTTATATTGATCATGAGTATAATTCGTCACGTTTTAATGCTTCCAAGGATCTAATCCACATTTTTTTGTGTTACAGGGAAAAAATGTACCATGATTCTGCTTCCGACACTCAGTCCGACACTCCTTCCAGTACTCGATCCAACAGTGCGTCCAACACAAAAATGGAAGGCAATTTGGCAGTTATGGTATTGGTGGCCAGTGGTCAGTGAATCGAGAACGTGGGCTTTGTTCATGTTTATCCCCTCCAACTAATAAACTCTTGACAACTTAGTTTAGATTGTTGAGCAGGGTGATTATTGGCTCGCTCTATTTCGACAATTAGGGCACCATTAATGTAATTTTTCATTTTTAGAAGTGGTTCAACCCTCCGGTGGTCGACCACTTGGTCTGTAAATATTAAAAATACCAGTGTGGTGGTAATACAATAGCTAAAGAGCAGTAGACAAAGTAGAGGATAGAGATAAAAACGTTTTCCTCTGTTTTTGCATTTTTCAAATGCCAGAATTGTATAAAATTGTGTTTCCGCTTTTTAATGGTGAATTCCTTTGGCTGATCTCATGGTGTTCTTTTAGGGAGTGACCATGACTTGATGGGAGGCCCACCAGCATTTTGTTAACTGTCCCATATGTTTTTTCTACATTTCATAGCTTAGACATATCTCTTTTTCATTTCCTGTACATGTATTGCTACCTTTCGTTTTCTATATGATTTGTTGTTGTAGGTTAATGGTTTAGTTATTTTGTAAGTTAGTATAAAGGTGTGTGTTAATATGCATTGATTTGATAGATAGAGACGAATTTGCAAATTCATCTACTAACCCCGTGTTCCATTAGATGTTAGATTTTATTTCATTTATGCTTTTGAAATTTGATTTCAAATGAGAATTAAAATAGAGTAAAACAGAGTTGTATTTTATGCTTCTTTTAAACAAGGTTTCAATGAATGGACAGGGTTAATTTCAATCTTTTTAATTGCAGGGTAGATAGTCTTCTTCTTTGATAGGTTAGAGAACAATTTGCTTATCATAGATTAAATATTAGTTGTTAGTTCTTGTTTCTTTCAATTAAATAGATTTCCTTTCATGAATTAGAAATAGTTTTGAATTAAGAATATAGTCCACTTGCCTCTTAGGCTAGATAGTTGTTCAATGAGAAGTTTAAATTTGATTACTTGGAATAGAAGTTATCTTAGGGTAGTTAGTTATCTATTTTCTTTAATAGGTTAGCTAGTTGTTTTGCTTACTTGTCTATTTTCTTTAATAGGTTAGTTAGTTGTCTTTGCTTCCTTGTTTTCTTGCTTTAATAGAATAGTTGTTGGCTTGTTTATTTACTTGCTTTCATAGGGTAGTTTCTCATTGAATTGAGGTTGGAAAGTTAAAGTAGTTTTCTTTTGTTATTTGCTTATTGTTATGCTTAATAATTGCTTTTGCTTATTGTTATAAACTAGTTTCCTTTAAATAGGGTTTTAACTTACTTTCTTAGAACTATCCATCGATCCTTGGTCCAAAAGTACTTAGGTTACACATTTTGAAGTTTCTTATTAAGGTTTTCTCATTAGATATCTGTAACGACCCCTTCGTTATGTCTATGAATAGCTAAGTTCAATAGGAATTTTTTTTTTCTTTTGACAAATAAGAAATTAACATCACCTAGTTCATATAAATGCAAAAACACATGACATCATAACTAAGGTGACACATGATCAGAATATAAACAAATCTACAATATCGTTGCGGAACGAAATTGCAAACCATAATGCCGACCAATCTCATCATATGATCACCAATAACAATATTTTTGCTGAATATAAAACTGCTTTCTACTTTACCATTAAAATCATACCTTAGCCACACGCCCGCTTCGGAGACGTCCCTCGTGCTGTGCCGCTTCCCTCGCTCTGTGCCGCTTCTACTTTCCGACCAAAGAAAGCTCACCGGTACCTCTCAGCCAAACGCTAGGGGTACTCTTCTTCCCCCTTAGCCCCCAGAGCCGCAAAGGGGCCACACAAGCACCAGATATAAACTAGCGTCTCAGCTCGCCTCCACGACGGAGCTACCACTTCCACACATAGCTCAGATAAACCCAACTCCTCACAAGCAATCCGTCAAGCCACAACTCGGTGGCGTAACGTTACGCTAACCGTCCTCCCCCTTCTTCCTTCCTTTCCCCTCCTTTTATATAAATTTGAGACTGACCTAATTCATAAATCATTAATTAATTAATTTTTAATGACTAACCCTCTAACAGTCTCTGTCGTCCAAGTGTCACACATGCCTCTGGTTCTCCAAAATTAAT
>JZKD02S2346868.1:13297-24730 GCA_000966675.3 Picea glauca
TATGCAGATAGCTCATAGAGGCTAAAATCATGTAGTGAAAGCAAATCTGAGTTTATCAACAATCAAGTTCCTCAAACATTCATTAAAGATTCTAGGAATTGAAACCTAAAGTTGTGCAATGGAAAGGAACTAATTAATCTATTGAATTCATTTTAAGAGCAGTAGTTGAATCTAAATAAAGACTTGCAGAAATGACTATTATTATGAATCAAATTGTTGGAAAGAAAAAGGCGAATTACTCTATCTATGGAAAGAAACAGAGACTGTAATCTAATCGAAAAGAGACAGCAATCGTATTTCTATTGAAAGGAACAACAACTATATTCTAGCATAAAGGAACAACAAATGTAAACTAAGTAAAAGGAACGGCAAATGTAAACTAAGTGAAAGGAACAGCAAATGTGAACTTATGAGGAACTGTCACACATCAAATCTCAATAATAGGAATTGGAACAGCAATCATCTAATGCTTCAATAAATATCTGTCTCTTGCAATTGACATGAAATCATCAACATACTTATGCATTCATTTAACTATTGTAAAAGAGAATCAAATCACAAAACAGAAATTGAAATGATACAATTACAGGTCAAACAATAGCTCCTTCAGATTGGGCCCTTGGTCCTTTGAAGCACTTCTATTTGAAATTCAGTATATAGAAATAGTGAAACCGCTCAAATCTTTTATTGATTTCATAGCTAGTACAACATTTTACAAAAATTGCTAACGCGTAGCAATTCTAAGTTCTGAGTTCTTGGACGTAATTCTTTTATCTCTTTTCAGGATCTATTTACCCCTTGTATATTACAATAATATGGGTAAATTAAGCTATCCTGAGGATCGAGAGATCCTCAGGATTGCTTTACTACTATAAATTTACAATATAAGAAACTTTATCATCTTCAAAACTGCCTTGTGCCATAAAGCCTTCAACCTCCAATAGCTTGCGCATCTTCAAGATTTCCTTTGTTATCTTGTGTTTGACAATATTTAACCAATCATGTAATAAAACCAGACAATTCCAATCATATTTTAGGATCTATGTAATATAACTTCAACAATAATTCTAAAGAGTATATTATCCATTTTCTATTCTATTTACTCCTAAATAACCGAAAAGTCAATCAAGATGATATCATGAAATGTGGGAAAAAGGAAGATATTTATACCTTTTTCATAACCTAACATACCCCCGAGCTTACCTTCTTGCATGTCCTCATGCAAGTTGATATCTTACATGTAAAACAATAATTTTGTAAGGTGGAAAGGTTGGTTCACCAGGCCTCCTGAACCCATTGCTTCTTTTGAGTTCTCCAAAAGCAGCATCCTCCCTTTTCTTGTTAATTTGAAAATATTTTTGGTAACTTTCTAGAGGAAACCAGATGATAGGGGGATTATATCTTAACCCAATCCAAGCAGGTCCTTCCTCTTGGAGAAATCTAGAATACCTTTCTATTATGAACGTAGCTGCAAAGAAATTATTGTACCCAAAGGGTTCCCTACTCTTCACTTCACTGGAGGATGCATCCCATCTTAGTTTAGAAGCAGCAAGAGCTTCTTCCTTAAGCTCTCTAAAATGAGTGATACCTGAACGTATGACCTGTAGATGGATAGGGGATAAGGAGTCTACGACCCCCCCCCTCTTTTCATAAAGGTTTTATGTCGCATAATGGCTGGAAAGGACTTTGGAGGTTCTCCCCTAACCCAGAGATCTAGCCCAGCTTCCCTCTTTAGGAAGGATTTATGAGATTCACCCCATCTCACTTGGTTTTGAGTAAATGATAGAAATGCCTGAAACTGTATGTCACCTATGAATGGTCCAGGGTTATCTTCCCTTTTTTCTTCCAGAATGAAATTATGAAAGTACAACACACACAAAAAGTATTGTGCCTTTTCGTCCTGCTCTCTGAAACATGAAATAAAATCAGGTACAGTGGGAAATGAAATAGGTTTACCTTCTCTGATGGCCTTCACTCTTAATAATAGATATTGTTCCAACAAGAATAAAGTGTAATTGGTGGCAGGGGCTCTGCAATTAATAGCATCAGAGTAGACATCACAGATTTCTTTGATTTGCTCCAAAGGTTTTTCTAATTGGGTTTGAGCCTTTTTTACCTTCCCTTGGGCTCTGGTGAGAGTAGCATAGGCCTCACTCTCTATTGTTGTCACGTCCTTCAGTTGTTTAACAATATTTTTATGTTCATCCCTAGTGACCATCTCATCTCGGTTTTGAGCCAATGCTCACTGGGCTTGTCCCAGCTCTGCCTTTAGTTTATCAATGGTGACACCCTGTGCTTGAGATTGGGATGCTTGGTATTATTCCATAGCGCCTGTTGTTCATGAGTCTGTACTTAAGGCTTAAAATTACAATGTCAAGGCATCTGAAGTGGGTGATAGGTGTAGAAGAGGGAAGCGTAAACCTTCGGTAAAGGAAACTAGGGAAGATTCCTACGTTGGCGTTGTCTAGCTTCCAACTGTTCCTGAATAGTTATGTCTTATTCAATGGTTGTCCATGATTGTTCGATTTCGACCTGGTTATTTCCCGTTTTAAGAATGGTGTCGAAGAGGTTTAAGGCAATGTGTGTTTGATTCAATAGTTTGGGTTCAACGTTAGGTTGAGTTGGTACAGGAACTATCATGGGGGAATAGTGAGGGTAGGAAAGACTTTAAGAAAGGTTAGGTGTTGTCTCAATTTGGTCTTATAAAAGAGAACTTACGGTTGCAGAAATAAAATATGAATGCAAATCTAAGGCTCGTTCCCGTAACTATATTATATTTTAATAAAAGGTGTGATATGGGAGAAAAACATTGAGTCGTTTACAGTGTAAGGTTCCTACCAGGGGAAAATCTCACGACATAAACGGGAGAGGAAAATATGTAAGAAAATAACCAATGTAACAAAGAATATACGTAGAATTCCAAAAATGCAGATTGGTCTTACACCACTGATAGTTGGTGCAAAGGAAAGTAAATAAACAATTACAGAAAACCCAAATTCATTCGTTATAGTAATGGTCATACTAAATTATAACGAAGCACATCAATTATGAATATGAATTGCAATGTAAAAATGAGATACAAGGAAGCAAACTTGTAATATAGAAGTGACGGAATTGAGAATCTCCAGATCTTCTTGTATTAACTCTCAATGTAAAAACTCTATTACAAATGACTCAAAAAGGTCCAGCCCCGTTTATTTCTTTCAGGGGTATACTTATACAAATTTTACAAAGAAGGTAGAATCTCAATAGTCGCAAAATTTTGGTTATGACAGAGAAGAGAGAAATCGCTCCATTTCTCCTACTCCGTCCTCACTTGGTGCCAGGTGTTTGTCATCGTGCGGACTCGGTGCAGGTGATACATCTTTCCACTAGCTGGGATATGAGTCGTGACGGTTCCGCTTGACAACTGGCCTCGACGAAGTAACATTCTCAAGCCAACTGCTGTAGTTTATTCTCCATTTGTGCGTCGATGATGTCGAGGGCACTTAGTTGCACACTGGGTTTGATCATGTACTTATCAAATTGGATTATATCCACCATATTCATCTGTGAGATTTCAGTCGAATCTCTTTCTTCCTTATCTTTCAGATCAAGTGAGATTTGTTCCACGTTCATTTGCATTAATGCTTCGGCATCGCCTCCGCTGTCAAGGCCCAACAACTCACCGTCTAGAGAATTAAAGGCTTGTTCTAGGGAATTGTTTACCCTTTGGGTTTTCTCCTTACCCACGGCGATGTTGTGCTCCCAATACTTCAACAGAATATTTCCTCAGGTTTGCTCTGAAACGGTGAATCTGGGAGTACCCACCGAAACCCAGTTGTTCGTGGCTATTACCGCCTCCTGGAAGGTGACCCAAGCCACTCCTGTATCCCTTTCTCTGACCGATAGATTCTCGAAAACCTGATTGATCAACAAACGGTTTTCCTGGATCGCTCCCACCTTAGCGAGCAAATTCTATTGTGCCGAAGAGATTTTGCTCCAAATCTCAATTGCTTGGGATTTAAATATCCCGATGTCTATCATTTTTCTCTCGACGATTTCTACCCGAGCTTGCAACTATTCAATAAAACTCCTCTGTTGGCTCGCCTGTGTCCGACCATCCCAGACCACCAACTGTGCTTGCTCAAGCTTAGCTTTGAGCACCTTTATTTCATTTTGGTCGGCCAATCTGGCCTGTTCTATTTCCACACTTTCTTGACCTTTAGCATTCTCCGCAGTTGTGGCCAATCTGGCTTCCAGAGTCCTGATTAGGTGATTCTTTCTTTTAAGTTGGTTCTTCAAAAGCCCGACTAAGAATTGATTCACCGAGGCATACGCTCCTAGCGTCCCTGCAATCTCAGTGGTGAATTTCTCGTTCTTTTTATCTTTTCCATTTGTCATAACTTTATAATTTTTGGTAGTCGAATCACCTTCCTGGTAGAATTCTCTTTTTACGACTGCTTTTCTCTTTTTATCGAAGAAAAATTCATTTGGAGGGAGTTCTTCTGCTCTTATGGGCCTCAGCTCCTCATCGAATATCCATCCTTCTTCGATATTTCCCTGCGTCGACTGCAAAGGGGTGACAGATGTGATGGGATCTCCGACCTGTTTCGCCAATTTTCCTGGGGTGTCGACCGGGTTCTGTTTCTTCAGTGGTTCTGGGGGTTTTATCTCTGTCTCTGGATTCTGTTTCTTAGGTGGGTCCGGAGTCTTTTCCTTTGCTTCTGGATCCTTCGTTTGCTCCTCTTTATCCTAGTGTTTCTCTGATTCAGGAGTTGCATCTTTAGAACCTTCATCCTCCTTTTGTTTTGCCTTCAAAATACCCGGACCTTCACCTCACAATATAGCAGGGAGACAGCTTCACCGGTGTTCTTGGAATTTCAACACCTTGGCTCTATCCTCGAGTGCCAAGGATTGGATCCAAGACAGAATCTCTTCATAAGACCTTGCTCCTCAGAAAATGTCATCCGAGGGCGAATTCTCATGCTCAAACCTTTTGAGCCCACAATTAGCCAAATGATTGCTTACGACCCTCTGTGGATCGTGTTTCTTATATTCGATGGAAACCAAATTCAGGTCTTCTAGGGCTGCAGCCTCGGCTTTGGCATGCCCGAAATCTAATAAAGAATAAGAGTCCAAATGAATGGGAAAAGACGGCCAAACCTTCTTCGAGTACCCTTTGAGCTCTTTACTTACTCCGCCAATTACCGTCTGGCAGGCGACCTTGCGGCAAGCCAGCTTGTCAGGAATGAATAGGGGCAGTGCATGCGGGGGAACAGAAGCCCCGTAAACTCTGAGGTATGAAAATCCAGTCTCCACGTACCAGTCTGCTATGCTGCTAACATTTGTTGCTATGCTGTCTGAGATACGAGGTGGCAGATGGCCAAATATGGCAACATGCAGGGGCACCATCACCCAGTTAAAAATTTCATACGCGAAATTTTCTGCTTTATTCTCCCATAGTTTGTCATGATATACATGTATGGGTTTTTCTTGGGCTGGAGTCCAACCCCAGCTCATCAATGGGAATGGTGTCATAGAACAGATTGCATCCATGATGTATGAAAACATGAAGAATGATGACGCCTTCCCATTCTTCTTCTGCTCTCGATACTCTGTGACCCAATTTGCCAAGCTATCTGAAAGCAACTTTTCCCAATTAAAAGAGCAACCTTCTGCGACCCGAAACATAAGAGGCACCCACGCAAGGAAAAAATGCGATGTGTCCTCTCTCCCATATAACCGGCATGTCATCATGGCCACATATTTATACTGCGGCTCCAATGAAGCGATTGAATAAACGTCGTGTTCATTAGCTCTGAACTTCACGGTGCATGAAATCCAATCCTTTATCAAACCGGACATGGTCTTATCATACTGTGTGCATTCCTTCTCCTTGAATTCCTCTAGGAACTCAGCGCCATATGTGTAGCTGAATGTCGTGGGTAGCTTATACATGGTTTGCATATGCTCAGGCCTAAAATTCCCTATGGTAACTCTCTGTTTGTTCATGATAGTCCTGGTTGGTATATCTACATGATCTAACGCCCATCGGACCATGTCGTAATATGGAAACAACCGTGGCCTGGTTTCTACCCTGTGCATTCCGGATTGGACGACTATTTTGTACTTGGTGTTCAGATTATATCTTTCATTGTCGTCGGAGTCATCTGAATAATCCACCAATTCAGATTGCAGAATGTCTGAAACAAATGACCAGTTAGGGACCGAGTCGACACTTCGGGGCGAAGTATTGAAGACATTATTTGAGCCTTGTCCTGCAACCTCTACATTCACCTTTGCTTCTTTCTGCGGAGCCATGGCTGAAGCTTGCGTTTTAGCTCTTCTGCGATAGAACTATGTATACATACAGAAGTTAGTTTACTCAGAAGTGATGAGCTCTGCGTGCTATGAAAAATGCATAATGAAACGTAGCTCTTACATATATTTGAAAAACGGTACCTTTCAAAACAAGCCTGTCCAATCATATTTAGAATTAAATTTTCGCCGTAAAAACCGATCCTATATTCATAGATTTATCCTATTTCCCATTAATGTCATAAATTTTGGTGGTTTAAAAGTCAGATGGTGTATGGAGTGAAAAGGCTTCCTCGAGAATCATGCAAGCATCGAAATGCGGGATGTGTCTTGATTCAGCTTAATTAATCCAATCCCGCCAACGTTAATCAATTTCTCGCTAATCATTATATCATGGATTTTCTTTTAACAATTTGATTTTGCAACTCCCGAGACCGCGAGGACCGAATTAGGTTTAATTAAAGGTAATCGTGATTTGGGTATAATTAATTTTATAATCATTTTATTCGCCATATCGCAACTTGGAACTTCGAAGATAAGTTTCTGGGAGATTTATATGCTGAGTTGTGAAACCACGAGACTGCGATAACAAGGCTTAATTAAGGGGAGGGTAATCTTGGATTAAGTGATTAATTAATCATGTTGTAATTACATCATGACTTTGTGAGTCGGGGTTTAGATGCCACAATTTTCGAAAAAGATAGTGCCGAGTGGCAAAGCGCCGAGAACAACTTTAACCACGGTTAGCCTTTTTGCCTTTAATCCTTGACCAGGGTTATCCCAAAAGGGCCTCGTGTTTTTGGCTCTCGGGGCTGTAAGAATAAAAATTTGGGTTCGGCGAACGCCGAGGCGCGAAACCCCAACGATGTCTAAACATGAGTTAAAAATTTTACCCTAGTCATTGTCTTGAGTGAAAATTTAAAACGACTTCGTCATTTCGTGACTCGAGCCGTGTGAATTCATGAGTTATAGTATCCGACCTATGAGATCCCGAAATAGAACAAAAAAGAGGAAACCTTCTTACGAAAAGTAGGACTTGTTTCGAGGGTAGAATAATTATAGCTTCTTGTGTGATCATGCTCTTAGAGATGATCGATCTCTCAGAGGGAAAAAGAAAACCACTTTAGATTTCAAGCATCGAAATGAAAATTGTGACGGGTTAAAAAACAAGGGCGCCTCCAACATAGGCTCCAACTAGGGATCCCGCCTTCCTGTGAGGCGGGAAGAACAGTAGACCATGTGCCAATATTTGGTAAATGGAGTCGAAAACTCAATCAAGCAGAAAAGTTCCAATGAAAGAGGATCGAAGGGGGAAAAAGACTTCGTTCTTTACCTTGAGAAGTTTTTTCAAAATCAGATATTCTTTTCAAACACAGTTGTAGTCCCTTTCACAATTTTCCCTTTCCCACTACTAACTTTAGGTATGTTTTAAGACAATCGAAACAATCCTAGGAGACTCAACAGATCTTGTGGCTCTCGGCTTGCATCAAAAGAACGAGATTATATGTTTTTAAATTGGGGAGTCCCGTCCGAATTTGGGATGTGGATCAGATTTTAGAAAGCGTAGGTTACCAGAGTAGAGTGATATTCATGTATAACATCCCTACAGATATCTTAGACATTGCTTCACTACTAGCGAGCATGTTCAGTACCCCAATGAAGTTATCTGGCCCCTTTACTGAATTTCCTTTCACCACTTCGGAATATATTTATGCATTTAAATGTTGAGACGAGGGCAATCATTTCTGAATTTCCTTTCATCGTCTCTTGGACTAGGAGGGGGCAATCATTTCTGAATTTCCTTTCACCACCTGTCTTATAATTTACTTTTTTGAGCACGAAGATGAGGGAAATCAGTTTGTATCAGGGCTGATATCTGTGTAATATTTTTCATTAGAGGTCTGTCAACTTACTTTGATTACTTGGTACCAACCTTCCCTTGACCTTCACAACATCTTCGTTCTTAGGGAGAAAAAGGAAAATAAATTTTTAAGGGCATCCTATTTGAGCAAGCTTTAATCCTCCGATACAGTTGAAAAACCTAGGAAAGTTAGGATCGCTCTAAAACGTTCCTTCTCTTAGCAGGGGATCACGTAGTTGTGAAGACCCACTTTCTTTCCACAATCTTTTTTGAAACTCATGAGGCTAAAATGAAAAAAAATTATCCCTTCGTAATGAAATGAAAAGATGGTGGCTTATCAAAGTTAGACTCGAAGGCAAGCATGGTGCCAGGTAGCGATTTATTTACTGAAAATACGAAGGTCAAAACAACTCGAGACTGACTCTGGTAGATATCTTTGGGAATAGTTTATTTTGACAGACTGTTTTTTGATTGAGTGTATCATTCAAAATATTTTAAATCAAGCCAAGCAATAATCCTATTATCTAACATGTTAGCCAATATTGCAGTTTGAATGACGTTACCTCGGTTTCCTTTAACAGTCTTTCATAACATATGTTTTTGAGAAAGTTCCCTTTTACCTTTTCATTTCACTTTCTTTGAGCAATATGAAACTATTCTAGGTATCACCTGTTTTATGCCGATCCAGTTCTGACATCGACCTGTAGATTAATTTTCCTGCTAGTTTTCGTATGCATCTGGACTCCTGTAAAATAAAATACGAATCTTATTGGAAATGTGTCGGAATTTTATGAATAAAAACCGAAAATCAAAAGCAAGTGTTTAAAAGAAAATATATGTATGTACAAGACATATATAATGAAATTTATTTATTTACGATTTTTTAATTTTTTTTTTTTGATATGGCGACTGTTACGTCATGTAATGCTTTAGATACCGCCCGTTGACAGGGGCGCTGAGGACTTCTCCATCTAAATTTTCCAGCAGGAAGGAATTTTTCCCTTCCAGAGCTGAGACCCTGAATGGTCCATACCAGAGGTGGTCAAATTTACCATGCTTCGCGGCCTCCTCTTTTCTTGCATCCCATCTTAGTACTAAATCACCTAGAAGGAATTCCCTGTCCTTTGCCGTAAGGTCGAACAATGCTTTCATATCAACTTGATACTTCTGTATCTTTTCATCAATTTCAACTCTATGTTGTTGAACCTCAATCAGCTGGTTAATTCTCCTGGTTACGTGATTGGGTTCTTCGTTTTGATCCTGTCATAACTTCATCACGGGTAGCGCCAGGTTTATAGGTAGAACAACATCTGTCCCATAGACCATTTGAAACAACGAAATGCCGATAGAACTTTTAGTGCTGATGTGGTTTGCCCATAAGGCGTACTTTAAGTGCACATGCCAAGACCTTTTATTTTCATCCAGTACTTTCTTGATTATGTTCACCAGGCTCTTGTTAGACGATTCAGCCAATCCATTCCCCTGGGGGTAATATGCAGTGGAATGGCCGAGAACGATGTTATACCTCTGACATAAACTGATCATAGCCATAGATTTAAAGGCCTGGGCATTGTCAGTAACTATCTTTCGGGGACAACCGAATCTTGACAAGATATTGTCTTCCGAGAAATCGATTACCACTGAGTCTATTGCCCTTTTGGTTGGAATGGCTTCCACCCACTTGGTAAAATAATATGTAGCTATTAAGATCCACTTATGTTGAGCACTGGAATGGGGATTAATTTCCCCTATGAATTCTAGAACCCATTGTTGAAATGGAGCTTCATCTTTGACTGGAACTAGTGGCAGTGCAGGGAGCTTATTTTTACCAGCGAATATTTGACAAGGGTTGCAGGCACGCACTTTGGCATTGACGTCTAAAAAGAGTTTCGGCCAATAATATCCAGCCCTCAAGATTTTGTAGGCTGTGGCTTTCCATGCGTGATGCCCCCACAGACTCCCTTATGAAATTCATCTATAACCCACTGGGTTTCTGATTCTACTAAACAGACTAACAGGAACCCGAGTGGATCCTTCCAATATAGCTGGATTTCGGATATAAAATATTTAACTGCATGGAGTTTTAAGGTTCTACATTTAGAAGGTTATAGTTAATCTGGGCATTTTAGGTTCAGTAAGAAAAACACTATGTCTCTGTACCATCTCGATGATAAGAACTTCTCTTCGATCTAGTTTGGACTCGTTCCTTCATCTGGTTCATTTAGGTTTGTGTCTTCATCGCTTCCCTGCAAGCAATTAATATCAAGAGCCCTGAGATTTGATTCAGCTAAGAGTCTGGCTAGGCCTTGCCCTTTTATCAATTTGGTCGGTTTAACTTCCAAATTGAATTCTTGGATTTTAGCAAGCCATCGCCCTCTTTTTCCATCACTGTCTGGCTGCACCAATATATCTTTTACAGAACTGGTCGGTACATACACGATAATTTTTGAATGCAGTACATAAGTCCTGAATGCCTTTAGCGCTTTTATCATTGCGTACGCCTGTTTTTCTATTATATCATATTTTAGTTCTGCATCCCTCGGGCTCTTGCCAAAAAATGTGATCGGCCGTTCGAATCCTTCGTCATCCTTTTGTAGGAGTACCACGGCGATAGTATGTTCAGAGGCAAACGAGAAGATAAGAAAATCTTTCAGATAATCTGGACTTGCTAACACAGGTGCCTCTCTTATTACTTTTTTAATATGCGCGAACGATGCTTTGGCCTCAGTTGTCCAATTTACTCCGCTATCCTTCTTCAACATCCCTGTGATCAATTTGACAATCTCAGCGAAATTGGGGATAAACCTTCGTAAAAAAATTATAGTTCCTAAGAAAGATTGAATCTCTTTTACATTTCTGGGGATATTTATAGTATTTATTGCTTCAATCCTCTTAGGATCAATCCTGATCCTATCTCTAGATATGATATGGCCCAGAAGCTTACCTTCTCGCATAGAGAAATGTGATTTCTTTGGGTTTAGAGATAGACCAAACCTGCATTAATTTTCGAAAGTATGTTTCAGATGGACCAAGTGTTCTTCATTGTTTTTAGAAAAAACCGTCAAATCGTCGAGGTAAATGACTACGAACTTGTCTCTTTCTCCTACAAAAGTGATGTCCATAGCGCGCTGAAATGTAGCCCCTACATTCATCAAACCAAATGGCATTTTGTCATACATAAAGGTACCCCATGGCGTGGTGAAAGCAGTCTTTTCCCTGTCTTGTTTGTTCATGGTGATTTGATTATAACCAGAGAACCCATCTATCATAGA
>JZKD02S2346879.1:5033-19717 GCA_000966675.3 Picea glauca
TCTTTCTTGTTGAAAAGTTGTTGGTTTTTGCATTTTTTGTAAAAGTTTTTGTTTCCAAGCATTTCTTGTTCATTTTGCTTTGAGTCTTTACACACCATTAGTTTCACCTTCATACATTGTGACGTAAAAAATCTCATTAAAAGCAATGATAATTAAAAACTATTAGACTTTTTGTTTGTAGGGTTCATACACTAGCTCGGAACTAGGGCCTTGGAATAGGTTGGAGAGTAAATTCTCCAAGGCCACTCAAACCAAACATTGGAGTCTGTCATAGAGAGTGTAGAAGTCCAGTTACGGAAAGTTATCCAGGACCCCCCTCTAACACAGGGGATAAACATGAGGTCGCGTAAGGAAAGGTAGCGGAGATAACCCCTCCAAAGCTGGACCGAGCGTAGTGGAGAACACATATGAAAGATTTGTTGAGGGATTCCGTCATTTGCATTTGCCACAGAGCTTCGTGGGTCTCGAATCCGTTCGAGGTCCTCAGTTGTCTTCCAAACCATTTTCTCTCGATACCCTTGACAAGTTTCGGTCTTGATACCCTGCTCATTGTGGTCTACCCAACTATCAACTGTACCCACCTGGTGACTGTTCACATGCTGGCAAACTAGTTGCCAATCTTTTCTAGGGACATACACAGGTGACTGCGGGGGTATACCACGGTACCTAGGGCAGACATCGGGCCATGCTTTGCAGAGCATACCTGGAGGGTGCTTTCGTATTCGAGTTGCACTTGCATTGGTAAGTTGCTCTAGTGTTGGTTGTTGTAACTATTCTTCCAAATAGTTAGTGTTTGCTTGTCTTATCTCATAGGGGCGTCTTTTAGTGTGTGTTACTGTTTGTCCGTGTAGAATACCTTGCATGTCATGAATCTTCTCACACAGTGGAGGATTCAGAGCTTCATCGGTCACGAAGGCTTCTGGGCCTGTTGTCGGTTATACTGGAGCCACCCCCACCACCATTGAGGCGGAAGTTAGACCAACAAGGGTCTTTCGAAGCAACCGGGTTACCAACCATTGAGCCCGAACAACTCCCGGAGGAATCGACCACTAATATTGGATTAGTTGAAACCTCAAACACTGATACTTGGCCACAAGTGATTGTGCCAATTCAATTTTATGAACGCCTGTCAGTGCCTCACACAACTATGGAAACAAACGTTGTTACTTCCTCTGGGAATTCTTCCATTCCCATCACCGTTGCTACCACAGGAGAAGCTTCTTCTAACTTGCCTCTGTCGATGGTCTGAGCCACCATGGCCTCAGCCGCAACTACGTCGCACAGTGGACCGACCCCATCTATCGCGGTGGCCACACCTCCCTTCACACCTAGTGCGACCGGCCCTCCATTTTCATACGGTATGCCCAGTTCAGGTACAAGTCCTGCACTCACTCACTCCACTTTACAGACTTTGGGTCTGGGGGCAGGGAGCTCTAACGCTCCTCTGCAAGGTCAAATTGGGGGCATTTTTGTCCCTTTCAATGATTTCCCTTACGTTGGAGGTCATATCTCTCCTTCATCCCCTTCGCTCGGTGGTCTGCATCAGCAGTCCGCTGGGCAGCCTACACACACAAGTTTCTTTGGAGTCGGGAGTCAAGGAACACCTGCGCAAACTCAGCCAATAGTTTCGTCGCCATTTGTTTGGAATGGGACGTTTGGTAATAACACTTTTGTATCTACTGCTTTCCCATCTGGGGGCACACCCATTTTTTGACAATCTACTCCGGCACAGGGTACTATTCCTACACCAGGGGCACATATACCAGGACCTTGGAACTCAGTACAAGGATTCGTTCCTTCCTCTGGAATGTCGATCTGGGGTAATTCTTTCCACAGTCAATGGAACCCTGGACAGACTTCTATGCCTCTCCCATCGGGACCGGCATGGGGTAATCCTTCCCAAAGTCCGTCAAACACAATGAATGCCCAACATCCTATGTCCTTTATGGGGAATCAGCCAATGATGTATCCTCAGATGCAAAACCATTATGCTAGTCAGGGCCATGGTTTCTACCAGAACCTGGGCCAGCAGCCAAAATTTTCCTGGCAACCTGGTGCCAGTCAAACTCCAGGACCCTTTTATCCAGGCTATCAGCAACAACCAAAACTACCATTCTTGGCGAAGTTACACTTGCTAGATTTGACACGGTTGTTAAATGATCCTATCTGTCACGATCCGCGTTGGCCTCCTATGCCAACGAAGTTGACTTCGAACATTCCAAAGTTTGATTCCAAGCCTAACGAAGATCCAGGTGATCACGTGACTACTTTCCACCTTTGGTGTTCATCTAACTCACTGAAATATGACTCCATCCAGTTGCGATTGTTTCAATGCACTCTTATTGGGAGTGCCGCAAAATGGTACATAGAGCTTGATCTTTCACGATACTCTACTTTTGGCGAACTGGCGATGGCCTTCCTTAACCATTTCCAATTACCTATGAGATACGATGCCGGCACAGAGTTGCTAGCCAATTTCGAGCAGACGACAACAAACCATATCTCTAATCATATCCGAGAGTGGCGACGCCGAAAGAGTCTAATCAAAGTACCAGCTCCACCAAAATTCCTGCTTGAGTGGTTCCTTAATTCTTTAGTACCGCAATTATCCAAAGACGTCGCAACTTCTGGGGTTTTCTCTGAAGAATATGCCATCATGAGGGCTCAACAGTTTGAGCTTATTTATTCTCAGTCTGGTTTACTGTACAACATCCTGTTGGATGCACCACGATCGATACTGGATAAAACCAGATAGAGATTCGGACCACATGTCGATGGTATCGTTGGTTCGACACAAACTAAGCCCGTTGAGCAATTGACAAAGCAATTGCAACAATTATCTATACAACACTCAACGGCCATCCAGACTACTGCTTTGGATGCTCCTCCTACCCAAATGTCGGAATTACACTCCGTACAGACGACTAACCCAAAGGCCACCCAGTATCCTGAAGGGAAGAAAAAACAATGCAAGAAGGGTAAGGGGGATAAGAAACCCACTGATAATGATGGCGAGGGCACCATGGAAAAAATGAAGGCGAGGTATCCGTGAAACTTATGTGCGAAAGACCACCCGACCCATCTATGTCCTCGACTTGCGGAGGCCCGGAAGTTTGTCACACAACAACAACAGGCTGTGTTGACTAATCCCTTTCAGCATGGGCAAAATTTAACTCAAGCCTCTACAAGTGCCGAATGGGGCAGCCAAGAAAACTTCCCTCCCCCAAACAATTCCTCTTCTGCAAACGTATATATGGTTAAAAGTGATACTTTAATAACGACTAGAGCGCACGACTATAGTAAACCAAGCGCCTATGAGAAGGGCAAAGAAGCCGAGATCCCGTCTCTTCCTCTACAGATCGAGAAGACGTTGGGTGAAACAATGACACACATTCCAAAACGTGCGTTTAAGCGATCTTCTCACAATCCAAATGCAAGGGCCGCCCATAATTACTCTATGGTGGAAGATTTATCCCAAACTCCTTGTGCTATGTCCGCTTTGGAGGTACTCCAAAGTTGCCCCGCTCAGAGAAAAGCCTTGTTGACTGCTTTAGGCTCTACTGAGACTTGTAACCTGGGTACCATCATGTTAGATACGACTAACTTGAAACCTCGTCTGCCTTACCACGTCATGTTTCAGATAGTAGTGGCTCATCCCACGAAAATTTTTACACAGAATATCTTCCGCACGGTGGTCAACGAGGGTGCTTCAACTTGCGTTATGTCATTAGCATGCTGGAAAGCCATTGGTCAGCCTGAGTTTTCTCCATCACCTACTCTCCTCACTATGTTCGACGGTCGTTCTTTCCAACCACATGGCATCATTCCTTCTTTCCCTGTGTAGTTAGGGGGGAAGACCGTGTGCGTCGAAGTAGAGGTAGTTGATGCCCCCATCGACTAAAATCTCTTGTTAAATTGTAGTTGGACTTATTCTATGCAAGCGGTGGTCGCTACAGTTTTTCGAGTCTTATTGTTTCCACATGAAGTTCAGATAGAGACCATTGATCAGTTGTCCTTATCTCGACCTTACCCAGCCTTGGGGGCATCCACGGTTCCCATGATAGATAATCCTCAAGCCGGTTTCATTAACATAGGAGTTGGTTTGTGTCCATCTTTGATGGGTACTTTTGATTACCCACCTCCTCATGGCGATGTCAAGTTTATATCGACTCACCACAAGGCTGAGATTTTTCACATTTTGTCGTTCTGCATGACTTACTTTCAGGATTCATGGATTCTTCCTTCCCCATCAGCCATGATGGATGAGACAGGGCACACTGGCATGTCCATGCCCTTGTCGGCCGCTGAATTAGCGTACTCTTTAGTCCAGCAAACTTCAGCTACTCCTGATCCGACTCCCGCACAGGAGTTGGATCCACTTCTTGAGCCTATCTGGGATCAGGGTTCTCTTGCTACCACCGATTTGTTAGACTTAGTATTGCCTTCTGACGAAGCTGTAATCGAAGCAATGATGAGTCTGGACAGACCTTGGGAGGATCTTCATCACAGATCATATTTCCTCCTAGAGTTAAGCCGAATCGAGGCCGGAGAATTCACTATCACCATGATGGGAGATCAACCATGTCCCATTAACCTCTTAGCTACACAAGAGATTTATGTTGAGGGGAATATGGCGACTATCACTGCCACTATACCTATCAACATCTCCCAAAACCCTGGCGTCGTGGAGAATGTCTTCGTCGAAGCAGATTGCTCCCCCGAAGAGATTCAGATTTACACGGATCTTTTCAAAGAATTCCGTGACATTTTTGCCTGGTATTATGAGGAAATGCTAGGCATCTATCCGAAAATAGTTGAACATGAGATCACTATGTATCCTGATGCTAAGCCTGTTCGATAGAAACTTCATCCAGTTAATCCTAGGAAAGCAGTAGCCATCAAAGCTGAGGTTGATAAATTGCTCAAGGCAGGGTTCATTTACCCAATTCATTTGACTCAGTGGGTGTCAAACCCCGTACCGGTCGATAAAAAACAAGGCATGATTTGGGTATGTACTGATTTCCATGATTTGAATAAGGCATGTCCAAAAGATAATTATCCAACCCCATTCATCGATCAGATCATTGATGAGTGCGCCGGTTGTGAAGCCTTTTCGTTCATGGATGGTTTTTCGGGCTATAACCAAATCCAAATCAAACCTGAGGACCAACATAAAATGGCATTCATTTGTCCGTGGGGTACATTCACCTATCATAAGATGCCTTTTGGTCTCAAGAATGCTGGACCCACTTTCCAACGGGCCATGTCTTTTTCATTTCATGACCTCAAACATATAGTCGAGGCCTATCTAGATGATTTAGCATCACGCTCTTGCAAGCGAAAGGATCATCCTATGCACCTCCGACTAATCTTCAAACATTGTCGCTACTTCAAGATTCGTTTGAATCCCAAAGCTTTTGCGTTACGTCAGGACGTTTGTTAGGTTTCATTGTTTCAACAACAGGGATCATGGTAGATCCTCTTAAGGTGGAGGCAATAGTCCAGTTGCCCCCCCCCCACGCACAATCTTGCAACTGCAGAGTCTTCAAGGCAAGGCAAACTTCTTCCGACACTTCATCGCCAACTATGCCAAAATCACCAAGGGCTTTAAGTGTTTACTGAAGAAAGATGTTCCCTTTTTCTGGGACGAAGCCGCTCAATGCTCTTTCAACGCATTAAAATACGCTCTTACAACCGCACCTCTGCTACGACCACCAAATTATAACAAGGATTTCCTATTATATCTGGTTGTCGCAGAGTCAACCATAGGCATGGTTTTAGTTTAGGAAGATGATTCATTTTCTGAATACATGATCTATTACCTGAGCCGAGGCCTCGTAGGACCGAAACTTAATTATACTCATCTCGAAAAACTTGCGTTGGCAACAATTCATGCTGTTCAATGGTTCCGTCACTATGTTTTTTTTCGCAAGACCACCGTCGTTGTCGTCGTGAATCCATTCCATTACATGTTGACGCGATGGGTTATCAACAGAAAAATCAGTAGATGGATGGTAATCCTCCAAGAATTTGACTTAGACTTTGTTTCAGCCAAGTCCAAGAAGTCATTGGTCTTTGCAGAACTTATTTCGGAACTTCCGGTTGAGTCAGGTGACGTTGTGCCTAAGGAATCGCCTATCCGGGAGGATATGTTTTTTATTGAATCGTCAGACCCATGGTATGGAGATATATTGATCTATCTCCAGACTTTGAAGTGCCCCACCTTTGCTTCTCGTGATGAGCATCGACGGATACGCCATCAGGCCAAGAACTATCTCATACTCAATGATACGTTGTATTGGAGAGGTGTAGACTGCATCTTGCGTCGATGTCTCACTCATGAGGAGGCTATCATAGTGCTCAGTGATTGTCATACAGGAGCATGTGGCGGTCACTTATCTGGGTTGGAAACAACCCAAAAAATCTTATGAGCAGGTTACTTCTGGCCCACTCTTATCAAAGATTGTATCGAGTCGGTCAAGAAGTGCCATCCGTGCCAAATCTTCTCACGGAAGATGAGGGCACATCCATCTCCCATGTTTCCTGTTATCACTGTCGGTCCCTTCACTAAGTGGGGTATTGATTACACTACTTGCAACCCCCCATTAGCCAGGGGGCACCACTATATCATAGTAGCTGTCAACTACTTCACTAAGTGGGTCGAAGCTATGCCAACGTTCAAAGATGATGGAGAGACTGCAACTCTCTTCTTATTTAACCGAATTATAGCACGGTTCGACGTCCCGAGAGAGATTGTCACTGACCATGGCAGTCACTTTCAAAACCAAATGATGTCTGAGTTAACATCAAATCTTGGGTTACGGAAAGAACACTCATCACCTTACTATCCTCAAGCCAATGGGCAGGTGGAAGCTGTAAACAAAACTCTCAAGACAATTCTATAGAGAACCATCAACTCAGCC
The DNA here is from genome assembly GCA_000966675.3 of Picea glauca. NCBI lineage: Eukaryota > Viridiplantae > Streptophyta > Pinopsida > Pinales > Pinaceae > Picea > Picea glauca. Next base: position 11,957 of record JZKD02S2346879.1, read on the forward strand.
AAGTCCAACTGGCATTTGATGTTATACTCAGCATTATGGGCTTACTGAACCTCAGTTAAGACTGCAACCAGTTTCTCACCTTTCCAACTCATTTACGGGCTGGAGGCATTCTTTCCCATTGAATGTCAAATTCCATCTCTAAAATTGGCAGTACAATTATTGCCATACACTTATCCACTTGAAGAACAGTCAGTAAACCTTGAGCAGCTTGATGAACAGCGTCGCGATGCGGCCCTGGCCAACGAAGCTCATAAACATAAGGTCAAGTGTCAATATGATAGGTTCGTTCATCCTCGGGTTTTCTCTAAGGGCAACCTTGTCCTGGTTTACGACCAAGATAAGGACCCCCTGGGGGCGGGAAAGTTTAAACCCATGTGGTTTGGACCCTTCATTATTAAAGAGGTTTTAAAAAAGGGCACTTATCTTCTGGTCGATTTCGAAGGGAATGCTTTGGCGGAGCCTAGAAATGGGCTCTACCTCAAGAAGTATTACTCATAGCATGGTCACTGTGGGTAACTTTTTGTAACATATGTATAGTCTTTGCACTATTACTTTTTTACATTTCTTTTGAAAAACGTGTTATGGATGTGTCATTAATGTTATCTTTCGTCAATATGGCAGATGTCAAGTGAGTCCAAGGTGTTCGTTGGGTATGCGGACAGTGCTAGTAGACACACGCGGAGTCTTGCCTCCGCAGCTTGGGTAATCTTTACATCACAGGGTCAATTGTTATCTTCCATAGGGATATGCTTAGGTGACACCACAAATAATGTTGTTGAGTATAGTGCAGTTATTGAGTTGCTTCGTGACGCTTTGTCATGGGGTATCTCTCATCTCCGGGTCTATCTAGATGCTCAACTGGTTGCGTCACAGCTAAACAGAATATACCGAGTCCATGATCCGACTTTACACCAACGATTCCTTAGGGTACGTCTCTTGGAACGCAACTTTGATTATATTACATATTTTCATGTTCCTAGGAGTCTAAATCAAATCACAGATACTCTAGCTAATCACATTTTAGATTGACATCTTGCTCGCACATAAAAGATCATGATCATACACATGTAAATACATTTTTGCACACATAATCCATAAAGACACATAAAAGAAATAAAAAACCATATATAAACATGATAAAATCCTCAGAGTACATAGATGGGCGCAAGTGCCTCAAAAAGTGGGAACCATAACTAGTCACTAGGGCTTATGCCCTCAAAAAATAGATACATATCAGTGCTCGTGGCACATAAAAGTCTACAAGTATGTTCAGGGCCTATGGGCCCTGTTATACTCAAATACAGCCTGACCCAAACGCCTAAACAATCGGACCCATGTCCGAGGTACCCTTACAATATGAATTTGCAAGGAGGGCAGCAAGTCCTCTATCTCTTCCATGGGAACTGTGCGAGTGAGCGCAGTGAAGTTACGCTCAATCCGCCTAAGACCCCTCTCGGCTTCCCCTGCTGGGAGGTTCCCTGCCACTGTTGCTCCCCCGACGGCGGTAGCTGCGGCCTCTGGCCGTGGGCGACGCCTGTTCCGCGCATAATCGGCAGGTCGCACGGGTCCCACATCTGCAAGCAATACAATGTTCACCCATCAAAAAACTCTGTTATACAAAAACATGATATATATATCAAAAAGACATAAAAATTACATATGCAAACAAAAAAACTGTATAGGAGGAGACTTACCCATCTCCCCTCGCTCCTCACCAGGAGTCACTGGTATCGCTGGATCTCTGGAAAAATTGATCCCTGCATATGGGTAATCCTCAATCACTGGGATCTGCCGTGACAGCCAGGCAAAAAAGTCATCACTGAAGGCCTCTATGGTCCTCCCACCACCCTGTCGCGGCAGCAAAGCTGCCCATCTACACACTGCGGGGAAAGTAGCCAGATGTCCTTGTACTGTCAGCCGAGGACTGAAACATGGAACTCTTTGAAAGAAAAATGAACATAGGATGGTCCCAAACCCGAAGTTCCTATGCGTCCGCTGTCTGCAAGCTGTCAACTGACCTGTCATGCTTGCTAGTAATGTGGTACTCCAATCAAAAATTTGTGCATTCATGCACTGAATTGCACAGTTCATCTGTGCGCGCGAAGCCTGATGCACGACCGCAGAGCTAGTAATCCGTCCGATGAGTGATAAAATTGTCTGGAGGGCGAGGCTGGTAATCCTACTCACGGGAATCGAGGAAGATCTCTGATCGATCCCAGCCTCACAGTACTCCTCTATCAATTCCGAGACTTTGCTCGGCCCCGCAGGAAAAGTATGAAAGTTGACAGGTTCCCCTCTCCTTGAGAGGCCCGTCAAAAAGTAGATATCCTCGGTGGTGGGCACCAAGGATTTCCCCTCCATCATAAAGGCCTCTGCATCTGGGTGCCAATAATCAACCAAGGCATTCAGTAGCTTGGGTTGAGCGCACATAAACGGAAACAAAATTTTTTTTACCAAGCCACACTACGTCAGCACGGCCATAACATTCGGATCTGCAGCCACTGCCTCATTGGCAGCCTCATGCTCCCTCTCTCTCCACTGAACATACATCCTGCCAAAAACACAAGGAAAAAATAGGGGGGAGTTAAGTCTTCCTTCAATCAAAATTTCCACCGCGCGGGGGGTACCCGTGGGCTGTCGAGGCGACAGTCGTGGGTACCCACGTGCAGTTTTGGCTCTGCGCGTGGGTACCCGAGGGCTATCCCTGGACAACCCACATTTTACTAGGGCCGACCTCTTGGAGGTCGACGGCCACCCCCAAAACCAAATAGAATGCATTAAATTAAGTATTGAATTGCAAGATTAGGGAGTTTGTACTTACTTGGTCTAAGCAGAAGTCCGTTTCGTCCACTGTAGCTCCCAGAATCACGATCTTTGGAAAAGGGGGTCTTTTGGCTCCAGAGTCAATTTCCAAATCAACAATGGTGATAATGAGCTACCAGCTTCTATTTATAGACTTTTTGGCCTCTTTTTGTCACTTTTTTGGGCCCCTTTATCAGTTTCTTATACCAAAAACCATTTTGAGTGGTTCAGGAGTTATATGGGAGGGATTTGATCAGGTATTGGAACAATTTTCATTGAGTTTCAAAAAATAAAAATAAAAATATATATGTTAACGGTCCATAAAAAAATATTTTTTTCAAAAATCAACTTGAGCATATAGGGTAGGATTTCATCCCAACTGTTGCATCTCGTTGCCTTTTGTTCTTATGATTTAGGATCGATCCCATCCGGTTGTGGCACGGAACCATCATATCTGCTCCATAAGTGTCGCAACTTGGTGGTAGAGCTTACCAAAACATGGATGCCCTAGGTAGGTCCTGGTTGCATTATGGTGTCCATGTCGTTTCTAAACAACACTGTAGGCTCGGGAGTCCGTATAGTCTTTCATGAGTACGAGTTTGAGCCTCATTTGCATGGGTCTTTTTCACTCTTTGTCTTACTCTCCAGACTCCCAAAAGATAATGGGTCTCCTTTTAAGCCCTTTTCAGACCCTCTAAACATAAAAATATTGCCGAGCGATCTTGTGATCTTTCACGCTCGTTAAACTGAAATTTGAAGTCACGTCTGTCCAGCAGTAGTTTACCCCTTTTTCGGTCTGAATGGTCAACTGTACGAACAAAGGAATACTCTATTGAACTCCAGTTCTTTAGAAGAGTATCCTCAGGTAAGATTTTATTCCTTTTTCAGGCCTAAGGGACTAAATCTACGAAAAAGAAACCCCCCCGAAGTCCATAGTTAAGCTCTTTTCAGACTCCCTAAAATTGAAAAGATTGTCGAGTGACCTTATTCTTTCACACTCATTAAAACGGTCCAGAAAAACATTTCTGACGGAGTCCATAGTTAAGCTTTTTTTAGACTCCTTAAAATTGAAAAAATAACTGAGTGATCTTGTCCTTGTCACACTCGTTAAAATGGTTTTTGAATTGACGTCTAATCGGTGCTAGTTTATCCCTTTTTCGAACCGACTAGACTACTCACGAAAAAGGTACCCCAATGGAGTTTCCTTTTATGCTTTTTCAGACTCTCTAAACATGAAAAATCACCGAGATTACCTTCTTTGGGCTCGTTAAACTTACATCGAAGGACGTTACCATTGTGTGCTCTATCAACCACATTTGCATCCTTTACCCATCAGCCTAGTAACAATTTGCTTCTACATTTTAACACCTTTGGCCACTGGAGGATTTTTCCAAGTCTCATTCCCCAGAACATCAGTCTTGTCTTTATGCCTTGAACTTGTATGTTTGTTGTACTCATTCCTCCATTGTATCATAATATTCCTTTATTCTTTTTCAAAAACTATCAAAAAGAACAAAAAAATCAAATATACCCCAAAAAGAGGATGGGAAAAGTATTTTCTTTATTGGCAGCATCATGAGTCGCCCTTGGATGAAGCACATCTGTCTGTTGGATTCATCAGACTTTGGGATGTAGTACGACCTTAGGAATCTTTGCTCGCTATATTGAGTGGTGTCCTCCACCGTTTGGTTACTCTTACAAACATATGGAGAGTTTTCATTGCCTCCTGCTTCGTAGAGTTTTGATTAACATATATGTTGCTTGAGTCTGATCACTTATCGTGCTATTGTCCAAGGGAAGTTTGTCACTTAGCCTAAGTCAGCCCCTCTGCAATATGTCTCTTGTCCGCATACCCGGCCATCCTAAACGTCCAATCAAGTATTTGTTTGAAATCACTGAACCCTTCAGTCCGATCATCAAGATTATCAATTCCATAACCGACGAGCCATCGAAGACCTCTGGGTAGTGCAGTCGTACACTCATAGTACACTCCTACTCGAGTTTAGAAGATTTTGAAGTTGTGTCTCAAGCTCTGAAGTACAGCCATCAGGCCGAATAAGCTTCTGAGAGATGGATACTTTATTTTGTATATCTTTATAATTTCGAGATGTAGCTCTGTTGTGTATTATTCGCGGCTACTCTTCATAGTTGTTTGACATGGATCTATAGTGTATTTGATTGGTATCCATGGTTCTATTTTTCCCGAGCATGGGTATTCCCTCCTCGGTGAGACATTTGATATTTTTTGCAAACGACACCTCCTGGTTCCTGATTCCTGTGCTCACTCATTCAACATATCAGTACAAATTGGTAAAGAATTGGTAATATATTTCGACCATCAGATGCTCTTCTGACCTCACACATTAGGGGGTATCTGTTATAACCCTAAATTGCACCACACATGCTCACTTGGAATCAGGCCAACTCATATCCCTTTGCCAAGGCCATGCTGAACAAACTCTTGAAAAACCTCTTAAATTAAGTAACCCACACCCTAACCCATTACTGGGCGCGTTGGAATGCTGGCAGGCCTGCTACTACACGCGTTGGAACGCTGGCTGGCCCACTACAGCCCGCGTTTACCTAACATAGCAAAAAAACAGGAAAGTTGCCGACGAGACGAAAATCTTTGGGTCAATTAACTGGAACTCCAAGCCATGCATGGCCGAGAGTTCGTCCAAAACCCTAGCTCCTTCTAGCCTATAAAATATCAGGTAGGGGTACTATTTGGGGAGAGGAAAAAGATAGCAAAGAAACTCTACCCAATTGTCGAATCCATTTGTCCCAACCCTTTAGCCTTTCCTCAAGCCTAAGAAGGATTCAAGCAAAGTAATTGGAGGACAAAGAAGAGGAGGAGCCCAGGATCAAGATCGAGGAACGGTGGTTGGTCTCTATCATTATTGTAAGTTGATTCATCTTGAGATTAATAAAAGAATACTTTTCCCGTCCCAATGCACGAGTGATATATATTTTATTTGATTTATGCTTAATCTCTAACCCTTAGGTAGAAAAATAACATGCATGCATAGTGTTTTGTCTTGATTGCGGGATTGTCTTTGGAAGGAGCAGCGAAAGCAAGAGGATAAAGTGCAACGGAGGATCTACATCAAACATCGATAGAGAAAGGTTAGTAGGTCTTTTCCATGCTTGTATGTGAAAAAGGGGTTTGAGTATTGGGGTGATAGGTTAAAAGTGTTTTCTTTAAGGTCATGATCTGTGTACAAGTTCATCCCTAGCTTGTTAGTCCGTAGGGTATTATTTCCCAACAACAAGGAGGAAAGGGTTGTCGAATGGATTCAAAATTCTCATAGAGATCACGTCCTAATGAAGTCCTCCATACAAAATGAGTAGGTGTGGGATTTGTGTCTAATGCAGTGGTAGGATGAACAGGAGTCCTATATTCATCACCAAATATTGGTTCTGTGGATCCCATATATGTTTTGGTAAATGCTCTCTCAGGTAACTATGGGACCTCTTCATCTATAATGTTCCCAAGGGAGTCTAAACGAAGAAAAAATGGTTTGAGAGGGGTTTCTGAAATAGATGTAGTGCGAGGAGTGGGATTCTCAACCATAACCAAAGTGCCTTCTGGGTTGTCTGATGGAGGAGTAACAACACTCCCAGTGTTAGATTGATTTTCTACCTCTCCACGGTAGTTGTCTTCTTGAGGGTTAGGAGGTAAGCGTTGGTAGCCTTCCGTAGACAGCCCTTGCATCCTACGCGATTGGAAAAGACCTTTATCCTCTACAGGCTCAATTTTGGAGAATAACAATACATGCTGAAAATCTAGGGCCAACTAATGAAAAGTAACAAAATACACTAATAAAATATAGGAATCAAAACCAAGAAAACAAAACTTCTCTCAATGATCGCACTAGTTGGTGATGAAATCCAACATTGTGTGATCCATTCAAGAAGGGGATAGGATATGGTGGAACATTTACAATGGCGACCTTCTTAACGAACTTTCACCTTGGTGCAAGCTTCCATGCAGTAATTGTGGATTTACCCTCCAAGGAGCCCGAGTGAGTTTGACCAATGTTTTTTCCAGGTACAATGAGACTTCCCTTCATTGTCACCTCGTGTAAGGACCTAAATATTATTGCAATTAAGGACACCAACTCGCAGTCAGCCCCTCGACAGGTATAGTCGACAGTCTGATCTGAACGTATGGGCAAGATAACAAGTCCGAAATCAACTCGAGAGGCTCCCACACATAATCGTGGGTATACCCTCAAGTGACCCCCAATATATGTTTTGACCACTACAAACACTTGAACCACGGAGGGATAATCCCCGTAATTATCTCGAATGTGACCTCATGCGTAACCCCTGTGTGAGAGGGGGATCCCAGAAATCCTATACAACAATTGGAATTTCTCTCCCTATCTCAAAATGCTAATGTTTGTTTTAAAAAACTTTTGAGAGTTTTACTCACAGCCTAATCCAAAGTACTAATCCTAATCTAATGTTGGTGGAAGATCCTAAAAACAAAATGTTCTAGATAATTTTTAATTAGCATTCATTTTGCAATTGTTATTTACTCAAAGGGTGTATTACAATGAAACTAATGGTAGCATTCTGGTGTAAGGGGAACTAGAGAATTCCAACGCTCTGTGTAATACCAATAGGGAGTGTTAACGCTCTGATAGAAAGGGCAAGGGAATGCTCTACTTCAAAAGTTCAGAAAAATGCCCAAAAACTCAAAAAATCAAGCAAACTCAGTCAATTGGGGTGAATAAGATGAAAGAAAAAGGAAATTAATCATATCTAAGAATCAAAAAGACAGTATGACAGTATGGAGAAATTCAAATGAGTGGGAAAATGTCCAAAACAATATCTAGAAATGGAAACAAAAATCAGAGCTCCTCCCTAGTGGAGTCGCCAATTTCTGTTACAGGTGAATCCTCCTGCGGACAAGTGGATTCCCTCTTGGTCTCTAGACTCCTAAGGCCAAGA
>JZKD02S2346879.1:20684-31367 GCA_000966675.3 Picea glauca
TCCTATAGTAGGTGGAGTAGGAGGTTTCCTAGAGAATATTCAAGAGGAGGTGGCTCAAGAGTGTCTTCTCTATGATCAACCTTAGGATCATCATTAGGAGGGGCATGAGCATGTCTCTTATCTTTTCAATCCTTACAATGCATTGAGGATAATGCTTGAGGGATACAATGATCATGACGTAAAAATTTGAACAATAATTATGGGTTTCCATTATACATCCTCCAATGTTTCATATTATGAATGACCTATCTAGGTGGAAGTGGATTGACTTTAAATCTATTCATCAAATAAAAAATATGTTTGATGGAATTGTTACACAACTATACATCTAGCCTCATACAGTACATCCCTAGTCTATGAGGCCCAATTGATGCATTTTCCATTTCTCCATATACCTAATATGGAGGCATGCCATCACTAATCTTTTGTTATGAGGAAAATCTATCTATGGCTAAGGTAAACCACCATAGATGGAAATGACTGCATAAATCAACTATATTCTCAAGTATGCTATATAAAAAAATATGCTAGCAAGAAAAGATAAAAGGCCTACCTCGTCCAGACATTCGATGAAGTCCACCGTTGAGAACTTCACCCAAAGCAATATACCTGCAACTAGTCGTCAACAACCAAGTGAAGAAAGCATATGGTGATAATATATGATGTTAGCACATTCAATAGCATAATCCATTAATATAAATAACAAATACGTTGTTGGCCCTTGACCAAGTTTTGACGATCCTTGGTCATGTTTGACCTACTTTTGGGACTTCAACAGGCTGTCGAAGGCGGAGCACAAGTCGAAGCGAAGATCGCAGGATCTCGGCCCCTTTTTAGGGATTTTTGGGTTTTGGGCTTATGTAATGGGTATGGGGATGTCAACCCATGGGCTCTGCCCATGTTTAGGCCCATTTGGTAATGTATAAATAGATTTCTAGTGATGTAAGAAGTAGCTACTAGACACTAGAGATAAGTTCTAATGAGATAAGTGTGAATAGTCTTGAATGCTTTGTGCATGCTCTATTGAGAACTTGCATAGCTAAGTGCAAGTGAATGTAAGGGATTGTGTAAAGGATTTGTGTTGTAACCTAGATCAAGAAAGGAGGATCTGGCGAGGTGCATGCATATATCTTGTCCTATGCGAAGTAGGATATTGTGGCTCTGTGCATGTAGAAGATTGACATAAGATAATAAAAGAGAAGAAGAGTTGGTGGACGTAGCCCCAGGCTGGGGGTGAACCACGTATATCCTGTGTTTTTATGCTTTGTGCGATGTATTGATGTGTTTATGTGTTTAATTTCTTAGTTCTTCGATATATATGAATGATATATAGATATTTTGATGTGCTTAATAATGTGAATGAATGCTAGATCTGATCTATCTTTATGTGCTAAGTGCTTGGGCATATTAGATCTTGTAGACTACTATGTTGATGTAGGGTTTATCTGTGATGTAAGTTAAGGCTGAATACTAATGATCTATAATTGCTAAGTGCTCTATTAAGGTGTTTTAATCACAGATCAATGTCCCAGCTAAGTTTGCAGACACTGGAGTCATGCAACCACCCCTGCCTCTACCTCAGGTGAGACTTCCTCTGCTTCGCAGGTGTTGCCGAAAGGGTCAGTAGTTAGGGTTTTGTTGGTGTGCTCTTGAGTGTTGAACCCTGGGTCTGCCCCTGTGACAAAAAATGGTTCCGTTGCTAGGACCTAAAACTGTGATTGTTGGGAACTGAAGTAAAGAAAAAGAGAATCTATGTGCATAGATCTATTGCTGAAGTGTGCAGTATTCTACCTGAAACTATGATTTCTAGGAATTGAAGAAAAGAAATCTATGTGCGTAGATCTATTTCTTTAGTGTGCAATATTATACTTGACTTGTAAAGCTCCGTGCTATGAAGAAAAGTCAGATCTGAAGAATAGAGGTAAGATCTTAAAGCTTTGTGATTTTTTAAAGGTAAGAACAGTGAAAAGTTTTGATTGAAAAAGGTAAGATTACTGGAAATTTTTGTTTCAAAAGTATGGATCTAGGTATGTTTGATAAATTTTGTCCTAACTTGAAAAATATGGCACAACTAGATGAAAGAAGGTTTGATATGAGTATATCTGATAGAAATAATGAAAGATATGTTATTCCTATGCATAGAAAGAATGTTTGGACTAACAAATGGATGCAGGACCCTAGAAAGAATTTTTCGTTGGTTAGTTACTGTGACCCTACTGCGCAGTATAGGAAAGGTTGGGGATCGTTTAAAATAAAGAGAGGATTAGCTCTTTGCTCTAGTTGAAGAAGACCAAGACATCTTGCTAAGGAATGCCTTGGTAGAAGACCTATTTGTCTTTGTTGTAAATCTATGGACCATGAAGTTTTGGATTTCCCTAGAATAATTTCTAAGGTGGAAAGAATGAATATGAGACAAGAAAACCCTGAGGAAGATCAAGAAACTAAGACCATGGCAGAACCCCAGAAAGAAACAAAGAATGTATTGCTACAAATGAAAGGCACCCTAAATGATCACAAAAATATCAACTTATCGGAGATCTTCAAAGAAAAAGAATGCATAGAAACAAGAATAGGAGACTTCGACAATGACTATGTTTTGGATGAGGAAACATAGGTGAATATCATGACAGAAAGAACTTGGGAAATTTTGGGAAAGCCTGCTATGATTCCTTCATTAGAAGGAATAGGATTATTTAGAGGAGATTTGATAACCCTATGTGGAAGACTCTCCCAGATATCTATGAATGCTCATGGAGCTATGACAGAAGAATATTTTGAGGTTGTTAAATTTATTGAGAGAAACACCCCATTTTCTATATTACTAGGAAAAACTTAGATTGAGAAGGATCAGGCCCGAAGAAAGGAAGAGGAATCCCTAGAACAAAAGAAGCAAGAATTAAAATATTTCATGACTAGGAGGATAGCGCACTTGATTGAAGAACAGGAGAACATAGCAAAGTTGTTTAGAACCAGAAACTTGGATGTCGAATTTGAAAGACCATAAGATAACTCATTGAAGAGTGGAGCACCTACCCTAGATGGAGAAGAAGTATTTCCCTTGAACCCTATGAAAGAATCTCAACAGTGCGAAGTTACTATGCTAAAAGGAGATAAGAATCAAAATGGAAAGAGGAATACCGAGAAGAAGATTACAGGGAAGAAGGCTAGAAATCTCAATAAGAAGAGAGCAAAGATAGAAAAGTTGCAGAATGTTCTAGAAGGGACTTCGCAGAAGGAAGGTTTGTAAAACTAGAACTTCATTGAGATATCAGAACAGGGAAACATGGAACTTCACCATGGTGAAGCAATATAGCTGTTGAAATCATTATAACCGTTAGCCTGACACCCCGAACGGGTAGAACAACAGTTACGACTGGAAAGCTCATCTTCAAACCATTGGGACCATGTTGAAATGGGAAGAACTGCATTGATGAAGGCCTCTCATCTATTGGAGAGATATGTTACATCGTTTTCTACTTATTCTGTCGAATGTTGTAGCAAGAACACTTTTATGAATTGTATCCGAGCCAACAAGAGAACTCATTGCTACTGCATTGTGTTTATTGAGATCAACACATGTTCTATTGCTTTGAGCACTCATTCATCCACCTGAGTTATCCGATCTAAGCGTGCATGTTGGAAGAGCTCTAAGTCACAAAGAAAGTCATCGAAGAAGTTCAAATCGACCTTATGGCTGAGAAGGTGATGTCCATCGGAGCTCAATCCTCATCGATGAGAGGAGTGCAAGCCTCCCCCTTGACTACTCATGGATCTGGACCATCCCGACCTACCGAAGAGAAAATAAACAAGCACAGATATTCCTTTGGCTGGTGTGGTGAGTCATGGCAGTGTCCCAAGAAACTTTGATTATACCATGGTTATTGCATACCTCCCGAAGGGGATACGTGCAGTTAGAACGCAACAGGATAAGATCGCAACATTGAAATTCAGCGACTTCAACCTAGGGATTGCAAGAACTACAACATGCTCACTCCTTACAAGTATATGACTAGGATGAAGGGGAAGAACTCGAAAATAATCCCCCATCCATGGATTATGAACCTTGCATAGTCCACCCTCTTGAATGTGATGAATATTCCACACTTTGGAAGCCCCCAGAAGGTTAATGCATGTGTTAAGCTCTTGTTATCATGTTACCACGACGGCTAGAAAGACACATCATATTCGATCTGACATTAATCCATAGGATCACTGGATTGAGCATGCAGGGACCCAACCCACAGGACTTCTACCCAGGGAAGGCTACAGATCGTGCATTGGCACAGAGGATCAAAGACACATATGGTGATGTAGAAAAGGGGATGCTCAGCTACAAGGTATCTTCCATCCAGAATGGCACAGTGTGCCTAGCCTACCAGCTGATCGCAGGAAATATTGTGAGAAAGAATAGACTTACACAAGTCACAGGATTCGTTGTTGACCTCACCGAGAAATGTGTAGAAGGACTCCAGATGAACTTGGCAAAGTACCTAGTCAACCAGCTGGAACTGGATTGTCACAAAGCTCGGGATCAAGGTTATGAGTTCCTCTTTAGCAGTCTACTGATCCTCATAGCATTTACTTCTTGGGAGATGCTGAAAGGTGCGACCTTCCCAGACATTGAGTCGTTCGTGTCGCTCGCTACGAAGTTCTCCATGATCTGGTACTCAAGCAATATGGGAAAACAGTGGCAGTCAAACACAGTATTCCACACGTACTATCTCCAGTTGAAGAGGGATATCAGGGTCATCCCTCACATGACTCCAAACACCCTACACCAATTCATACCCCTTATGAAGTTCTATGCAAATTGGAACTTCATTTATATCACTGAGCACACAGATGAGCATAAAGAAGAGATTATGTCATACTATAAGCTCGTAGAGGAGGACCTCGACGAGATAACTAAGGACTGGTCAGCAAACCTCCTTATCCCTATTGACCCTGAAGAAATGTCTAATCCTGAACTACTTGACAGCTCAGAGGCCACTCACAAAGAACATGACACACCTGGAACTAGTATAAGGAAGAAGACCAAAGAGGTACAAAACCTGAGCAGCACATCAGATGAAATTTCTTCAGTGTCACCTAGACAAGGAGGTGATGATGAAGTATATAGAGAAGAGACCAATGGTAAATAATATCAACAGAAGCAACATGAAGTAACACTGCCTATGGATCCTGTTGATGAGGTTGATCCCTCAAAGAAAAGAAAGGTTTCCCCCACGAAACCTACCTCGAGGAAGAAATCCAGAGCTAGTAAAACCATGATGCGAAACATGCTCACAGTCAATGACTTCGACTTCATTGTCACAGTTGTAGCAGATGCCTCACAGGATGTCTTGCAGAAAAATGAATCCAAGCAGGAGGAGATGTACGACATAATCGAGGTTGAACTCAGAGGGGTACAATAGGCCCTTCAATCCAGCCACGTAATATCCACTGAACCCCCGCCATCAGAGGAACCAAATTTGGGAGATGAGCCTACCCAACTTCCCGGACTAGTTTATGTGACCGAAGCTCGCCTTCGTCGCGCACAGGAAGAAATAGAATAGGCCATAGAGGCCCTAAAGAAAGTGCAAAAAGTAGTCATAGAGAAACATCGAGTTGCACAGTAGGAGAGGGTTTCTCTCCAAACAAATTTTGAAGAGGAGAAATAAAAAATCCAACAAGAGAAAGATAAGTTGCTCATAGAGCAGCTCAGATTCAAAAAAGCATTTAGTAGAGAACTTTGCTCTGTGGCAGGGTTAGAGAAAAAAGTGGATTAACCAGTAGAGCATCAAGTAGCGCAGCTTACGAAATCTATCTAGCAGCTTCAATAGAGAATCACAGATCTAGAGCTATGAACAGTGCCAGCACTCCACAGGATGAACAAGATCAAAGAGAAGCAACTGCTCGAAGCGTAGTTGAGAGAATCAAGGTCCTCACCATGGAATGTAAACAACTAAATGATCACAATGCCTAGACTTATGAGTGACTCACTAAGGATAGTGAATTGAAGGCACTGGAGTCACATATCCAGGAGGCAAAGCAGCAAGAAAAAACAATACAAGCATAGTTGAATCCCTTGTCAGCAATCAATAGGATGAAACGATCCCAAGAGTAGTGCACTTCTCAACAAAAGGTCCACATCATTCAGAGAAAAGTCATGGAAGTGACTCAGAGGCTCCAACCAATCTAGGACGAGGCTTGCCAACTATTCGCAGAGATTGAAGGCTGAGGAGAAGAACTTGAATAAGTCATCACTACAGTTGAACAACGCTTAGAGGGACCTATCAAGGAAGTAGTTATCCAAGTGTTCACCAAGTAGGAGGTCTTGGCCCAACAACACGTCGAAGCAGCTCAAGCCAAGCTCGAGGCTTTTGAAGCAGAGCTACCCAGACCAGAGTGGCTCGAGACGAGTCATAGGTGAGTGTTGGGGGCCTATTGGCCCTTTACCAAGTTTTGAGGATCCTTGGTCATGTTTGACGTACTTTTGGGACTTCGACTGGATTTCAAAGGTGGAGCGCAAGTCGAAGCGGAGATCGCGGGATCTCAGCCCCTTTTAAGGGATTTTTGGTTTTTGGGCTTATGTAATGGGTATGGGGATGTCGGCCCATAGGATATGCTGATGTTTAGGCCCATTTTGTAATGTATAAATAGATCCCTAGGTGATGTAAGAAGTAGCTACTAGACACTAGAGATAAGTGCTAATGAGCTAAGTGTGAATAGTCTTGAATTCTTTGTGCATGTTGTATTGAGAACTTGCAGAGCTAAGTGCAAGTGATTGTAAGGGATTGTGTAAAGGCTTTGTGCTATAACCTATCTCAGGGAAGGAGGATCTGGTGAGGTGTGTGAAGATCTCCTGTCCTGTGTGGAGTAGGATCTTGTGGCTATGTGCATGTAGAAGATTGACAGAAGATAATAAAAGAGAAGAAGAGTTGGTGGACATAGCCCCAGGCTGGGGGTGAGCCACATATATCCTTTGTTCCTATGCTTTGTGGGATGTATTGATGTGTTTATGTGTTTACTTTCTTAGTGATTTGATATAGATGAATGATAGATAGATATGTTGATTCTTTGTGCTTAATAATGTGAATGAATGCTAGATCTGATCTATCTTTATGTTCTAAGTTCTTGGGCGTATTAGATCTTGTAGACTACTATGTTGATCTAGGGTTTACCTGTACTATAAGTTAAGGCTGAATACTAATGATCTATAACTACTAAGTGATTTTTTGAGGTGTTGTAATCACATATCTGTGTCCCAGCTAAGGTTGTAGACATTGGAGTCCTGCAACCACCCCTACCTCTACCTCAGGTGAGACTTCATCTTCTTCGTAGGTGTTGTCGAAAGGGCCAGTAGTTAGGGTTTTTTTGGTGTGTTATTGAGTGTTGAACCCTAGGTCTGCCCCTTTTCCAACATATTCCCATGGAATAATAATTCAAATATTTTCAAGATATCAATTGGATGGGAAAAGAGTATTTCTATTAATATATGATCAACAAAAGTGAAAATGTTACAGACTTCCATGTTGGCATGGTTCGGAACTGAGAAACTAAGTTCCTTCCAATTGAGCCTCCACCACTTCAATCCTCCACCAAAGGCAAGATCATAGAAGAGAGACAATGAAGTTCTCAATCAATAATGGAAGAGCTTGGGGGTTGAACACTGTGTTCATACTTAAAGGACAAAGGGATGCAGAATCAATATGAAGTGAATAATTCCTCCAGATTAAATTTTCTCTCAAAGTTGAATTATTTATCCTCCTTTCCATATTTCGGAGTTGGCCCATTTATATCCTTCAAATGGAACTGAAGGGCCGAGTCAAAACGTTTCCAGTATATGAAAGGCCAAGGATCACAGATCTCCTATCGTGACATGGAAACCCGAAACCATTTTTCATTTTTGGGCACAAATCCCAATGTATGTGGGATGTAGTGATGCAACCTGCATATACGCATGTTGTATAGTAGGCAAGGTGCGTAAATGTGGGAAAAAATGTATTTTTAGCTCTGGGATTTGCAAAAAGGGATGAAAATTCTACATAGGGAAATGGAAAAAGGCCTTTTGTGCAAGATTACATAGGGTGAGGAAAATATTTCTATAACACAAGCCCCTAATGTGTGAGGTCAGAGGAGTATCTTCAATGATTGTAATACATTAGAAAAACCCAGGAGTGGAGTGATGGGGAACCAGTTGGAAGAAGTAGTTTCTCATTAGATTCTGCACTGACTTTGCATACATGGAGGCCAATTTGAATTACACTGCAGATCCATGTGAAAATATATCAAACAACTGTCTGTGGCCATGAATAGGAAAACACAAATGCGGTTACATGCCAAAGGTTTTCATAGTCATAAACAAGGCCCAGTAGAACCAGTCTCAAAAATAATCTGAAGATATCTGGATACAATGGAGTACAATCTGATCTCCCATGATCACTAAAGTCATATAGGTACTAGTCCAATGAAAAGGAAGAAATAACTCAGAAAATTTATGAACACATACTAATGTCTTCAAGTCTTCTACACAATCCGCCAAAGGTGAAATTCTACATCATGTGTGTTAGCACCAATTCTCACAAAGTCATGAGTGTCGAGCGCAGCACACAGAAGAAGTCCATTTCGGGCCTAAAATCAAGCGAGCGGGATTTTTGTTTTCAGCAGCGAGGATCCACCGTTGGAGTAGATCGACGGTCATCAGGTAGGTTTGAGTAGCAGAGTTGCATGAGGTCTGGCGCATGAGATCATCTCTTATGGCCCAAATCACAAAATGATGAGGCATTTCGGCTACCGAGACTTCAAAGGACGAAGGGGTTTCTCTTCCACTGCATTTCGAAACCCCGAAATGTGAAATGTGAAAAGAGCCCATTAGCCATTTTGGAATTTCGGATACTGGGATGTCAAGAGACAAATGGTCGTTCCTCCACTGCATCGGGAATCGTCGAAACCCAAAACGTGAAATGTAAAAGCTGCCTGGGAACCATTTCGGCATTTCGGCTACCGGGACATCAAAGAACAAAGGAGTAGCTCCTCCACTGCATCGAGAATCCTCGAAACCTGAAATGCGAAATGTGAAAAGTGCCCATCAGCCATTTCGACATTTCAGCTACCGGGATGTCAAGAGACAAAGGGATGCTCCTCCACTACATCAGGAAACCCCAAAACCCGAAGCGCAAAATGTAAATCTACCTAAGATCCTTTCGACATTTTGGCTACCGGGATGTCAAGAGATAAAGGGTCATTCCTCCACTATGTCAAGAATCATCAAAACCCAAAACGCGAAATGTAAAAACTGCTCGGGAGCCATTTCGGCATTTTGGCTACTGGGACATCAAAGAACAAAGGAGTAGCTCCTCCATTGCATCGGGAATCCCTGAAACCCGAAATGCGAAATGCGAGAAGCACCCAGGATCCATTTCAACATTTTGGCTACCGAGACTTCAAGAGACAAAGGATCATTCCTCCACTGCATCGGGAATCGTCGAAACCTGAAACACGAAATGTAAAGGTTTCCCGGGAGCCATTTCGACATTTCGGCTACCGGGACATCAAAGAACAAAGGGTTTCTTTTTGTGTTTTTAGTCTCGACCACCCTCCATGGAAGAAGAAGTTAATGAATATTGAGCAGGTGGTTGAGACCTCAGCTCAACTCATAAATGGAGGGCGTGAAAAAGGCCTGGAGAAATCAGCATGTGGTACCCTTGTATGTAGGTCCCCCTGCAAGAGCCATGTTGAGTTAAGATGGCGTCTGACGAAGGAGTTTCGTCCGGGTTTGACTGAGGAGCCTATACATGCTAATTTGGACTTTAATGTCTCAGCTACCTTCCTGCTGCGAAGGTAGAAAATTTCCCTGAGTATATATACTCATTTTTTGTATTTCTGTAAGGATGGATGATAGAGCAGGGCTCCCAAATGTAATGTTTTAATGAAGCACTAGTTTTCTTGGCTATGTATCTGTACATGAGATTTCCTTGTTTAATGTAAGTCAACTCTCTTTTCCATCTTGTTTAAATCTCATACTGAAAGAGTTCATGACTGAATGATTCACATGAATCGTCATGACAATGTTATGATAAAGGATTTATTATAGTGTTGTTATGTTCTTTTAGTGTTTTTCTTTGAATATAAGAGGTTCTTGTGTTCAAAGTTTTCTTCTACAGGTTGTTGGAAGCCTGATGCCTATAGAAGCCCTTCAATTTTCCTTACAGAAGTCTTCTTCCTACTTGCCCTTATTACAACTTACTACCTGAAATTGAATCAAGGCCTCATCTGCTTGTGCATGCCCGGCCTAGTTTCTGAGTTAGAACAATATTGTTATGAGTTCACTTTCATCCATCACCCTTTATCAACAAATCGTGACATTTAAAACTAATGGGCTTCAGGCTTACTCCTGCCGCAATCCAGGAGTGACTTTTGACGCTAACAATGTGAATAAAGTAGTTGAGGTCAAACATAATGAGACAACGTTTGATTACCAGTCATTGAGGTATACCGTTAACAAACGTGAGACAACCTACTGATGATGAATGTATGTATCAAGGCATCGAGTACATTCTTGCAAGTGTGAACAAAGGATTCAAGGTCGAACACTTGAAGGATCCATAGATCAAGAGACATTGATATAATTCCCAACTGTCGATGGAGCAAGAACCTACCACTAATGACTGCAAGCCTCAAGGTACCAGGGATGATTTTAAG
>JZKD02S2346890.1:13800-31365 GCA_000966675.3 Picea glauca
GTCCAAAGGCTAAACGTCTTCAATAAAACCGGGTTATATAATCCATTGAAGTATGAAAACCGATCAAAGGACATTGTCGATCATGTAAAGATCAATAAAAGATGGGCGTAATATGTATAATGACACAAAAGATATTGGTAGTTGAGAAAATGATTGAAATGTGACCTTGAAAGGAGAGATCTTCATGCTTACAATTGTGAAGACTTAGCGAAGACAAGCATGCGAAAAGGCGCAAAGAATAAAGGCATCGTTCATTTGAAAACTGCGATGAAAAATCAATGTTGATGAAACATTGGTGTGGGCAGCTTACGAGACAATGAAAAATGTTTATTGGCTGCCAACACCTTAGCACCAACACAAGGGCATAACTATTGTGAGTGTTAGCACTAGGATTCACCTTCTGATTGAAAGGAAGGTAAGCCCAATACCCATCAAATGATATGTGAAAGTATGAGTGTTTTTTGAAAGGTCGAATGGAAAAACTCGAAATGATAATATCCTCACTCAGAAACAGGGCTAACATGTAACAACAAATAAGGTTTTGACTAATTTCAAACAGTAGTTTGGGGAGTAAATGTGGATAGAAAGAAGTCTTGAATGAGAGGAATGTAAGAGCTATTGCAAACATCAGGTCCACAAAAGCCGAAAGGAAGAAAGTTTCTTAAAACAAGATCTTCTTAAAATTAGAAACTAAGGAGCTAAATAAACACCATGACAATAAAATGATCAAACATCCATCATATCATTACCACAGTCATCCATATGAAGCATTGAAATATGAAGATTTAGCATTAGAAGGAAAAGGTCTGAAATATGAGCTGATTTCTATTAGTAAAAAAGTCTTAAGTCCAGTACATACTAGATCACCGTGACTTTATCAAAACTATTACAGTTTCTTGGGAACCTTTCTCTACCATCCGAACCCATTAAAGCAATTCATCTGTCTATTTATAAAAAGAAAGAGAGGCAACAACTAGAGGTACGAGCTGGCCTCTTTTCCTTAAAAATCTCAAAACATTTATTTATTCTAACAACTAAGATAACAACCTATGCTATAAAATAGGGAAATGTTGGTGACTAAACCCAATCATGCTTCTAACTGCTTTGATCCTCTTTTGCTGCTCAGCTTATGTTTTGCCATGTGTCCCTTTGGAGCTTGTAGTTTTCCTCTGCACACCAACTGTTACTTCTGTCATTTATTCCATTATTAACTTATCCAAAACTGTTGGCTTAGTCTTCATAGATCCTTGGTGTTTGCTGGCTACTCCCTTGGGTATAAATTTTGTGTAGCACCCCCTAAAATGGAACAAGGAGAGAAGGTAGCACCTAAGGGTAGTGCCCCTGTGATGCATATCTGCGGCTACATTTGTCCTCTATTGAAAAATTGAGTAGCGCATGTGTGTGAACCTGCTCTCTGTAATATATTATGCAACGCCTGTGGGTAGTGCCTGTATGACAATTTCGGGTTCTGTAAAATATTACGCAGCACCTTTATGCAGCACCACCTATGCTACGTCTGCATAAGGGTTTGGGTAGCTATGCCAAAAATGTAGCGTCCTTGACTCCTGAACGTGTGTAGAGCTGTTTGTGTCCTTCCATGATGACAAATGAATTTAATTAGGTTCCTTTACCACTGAGTGAAGCTAGCACTTAGCAAAAAATTCCAAAATTCATATAGCAAAACACATAGAAGCCTATATAGGTGGAAAAACTTAGAATGTGCATATCAGTTAACCTTCCCAAGAAGGAACAACTCTCAAAAATGGGGTTTACCACTACCAGCTACTTTGTCATTTTAACACTTAGTCTCACACTCTTTCTGGTGGAAAGAGTGTCTCCAACTAACTTAGTATACTTCTTCTTCTTAGCATTGGTAGGATTCTTTAGTATAGTTGTGCTCTCCTTAGCTATTGGTTTGTCATATTCAATGGAAACCTCAACCAACACCTGTAAATTCTTTTGGGTTACTTCATCTTGGAAATGCTTCAGTTTTTCCTTTAGCTTCTTGTTATGAGCCTGGAAACCCTTTTTCTGTCTGTAAAGATTCTTCAGTTGTTTAAGAAGAGGTAGAGCCTTTCTCGCTACTAACCTTGCCAAGTCCAGGGTATGTTTGTAGCCAATCATGAGCTCATTCATCTGAGCCAAGTGGACCTTGTCTTCTGCTTTGAGACAAGCTATTTTTCTCCTTGCATCCCTAAGCTTCTTAATAAGTCTTTTGTAGGTCTAACTGCCAAGGGGGTTGGGGACATGTGCAGTATCAACAGGCTTCTTCTCATCCTTTTCTTCCATTTGTACAAGAGTTTCCTTGCATGTTTCATCAGTCTTCTCAAAACCTTTTCCTTTATGCTTCTTCTCTTGCACATCATCCTTTTCTTTATTCTTCATAGGTTTTTTACAATCCTTCACAGGGATTTCATCTTCCCTCTCCAAAGGTCTTTTGGTACCTTTACCCTTGATTTTATGTACAGGGGTTTCTTGTTTCTCTTCTACATCTTTTTCAATGCCTTTCCCTTTCCCTTTGAAATCCCCCTTAGGAATTGATGACCTAGTGAAAGGTTTTTTACCTTTGATTTCAACTGCTAGAGGAGGAGAGGGAAAGAGAAGCTTCTTCCCTTTTTTTGATGTCACCTTGGTAGACGATGGAACTTATTCTAACTCTAGTGGAGGTGGTGGTGAGAAATATCTGTGTGGGGAAGGACAAACTTCCTCCACAGCTTCCCTAACCTGCTTATTGATCTCTGAAATAGGGGCTCTTCCCTTTCTCTTCTTGTTGATCCCTATTTTAGTACAGGTAGGTGATGAAGAGCCCGCAATCTGTGATTGGGGGGTAGGTGTTGGGTCTAGCTTTAAGTGAGAAGTGACCAAAAAATTCTCCCAGGAGATCTCTTTCTTTCCCAACTCTTCAAAGACAAGCATCATGATAAGTCCAGAGTGGAAAAGACTGGAGTCCACATCCTTGGATTTGGATTTCAACCTATCTGCCATTTTACCTATACTTCTCAGCAGGTAATATGGAATATTCATCTGAACCTTACCAGTAAAATGCAACAACAAACTTATGTGGTAATGATACAGGGTGTTAAATCTCCCTTCACAACTAAAATATCTATGTATGATTTTCAACATTTTGTCAAACTGGTCAATCAACTGATTCCTTGGCACACTCTTAGATAAATCATTGGCTTGGTATTCGGACTTGAAAATATATTTAACGAAAGGTGAACTCAATACCATGGCCTTGAACCAATTTTCTCTTGAAATGGGGTTCCCTGTTGCAGCTGAGATGGAGGCTTCAGTCACCTCAAATTCCAAATCTCCAACTCTGGTTTTCTTGCCATCAAAATTTAGTGCAAATTGTTTTGCTACTTCTGAGTGGCCTCTCTGCATGTTCTGGCAGAAAGAGAGGCATCCTTCTCTTTGAAACATTTCCCTTACCATGGGTTTTGTGTCAAAAAGGTGCATGTCCACAGGTTTTGTTCGAACTATCTTGTAACCTTTGTGTGCTTTCTTTGACTGAGGGTTCTCCATGACTCAGAAAGAGGGTTCTTAAGAGGCTGTAAGGGATGTTATTGACCAGAAAACTTCAATTCAAGTCTCAAATGCACAAGGATGGCCCTCCAAATTAACAATGCTTAAAAAATGAACTTGGCTATGAGAAATGGACCTTCAAGCTTATACAGGTTTTCAGAGTGTAGACTATGAGGAAGTAATTCTGAAATGAATCTTCGTATAGGATGAAAAGAAGCAAAGGATAATCAGAGAGGTTTGAGCAGCGCCTCTGCGTAGCGAAACGCATACACAGAGGATATGTTATTTCAGGTTTGTGAATTTCAAAGGCTATGACTAACAACAATAATCAGACTATGGATGCGAGCGAAGATGTTTACAAGAATGCAAATATGGCTCCCATTCTACCCTACAAGCTTATCAAACTGAAACTCGAGCACAAATCTCCTATGAAAATTAATATGCAAAGGAGGTTGCACATGATACCTATTAAGTCGACAACTGTTGAGCTCCTCAGCGCGATCTTAGGATGAGATTGAGGAAACTTCGGCCCTGAAATATCTCACAGCATCGGATTTAGTGGACATGTGATCGTCTGATCTGAACTGGAAAACTTGCGCAACACATCACTGCTGAACTTTTCAAATTTAGAAACCATTACCAAGGATCATAAATGCAAGATCTTTTGAAAGCATTTCAATCGACTTATGGCATTGAAAACAAGGGTTAAGGTATCAGTCATGGCAATCATGACTTGGAGTGGATGAATGATAAACGTGACAGGCGCTACGGAAATGCCTGCTAAGTGGGCAACACTCTCCAAATCAAAAAAATGATTGGACAGGTGAGTGGGGATGATGAGGTATGCATGCGAGGTCATGAGTGAGGAGAGAGGTGTGTCACATTATCCTGGTCATGGGAGGTATCAACCTAGGGATGAATCACGAGAGGGGACATAAAGAATAGACCATGAGCTCATAAGGGTTTAAGGACCAAAAATTGAATTTTGGATCAACACATGAGCTATGACTCAAAGGTTTAGTCATCCTAAGGGGTCCTATCATAAATAAAATTTAATGGATGAGAAATTTATTTTAAAGAGAAAATAAGAATCTAAGGTTTTTTTTTTAATTTTTCTTTTTAACAAAAACAAACTAAGAGACCTAGGGCGACTTAGTGTGATAACATTGGCTCCACAGGGTATGGCATGCCCCCTACGGGCTGCCAAGAATGAGTAGAGTCAATGCCTTATCCTAGGGCTACGGAGTCAGTTATTGGAACACAAAAATAAAAGAAAATGATATTTGCAATGATGTAAAGAGCCACTCCAAGCTCAAGCAAAGTACTTTTTCAGGAAATGCCCATTTATAGGGCCACCAAAAACCTCTTCATTCTCCATATTCTACAAATTGAAAGTGTTATTAGGGAATACCTCAGATATTTTGAAAGGATCGATCCATAAAGCTTCAAATTTACCATGCTTGCATTTATCTTGCCTCAGTGCATCCCACTTGAGCACCAGATCGCCCACTTGGAAATCCTCTTTTTTCACCTTCTTGTCAAATGCCTGCTTGATCTTCATTTGATGATCATATGCTTTATCTACCAGCTGCTCCTAGGTCTGCTACACTTCAACTAGTTGTTGAATCCTCCTGATCATATCATCTGTCTCCCCTTGATAATCTTGGAAGAATTTTGCCACAGACAAGGCGAGTTGAGAGGGGAAAACGACCTCAAATCCATACACCAACTGGAAAGGAGAAAGGCCCAAGGCCCTCTTTGTTTTCACTCTGCCAGCCCATAAAGAAAACTTGAGTTTTGAATCCCATGCCTTTTTGTTATCCTCCAACAAATTCTTAACAATCTTTATAAGGATTTTGTTTGAGGATTATGCAAGCCCATTTCCCTGTGGGTAATAAGGGGTTGAATGAATCAATGTGATCCCATATTGTTCACAGAACTGAATCAATGGATCATCCTTGAAATATGCAACATTGTCAGTGACAATTCTATTCGGACAACCAAACCTTGCTATAATGTCTTCAAGGAAACCAATGATCACCTTGTGAGGAGCATTCCTGGTAGGGATAGCCTCTATCCACTTAGTGAAGTAATCTATGGCATTCAAGATCCATCTATGTTGGCCATTGCAAGAGGGATGAATTTCCCCGATAAAATCTAAGCCCAGGATGAATTTTCCCGATAAAATCTGAGCCCATTGTTGAAAAGGTCCTAAAACTGCTACGGGATTTAATGGCAAAGACTTAAGCTGTTGCTTTCTAGAAAAATTCTGACATTTAACATATGCTCTAATCTTAGCACAAACATCTGTGAACAGACTAGGCCAAAAATACCCAGCCCTGAGAATCTTGTAGGTAGTAGTCCTCCAAAAATGATTCCCCCCACACAAATTGTCATGAAAATTAGACATAATCCTTTGGGCCTCTTGTGGGTCTAGGCATCTCAACAACACTCCCAATGGATCCTTCCAATACAAAATTTGATCAACCAAGCAATACTTTATCGATTTGAGTTTTAATGCTCTCCCCTTGTTCTTTTCTATACCACTTGGAGGTTGTAGATTCTGCAAGAAAAATATAATTTCCTTATACCAACTGCAATTTGCCAATGCAGGGCTGGCTTGAGCACCTTTGTTGTTTAATTTAGTCTATTGATTTTATGAACATGAGCCAATGAAATTTACTCCCAACGCTGAGCAATTTGATTCAGCCAACAGCTTGGCTAAACCCTGGCCCTTGACCAATTTGGTTGGCCTAATTTCTAAATCAAATTCAAGGATCTTAGCAATCCATTTGTTGTGTTTTCTGTCAATATCAGGCTGAATAAGAATTTCTTTTACAGTATTTGATGGAACATAAGCAATAACTCTTGAATGCAACACATAAACTCTGAAGGACTTAAGATCTTTAACTAGTGCATAGGATTTCTTATCCATAATGCCATATTTTAATTCTGCATCTCTCAAAGCCTGGTTGAAAAAGGCAATGGGCTGTTGTAAGCCTTCAGAGTTCTTCTGCAACAAAACTGCTGCTACTGTATCAAAAGAGGCAAAAGAAAAAATAAGAAAGTCCTTGGAGTATTCTGGGATGACTAGGACCAGGGATTCCGTCAAAGATTTCTTTATTTGATCAAAAGAACTACGAGCCTTAGTAGTCCACTTGATTTCATTATCTTTCCTCAACATGGTTGTGATATACTCAAGCAACTCAGTAAAATTTGACACAAACCTTCTCAAGAAATTAACCTTTCCTAGAAAAGATTGAACCTCCTTTTTAGATCTAGGTAGTGCTAAGGTTAGTATGGCTTCAACCCTGCTGGAATCAATCCTCACTCCTTCAGCTGACACGATATGCCCCAATAATTTTCCTTCTTTCATGGTGAACAATGACTTTTTCGGATTCAAAGAGAGGCCAAATTTTCATCATTTTAAGAAAACCTTTCTTAAATGATCATAGTGCTCTTCATCATATTGAGAGAACACGGTTATATCATCTAAGTAGATAACAACAAACTTGTCCTTCTCTCCAATAAATTCTATGTCCATAGCTCGTTGAAAAGTCACCCCCACATTCATCAAACCAAAGGGCATCTTGGCGTACATGAATGTACCGCAAGGAGTGGTAAAATCCATCTTCTCTCTATCCTCTAGAAAAACAGAATTCTGGTTGTAGCCAGAAAAACCATCAACCATAGACATCTGGGCTACACCTGTCACCCTCTGTAATATATGCTCCATCTTGGGCAAAGGGTAATTATCCCTTTTAGAGATTTTGTTCAGATTCCGGAAATCGACACAAAGTCTGATTTCTCCATTCTTTTTTCTCACGAGGACCAAATTATCCACCCATTCGGAATATCTCAAAGGAACAATAATTTTTTCATTTAAAATATTTTTTACCTCCTTCTCCATGACAGGCAGTAACATAGGATTGATTTGCCTCAACTTTTTTCTGAAGGGCTTAGTCTTTTCCTTTAACGGAATCTTGTGCTCTATAATGTGTGTGTCACAAGTTCGAAGATCTTCGTAAGTCCATGCGAATACATCAGCAAACTCCTTCAACAATTTGACATATTCATCCCTCTGCTCTCTTGATAGGTTGCTTGACAACTTAACATATTTTGGATCCTTCTATGTTCCCAAATTGCACTTAGTTATATTAGCATCATCAGTAGAAACTTTCCCTTTTACTGCCACATCATTTTCATCAAATAATTTTTCCAAAGGAACTAGTCCTTTTGGAATATGGTTGCTAGGTAGCTGCACGATATGATGATTAACAATTCTATTAAGGAAAACATCAGCATGTGGAGTAATTTCAGAATCAATATCCTGATCAATGTGTAATGCAACAAATTCATCAACAGACTCAAGAAATTTTTTAAGTTCTAAACCATCTTCAAACACCTTCCAATATTTGACATTGTCCGATATAGAAGGCCTATATTTGACTTCTACATCATACTTGACTTTTGGCGGTATGGGTATCCTGAAATTGCTTGTTGATACAGCCAAAGAATCAACCACATAATTCTCTTCTCGTGGAATAAAAGAGATCTCATACTCAGAAAAAATTCTCCACTAGGTCCCATACTTCATTTATATAAGATCTAAGCCTACGGTGCTTAGTTTGGCAAATATTTTTGGTTTGATAGGCTATCAATTCAGCATCTCCAAATACTGACAATTTTTTAATCCCCATATCCTTTGCAGCTCTCAAGCCCAAAACAAGAGCTTCACACTCTGCCACATTGTTGGTAGTTTCAAATTCTAGTTTGTATGACAAAGATATGGTTTCCTGAGTTGGTGAGACAAAGAGCACTCCAGCATCGGCACCTTCCTTAGAAGAGGCTCCATCAAAGAACATATTCCAAACATAATTGGTTAGAGGAGGTTCTTCAGACAAGATAGCAGAATTTTTTCTTATTTCAAGAGGAGTTTCAGGAGCATCAGTGACCTGCAAAATGTTGGACCCCAAATCGGTATCAAGAGAAAAAACATGATGATTAGCAGTGTTTTCTTCATCACTAATAATGTAAGCCAATTGGGCTTCTCTATAAAGTCTTCTATGCTCCCCACCAAACACCAGGATAGTTTCATATGAGAGATCCATCTGCAAGGTTCCACCAAGTCTTTTTATGCAATACCTTGACAAGAGCATGCCAAACTTGGGAGGAACATCAGCCACCACAACATCCATAAGTATACTTTTCATGGGCAGTTGAAATAGAGTCACAACCATATCCTTAATGACCCCCATACATTTTACTTTCCTAGAGTCGAAAGAATATAAGTCATGATAGGTTTTGGTGATTTCCAGTCCAAGTTCATCCATAACTGATTTTGGCATAAGATTATGGGAGGCCCCTAAATCCAAAAGACAGTTATGCATCACCTTGTCATGAATATTGAGAGAAATATAGAAGGGAGGGGATGAGTCAACTTTGTCTTCTATCAAAGGGCCTAAAATCACAGCTGGTTTTTCATCTTGCAGATTTATTGAATCAATGGAATTAGGAGAGGCATTGAGCTATAACATTTGGGTCAGATATTTTTTAAATTCTTCATTTTTTATCAATTCCAAAAATGGTATAGGGATCTTAATTTTCTGGATCTCATTCTCAAAACTAAAGGAGGGGAAGGCTTCAAAATCTCTTTGGTTTCAGGAGGAGGATTTCTGATCAGAAGTCGTGGGTTTTGAGAATCCTTTTCCTTGCTGCTCACTATCACAGTCTTGGAAGAATCTTCTTTTTGAACAAGATGATTAGGGGAAACGCTTTTTTCTTCTTTCTTCTTAGATCTCAGATTATATCTACTAGCATTTTCCTTCGTTTGTTCTCCCTTGCTTAACTCATTGATTTGAATATACATTAAAGATTGCTCATAAGAGGATTGAGTCAAGTGTGGGGATGGGGATGAATCACCTAAACAATGGATCTCAGGAGGCTCCTCTACCTCCTCTTCTTCTTCATCATCAACCAGATTATTCTGAAAAGGAGCTTGAATCCTTTGATCATCTCTCTCTCTGTTTCTGGGATCTCTAGAAAGGATTTGGGGAGCATTGTTGGGTCTCCTGAAATTACCTCTATTTTCAGTGTTCTGAGAATTTCTATATGGCTTTCTTCCTTTTGATTTTAACTTCTCAATCTCAGTAGAAAGGGATTTTACTAATTTGGTCAACTCATCTACCTCTGAATGAACAACAGGAGAGTCAGAAGTGGAAGCTTCGGCTCTATTTTTCCTCCTATCTCTGTCAGATTTTCCCCTGATCTTATCTGAAGCAATTATGTTGGATTCTACCTCTAAGGTATCATCCTGCATATGAACTAAGGAAGGTAACCTTCTCTCTCTCAATAGAAGGCAGAACTCGGAGTCAAAATCACTGGCATAAGTGATTTTTTCCATGGTTTCGGTGGGTTTGATCTCATCAGGGATCTTCTTGTACATTTTGTTAAACCTTTTAGAAAAGTCAGAGACAAACTCTCCTTCTTTCCTTTTCAAAGATCCAAATTCAGTGATATAATACAGAAAATCCTTTTTGTCACCCCAGTGCCTCAAGAAGGCTTCATCCAACACCTAAATACCCATGATGGATCTAGGGGCCAGACGCCTAAACCACTTCCTAGCTTCACCAAAAAGGATTTGGATGAAAACCCTCATCCAAATATCTTCATTTTCAATATTATGGTTATCTACATAGCTATAGAAAGAAACAAGATGTTCCTCAATTGTTATATCTTCTTCTCTAGTAAACTTGGGCATGTATTTCAAATAATCTCTAGGGGGAAGATAATTCATTGGTTGAGGCAAGACTAGAGGATCATATCTTGTAGCCACTATGGCATCCATCCTATTTGAAGGGGGTTTAACAACTTCCATTTGATTTTGGATTCTAGGTGAACAAGCAGGAGAAGGAGATCTGGTTGTGTCTAGATTAGGAGAAGGAGAAAAGGATAAAGGGGAGATTTCAGTCTTCACAACAACGGGTGGAGTCTTGGAAGAGGATGGTAAGGTCTGAGAAGGAGATGAAGTTCCTACTTCTTTGGCAGATAAAGTTTTAACAGAGAGAGGTGTAGAAAAACCTAATGTAGGGAAATCTTCAAAACTATCAAGACTGAAACACTTCTCAATATCAGGGGAGGAGAATATATCAATATTTTCTTCTTTCAATTCAGTTTCAAAGGTAGAGTATTCAACAGGAAACTCTTCAAAATCTATCTTTTTAGATACTTCATCAGAAGATAAAGGAATCTTACTTGATAAAAAAACTAGAGTATCAATAGTGGAATCAGGCAACTGACGAGAAGCACTTGTAGTAGCAACAAAAAAACCTTTTTTAGAAGTTTTCCCCTTCTTGATTATCTTCTCTGGGTCAAACTCAGGTAGAACCAAAGGTAACCGTGGATTTTATCTAGTATGTATGCCTTTAGGCGCCAGAGCTGAATCAATGGAGTCACCAGGTGCAAGATCCAATTTTCAAAATACTAAGTCCCAATGCACCTTGAGATATAGTAAGCATTGTCATTCTATCCCAGGGAAAAGTATTCAAATCGTTCCCCGGAAATGGCACCAAAAATGTTAGCACTAGGAGTCACCTTTTGATTGCAAGGAAGGTAAGCCCAGTACCCATCAGATGATATGTGAAAGTATGAGTGTTTTTTGAAAGTTCGAATGGAAAAACTCGAAATGATAATATCCTCACTTAGAAACAGGGCTAACATGTAACAACAAATAAGGTTTTGACTAATTTCAACCAATAGTTTGGGGAGTAAATGTGGATAGAAAGAAGACTTGAATGAGAGGAATGTAAGAGCTACCGCAAACATCAGGTCCACAAAATCCCAAAGGAAGAAATTTTCTTAAAACAAGATCTTCTTGAAATTAGAAACTAAGAAGATAAATAAACACCATGACAATAAAATGATCAAACATCCATCATATCATTACCATAGTCATCCATATGAAGCATTGAAATATGAACATTTAGAATTAGAAGCAAATAGTCTAAAATAGGAGATGATTTCTATTAGTCAAAAAGTCTTAAGTCTAGTACATACTAGATCACAATCACTTTATCAAGAAAGGGAGGCAACAGATGGAGGTATGAGCTGGCCTCTTTTCCTTAAAATCTCAAAACATTTATTTATTCTAACAACTAAGATAACAACCTATGTTATAAAATAGGGAAGTGTTGGTGACTAAACCCAATCATGCTTCTAACTGCTTTGATCCTCTTTTGTTGCTCAACTCCTGTTTTTCCATGTGTCCCTTTGGAGCTTGTATTTTTCCTATGCATGCCAACTGCTACTTCTATCATTTATTCCATTATTAACTTATCCAAAACTGTTGGCTTAGTCTTCCTAGATCCCTGGTGTTTGTTGGCTACTCCCTTGGGTAGCAATTATGTGTAGTGCCACCTAAAATGGAACAAGGAGAGAAGGTAGCGCCTATGGGTAGCGCCCCTATGCTGCATATCTGCGGCTACATTTGTCCTCTATTACAAAATTGAGTAGCGCCTGTGTGTGAACCTACTCTCTATAAGATATTACGCAATGCCTGTGAGTTGTGCATGTGGGTAGTGCCTGTATGACAATTCTGCGGTCTGTAAAATTATACGCAGTGCCACCTACGCTGCGTCTGCATAAGGGTTTGGGTAGAAATGCCAAAAATGCAGCGTCCTTAACTCCTAAACATGTGTAGAGTTCTTTGTGTCCTTCCATGATGACAAATCAATTTGCTTAGGTGCTTTTACCACTGAGTGAAGCTAGCACTTAGAAAAAAATTCCAAAATTCATATAGCTAAACACATAGAAGCTTGTATAGGTGGCAAAACTTAGTATGTGCATATCAGTTAACCTTCCCAAGAAGGAACAAATCTCAAAAATGGGGTTTGCCACTACCAGCTACTTTGTCATTTTAACACTTAGCCTCACACTCTTTCTGGTGGAAAGAGTGTCTCCAACTAACTCAATAGACTTCTTCTTCTTAGCACTGGTAGGCTTCTTCAGTATAGTTGTGCTCTCCTTAGCTATTGGTTTGTCATCTTCAATGGTAGCCTCAACCAACACCTGTAAATTATTTTGGGTTACTTCATCTTGGAAATGCTTCAGTTCTGCCTTTAGCTTCCTGTTATGAGCCTGGAAACCCATGTTTTGTCTGTAAATATTCTTCAGTTGTTTACGAAGAGGAAGAGCCTTTCTCGCAATGAACCTTGCTAAGTCTAGGGTATGGTTGTAGCCAATCATGAGCTCATTCATCTGAGCCAAGTGGACCTTGTATTCTGCTTTGAGACGAGCTATTTCTCTCCTTGCATCTCTAAGCTGCTTAATAAGTCTTTTGTAGGTCTGGCTGCCAATGGGGTTGGGGACATGTGCAGTCTCAGCAGGCTTCTTCTCGACCTTTTCTTCCATCTGTACAGGAGTTTCCTTGCATGTTTCATCAGTCTTCTCAAAACCTTTTCCTTTATGCTTCTTCTCTTGCACAATAGCATTTTCTTTATGCTTCATAGGTTTTTTATAATCCTTCACAGGGATTTCATCTTCCCTCTCCAAAGGTCTTTTGGTACCTTTACCCTTGATTTTCTGTACAGGGGTTTCTTGTTTCTCTTCTATATATTTTTCAATGCCTTTCCCTTTCTTCTTATGTGTAGGGGTTTTTGGTAAAGGCTATCCTTTGAAATGCCCCTTAGGAATTGATGACTTAGTGAAAGGTCTTTTACCTTTGATTTCAATTGTTGGAGGAGGAGAGGGAAAGAGAATCTTCTTCCCTTTTTTTTATGTCACCTTGGTAGAATATGGAACTTCTTCTAACCGCGGTGGAAGTGGTGGTGAGAAATATCTGTGTGGGGAAGGAAAAACTTCCTCCTCAACTTCCCTGACCTGCTTATTGATCTCTGAAACAAGGGCTTTTTCCTTTCTCTTCTTGTTGATCCATGTTTTAGTACTGGTAGGTGATGAAGAGAATGCAATCTGTGATTGGGGGGTAGGTGTCCAACTTGAAGTGAGAAGTGACCAAAAAATTCTCCCAGGAGATCTCTTTCTTTCCCAACTCTTCATAGACAAGCATCCTGATAAGTTCAGAGTGGAAAAGACTGGAGTCCACATCCTTGGATTTGGCTTGCACCCTATCTTCCATTTTACCTATACTTCTTAGTAGGTAATATGGAATATTCATCTGAACCTTACCAGTAAAATGCAACAACAACCTTATGTGGTAATGATACAGGGTGTTAAATCTCCCTTCACAACTAAAATATCTCTGTATGATTTTCAACATTCTGTCAAACTGGTCAATCCACTGATTCCTTGGCACACTCTTAGATAAATCATTGGCTTGGTATTCAGGCTTGAAAAGATCTTTAATGAAAGGTGAACTCAATACCATGGCCTTGAACCAATTTTCTCCTGAAATGGGGATCCCTGTTGCAGCTGAGATGTAGGCTTCAGTCACCTCAAATTCCAAATCTCCAACTCTGGTTTTCTTACCATCAAAATTTAGTGCAAATTGTTTTTCTACTTCTGAGTTGCCTCTCTGCATCTTCTGGCAAAAAGAGAGGCATCCTGGTCTTCGAAAAATTTCCCTTGCCATGGGTTCTGTGTCAAAAAGGTGCATGTCTATAGGTTTTGTTCATACTATCTTGCCACCTTTGTGTGCTTTCTTCAACTAAGGGGTCTCCATGACTCAGAAAGAGGGTTCTTAAGAGGTTGTAAGGGATGATATTGACCATAAAACTTCAATTCAAGTCTCAAATGCACAAGGATGGCCCTCCAAATTAACAGTGCTTAGAAAATGAACTTGGCTATGAGAAATGGACCTTCAGGCTTATTCAGGTTTTCAGAGTGTAGACTATGAGGAAGTAATTCTGAAATGACTCTTTGTACAGGATGAAAATAAGAAAAGGATAATCAGAGAGGTTTGTGCAGCGCCTTTGCGTAGCGCAACGCATACACAGAGGATAGGCTATTTCAAGCCTGTGACTTTCAAAGGCTATGAATAACAACAATAATCAGACTATGGATATGAGCGAAGATGTTTACAGGAATGCAAATATGGCTCCCATACTATCCTACAAGCTTAGAAAATTGAAACCTGAGCACAAATTTCCTATGAAAATTAATATGCGAAGGAGGTTGCACAGGATACCTGTGAAGTCGACAACTGTTCAGCTCCTCAGCGTGATCTTAGGATGATATTGAGGAAACTTCGGCCCCGAAATCTCTCACAGCATCGGATTTAGTGGACATGTGATCGTCTGATCTGAATTGACAAACTTATGCAGTGCACCACTGCTGAACTTTTCAAATTTAGAAACCGTTACCAAGGATCATAAATGCAAGATATTTTGAAAGCATTTCAACCGACTTCTGGCACTGAAAACAAGGGTTAATTTATCAGTCGTGGCAATCATGACTTGGAGTGGATGAATGATAAACGTGACAAGCGCTACGGAAATGCCTGCTGAGTGGGCATCACTCTCCAAATCAGAAAAATGATTGGACAGGTGAGTGGGGATGATGAGGTATGTATGAGAGGTCATGAATGAGGAGAGAGGTGTGTCACATCAGCCTGGTCATGGGAGGTATTAGCCTAGGGATGAATCACAAAAGGGGACATAAAGAATAGACCATGAGATCATAAGGGTTTAAGGACCAAAAATTGAATTGTGGATCAACACATGAGATATGACTCAAAGGTTTAGTCATCCTAAGGGGTCCTATCATAAATAACATTTAATGGATCAGAAATTTATTTTAAAGAGAAAATAAGAATCTAAGGTTTTTTTTTTTTTAGTTTTCCTTTTTAACAAAAAAAAACTAAGAGACCCAAGGCGACTTAGTGTGATAACAGGGTGCATGGTATACACTTCATTTGGCCTCTAGATTGCATGTTGAACATCTACGATTGATCGGGGACTCAAGAGTTATCATTGGTTGGCTAAATCATAAAGGAAAGCTTCATACCATCTCACTATTGGCCTGGAAGGACAAAATAAGCACACTCCAATGCCATTTTAAGGAGCTCACTTACACTCATACATCCCAAGGGTACAATCTGGAAGCCAAACTCCTATCAAATACAACATTACAAGGGAAAGTTGGCTTGATCAATTATATCACATCATCTATATCATCTTTGTCTTATGTCTAATATGTTTATCTAACTTCTTTCTCCTCTTTCTTAGCAAGCTCCCTAAACATATTGATAGCTTCATTTGTGTACTTTTTTACTTAAATGAATTAGGATACTCTTCATTTTTCTACTTTATAGGGTTCACATATTGTTGTTATTTTTCATAAGAGCATCCTCTCATATCCATCCACAAGTCTAGTAACCAAATTCATATTTTTGTAATTTAATGCTTCATGTTTGGGAACTATTTGCTATAAGTTCACATTAATTCTAGTTTGCATATTTTCTAACATGAATAGGAAACTCTCCATGGGGTGATCACCTACTCCAACGAAGTAATTGGTCCTTTCTTGTAATGGGAAATTAGGGCTTAAACAGTCTTATTTTTTGAAGCATACAACACCATTTTTCTAATGTCTTCATCACCTCAAACCCCTATTTTGCCTCATCAACCACCTCTTCCTCTTCCTCTATAACCATTCCCTACTCCATGCCTTAATGTTTTTCATATGTTGTTTTTGTACCTCTTCCTCTTCCTCTATAACCATTCCCTACTCCATGCCTTGATGTTTTTCATATGTTTTTTTTGTATATAGTACATTTTGATAATTATGTTTGTTCACTATACCAAAAAATGACATTGGTGACATGCAAGCTTGCAATGGATCTTTAATGACCATCATCAAATACACTTATGGTGATAGTCATTCAAAGACCATCAAGGACCAAACCTGTAAGTAGATTTTGTGACAATCATTAAAGGACCATTTCCATAAGCAACATTGGTGATTAAAATAGTGATGGGCCTTTTAAGGTTATTACCAAATCATGTTTTGGAAATTAAATTAGTGATAGGGTTTTTAAGCTAATTGTCAATTCCATTTTTTATAACTAAATATAACAATGGTATGATCACAAAGATCTTTACCTAATGGTGATGATTATAGTCACTCACTTTTGAGCCTTGAAAACACTTAATTTGATTCATTTTTATTTTTATTTGGTTTTTAATACTAATTTCTTAAATTTAATGTTGATATCTATCTTATAATTTATACTTTACATCCATTAACTTAAGTTTAAACATTAAAAATAAAAAAATGGAATCATTGTTTCACGACATTTGGTCACAATGGACTTGGACCCATAGGACCTCACAAAAAGAAAGTAGAATATGAGGTGTTCTTCAAATTTCAAAGGACTTGTTTGTTTCTAAACATTTCAACATTGTTTAAAAGGGACTTATTTGTTTCTTAACATTTCAATATTGTTTGAAACATAATATTGTTTCAATTATTTAAAGAAGATATCTTCATGAGTTATGTACATGAGACATGTCAAGCCTAAACATTGACAACAATTATCTATGAGTTTAAGAAGTATATTGTCCTCTTGTATTCTCTCTCTCTACTTAGTTAAGTTATATTATCAAATTGGCTCATGGGAGAATTCCCTTGTTATAATTTTTTTAGTGGTTGTCATAAGATAATATCATATTATAGATATATGTCATATGATTTGATTAATTTTACTATTGTACATTTTATAATGATTTGTGTGGTTCCTCTACCATTGATTATGGGATCAAATTTTGCTAAAAATTCAAAGTGCTCGGAATTGCTTCAAATCAAATGAGAGCATAGGCCTTGTCATTGCGAACCCAACGCAACTTGTTTTGTCTCAAACGGACGTCGGGAGCGAGAGATATCGCGGTCTGTTCGAATCATTAAAAAGGCAAAAAAAAGGACACTGACAGTACAGTCCGTACAGGCTGACGTGGCAGAGTCTGTATGCTGACGTGGAAGAGATGATGTGGCAGTTTTGGATTGGCAGACGTGGTCGAATATAAATGCGACACGTGGCATCATTTTGGTCAATGGTAAGGTGCCACGTGGCCCAGTCATGGGCTG
>JZKD02S2346901.1:16240-31363 GCA_000966675.3 Picea glauca
AAGCAATGGGGGATAAGTATTTGTGTAGATCTGAGGAAACTTAATGATGCTTTCTTACATGACCCTTTCCATACCCCATTTACAAATAAGGTATTAGATAATTTGGGAGGCCAGGAATCATATTCATTCACAGATGGATTCTTTGGATACCATTAGATCAAAATCTCTCCAAAGGATAGGTATAAGAATAATTTTTCTACAAAATGGGGATATTGCCAATATGCAGTCATGCCATTTGGGCTAAAGAATGCACCAAGTATATTTTCAAGGGTAGTCATAGCTTCTTTTAAGGAATTCATACATTAGTTTCTAGAAGTATATCTGGATGACTAGACTATATATAGTCTTTTAAAAGACCATGTATAAGTGTTAAGACTAATGTTGGAAAGATGCAGGAAATGTCAGATATCATTAAACATCAAGAAATGTATTTTTGGTACACCTTTTGGGATATTGTTGGGATAGATAGTGTGTAAAAAAGGTTTACTGGTTGACCTTGCTAAGATTGCAGTCATTGTGAATTTACCACCACGAAAGTCAGTGCACCAGTTAAGAGAAACACTGGGACATAAAGGCTATTATAGGAAATTTATAAAGGGGTATGCGTAGATTACTACAATGGAAAAAATGTTAAAGAAGGACACCATATTTCAGTGGAATGAGGATTGTCAGCAAGGATTGGACACTCTAAAGGAAAATATGGTAACAACACCTATATTAGTATTTCTATATTGGAAAAAGATATTTCATGTTCAAGTAGATGCATCGGCCATAGCACTTGGAGAAATTATGGCGCAGCCAGGAGTAGGGGACTTAGACCATCCTATAACCTTTGCAAATAGAAATTTGTCAGAATCTGAATAGAATTACAACAGCATCGAAAGACAAGGCCTAGCCATGGTATATGCACTTCAGAAATTTAGGCACTATTTACTGGGTAAAGACTTTAAAATGTTCATAGACCATTCTTCCCTCAAATATCTAGTCAACAAGCCAGTGTTGGGGGGGAGGATCTGTAGATGGATTTTATTATTCCAAGAATTTGATTTCAAAGTGATAATCAAACCAAGAAGGATGAATGCATGACCTAATCACCTTTTAAGGGTAAATAATGGAGAAGAACCTACTAACTTGGAAGACAACTTCCCTCGTGCACAGTTATTTTTAGTACAGGAAGTTGATGAATACTTCGCTGATATTATTGAATACTTAAGTACATGGGTTTCACCATAGGAATTTAGCACTACATAGAAGAAAAATTTAGTATTCAGAGTTGTAGACTATCAAATCATTGCAAGACATTTATATAAGATGGGCACAGATAGAATTTTTAGAAGGTGTGTATTGGAACATGAACAACCCATACTTTTAGTAGAAACTCATGAAGCTATAGTTGGAGGACACTCTACAATAAAATATACTACACAAAAGGTATTTTACGTAGGATTATGGTGGCCAAAAGTCCATAAAGATGCCAAGGATTATTGCCAGAAATGTAATTTTTGTCAGAGGGTTGGAAAAACCAACACAAGGGATGAGATTCCCCTAAAACCACAAGTGACTCTGTAGGTATTTGAAAAATAGGAAATATACTTCGCTGGACCTATTAATCCACCAGCAAAAAGGTCAAGAGCTAGATATATCATTACTACAACTGAATACTTAACGAGATGGGAAGAAGAAACAACAATCAAATATTGTAGTGCAAAGAAAACAACACACTTCTTATTTGAGCAAGTGATCACTAGATTTGGATGTACAAGGATTTTAATGAGTGATTGTTGGCCCTTGACCAAGTTTTGAGGAAACATTGGTCGGGTTTGACCACTTTTGGACTTCGACAAGATGGTCGAAGATGGAGCACCCAGGCAGAGCTGAGAACACAGGATCTCACGTATTTTGTGGACCCAGCAAAGGGTTCATTAGGGTTTTTGTATTAAGGTTTTGGGATGTCAGCCCATGGGTTTACCCATGATTAGGCATTTTTGTAAAGGATGTAAAAATATATATATGAAGGAATATAATGTAGAGGTAGCAAAGTGTGATTAGTGCAAGAAATGTAGTGATGGGATAAGTGCAAGAGATGAGTGATGTGTATGTAGCTAAGTGCAAGTGGCTTTGAGTTTCTTCATGAAACAAACTACATATGTTATGCTCTGTGTGAGTTGGCTCTGTGCCTTAATCTGATTTTGGAAAGGTGGATATGGTACTTAGTGCACAGATCACCTATCTAATGAGAATCTTGGCTCTATGGATTAGTTCATAGGAGTAGATGAATGTAAGAGATTGAAGCATAATAATATAACAAGAAGCAGTTGGTGGACGTAGCCCCGCAATGGGGTGAACCATGTAAATCTTGTGTTGATGATTTGCTTTGTGCTATGATGTTTATGCTTTGAATCTGTTTATTACATTGAATGTTACGAATGTTAGATAGATCTATGGATGCTTAGTGATTTATTGGTGAATGATAGATCTGATTCAGTGTTATGTGCTAGATGGTTAGAGTGCTTAATATTTATTATTACTACGTCGAACTGTACTTAGGGTTTGATCTACGATGTGAATAAGGCTAATATATCAATGAATGTTGTTCCTAAGTACTCTTTGAAGTGTTGTAATCATAGATATTTGTTTGAGCATGGTTACAGACACCTGAGTCCTATAAACGCCCCCTTCCTCTACCTCGAGTGAGACTTTGCCTACTTCGAAGGTGTTGCCAAAAGGGCCGATAGTTAGGGTTTTGTTGGTGCATTGTCGAAGCGTTGAACCCTGGGTCTTCCCCTGTGCCAACAAATGGTTCCATTGTTGTGACTTGAAATTGTGATTGTTGGGAACTGAAGTAAAAGAAAAGAGAATTTTTGTGCGTATATATGTTTCTAAAGTGTGCAGTACTCTACTTGACTTGCGAAACCTTGTGCTAAGAAAGATATATGATCTGAAGAAAGGAGGTAATATTTTAAATCTTTGTATTTGATAAGAGTAAGTAAAGTGAAAATTTATGTTTCGAAAACATGGATCTAGGTATGTTTGATAGAATATGTCCTAGTCTGAAAGCTAGGGTCCAGTTAGAAGAAAGAGTTGATCTGACTAAAATTGATAGAACTAGAGAAAGATATGTTATTCCTATGCATAGAAAGAATTTTTGGACTAATAAGTGGATGCAGGAACCTAGAAAGATTTTTTGCAGATTGCAGGTCCAACACTGTGATCCTAGTGCGTAGTACAAGAAAAGTTTGGGAACTTATAAGAGAAAGAGAGGATTGACACTATGTTATAACTACAGAAGACCGAGACATCTTGCCAAGGAATGCCCTGGTGCAGGTCCTATTTGTCTTTAATGTAAAATTGTTGGTCATAAGGTTGATGATTGTCCAAGGATGATTTCTAAAGTTGAACAAATGAACATGAGTCAAGAAAATAAGAGCATGTTAGAAGATCATAAATAAAAAGGATCAGAGAAAGTCCAAAATACATTAGTACAGTTAAAAAAAGCAATGAATGACCAAAAAGATGCCAGTTTACCAAAAATCGTGAAAGAAAAAAAGAGCATAGATACAAGAATAGGAGACTTCGACATAGACTGTACCTTGGATGAGGAAACACAAGTGAATATTATGTTAGAAAGCACTTGGGAAATTTTAGGAAATCCTACTGTGGTACCTTCATTGGGACGAATAGGTTTATTTAAAGTAAAGATGATAACCATGTGTGGAAGAGTTACTAATGTACCTATTATCATCCATGGAACACCGACAATAGAAGAATTTGAAGTTATTAGGTTTGTGGAGAACAACACCCCTTTCCCAATTTTTTAGGAAAGACTTGGATAGAGAAGGATTAGATCAGAAGGAAAGAAGAGGAAGAAGCTACAGAAAAGAAAAATCAAGAACTAAGGGACTTCATAGCTAGAAAAATAGATCGACTGATAGAAGAATGAGAGGATAAGTCGAAGAAGCAGAAGGAAAGAGAATTAGTTGTCGGAGTGCAATAAGGTTTGAAGGACCTATCCATGCAAGAAGAAAGTATATCCACCCAGGAATCAGTAAGGGAAGGGATATTAACTTCAAACCCTTTGAGAGTACATTAGGAGCGCGAAGTCACTACGATAGGAGAAAATAAGAATAAGAATGGAAAGAGAAATCCATAAATAGTTAAAGAGACTCGGATCACAGGAAAGAAGTCAAGGAGACTCAATAAGAATAAATCCAAGTTATAAAAGCTACAAGAAGTTACAAAGAAGACTTCGCAGAAGGTAGGTTTGTAGAATTTGAACCTCGTCGGAATAATAGAACCACGCAAAATGGGACTTCACCTTGGCGAAGCTATATGATTGTTGGAGGTGCCCCAACTATTAGAACAATGCTACAAATGGATAGGAAACACATTTATGGGCGAATAGACCGTATTTGGGACATTGAGACCATGCCATAATAGATGATTCACATTGATAGAAGCAGTCCTACCCATTGGAAGAATCTGTTACGACGCTTGCTTATTTAACTCGTCCGACGCTACGCCGGGACCACTTTTCACCATCCGTGAATAACATTTCTAACAAAGATCTGATTGTGAGAGTCGATATGAGATTTCAGAACTTAGACATCACCATCCGTTTTCTTACCCTGTTTATCCATTTTCCTACCTTGACCTATTTGTTTAAAAGAAAGAATGTCAGACACGCAGGATGAGTTAGAGAAGTTTATCGAGGAGGTTGTTAGGAAGTATATGGCTGATAGAGGTATTTCTGAAGGTGCTCAGGCATCCTCGACCAAGGGATTGTAGGAGTCCCCTTTGACCACATGACGCTCTAGCTGTGCTAACCCCGCGACTGAAAAGTGAAGTAAGCATTACGAATATCTGGCTAATGCGAAGCAAATCTCGTCGTTCTTACCTAATTATATCTCTCCTTTGGCTGGCATGGTCAACCATGATAGAATTCCACGAGAATTCAAGTACACATTGATCACCGCGTACATCCCGAAGGGGATATGTGTAGTTGGAAGCCAGTTGGGCTAGATCCCATCCTTAAAGAACATTGATTTCAACCTCGGAGACAGAAAGAACTATGTGATTCTTGCACTGCATAGATACCTAATGAACATGACCCAAAAAAAATCTCTCATAGTCTCCCATAATTGAATAAAGGAGTTCGCACAGTCCATGATATTGAACATCATGAAGATCCCTCATTTTGGCCGACATCAGGAGGTTAACACTTGCGTTAAACTACTCTTGTCATTCTATCATGGAGGATAACTGTGGCTTGACAGGCGCATTATTTTGGATCCAGTGTTGATCCACCTGATCACAGGACTGAGTATGCAGGGACCTAAGCAATTCTACCCAAGGAAGGCTTTGGATCACTCCCTGGCACGGTGTATTAAGGAGGCCTAATATGAATTTGAGAAGGGGAAGAGATGATACAAGGTAGCTTCTATCCAGGATGATGCAGTGCACCTAGCTTGCCAACTTATAGTTGGCAAGCTTGTCATAAAGAACTGCCCCACATAGGTCACCAGCTTCGTTGTGGACCTCACAGGGAAATGCAGGGAGGGGATGCAAATGAATTGGGCGAGCGTCAACGAGCTTGAGAAATATTGTCGCAAAGCACAAGATCAAGGTTACGAGTTCCATTTCAACTGGTTGTTAGTGTTGATCGCATTTGTCACTTGGAAAATGCCGGAAGGAGCTACCTTCCCAGAGATTGAACCGTCGGAGCCATTGGCCCCGAGGTTCTCCACCTTATGGAACACGAATGACATGTCCAAGTAGTGGAAGTCGAATGTAGTGTTCCACGACTACTATCAACAACTAAAGGTTTCCATTGAATTGTTCCCTCACATGACACCGCGAACCTTGCACAAGTACATACCATTAGCTAAGTTTTGTGCATATCAACATTTTATATATATCAATGCATGCAAGGATGAGAGAAAGGAGGAATTTAAGTCCTATTACAAACTAACTGAAGAAGACATGGAAGAGATCACAAAGGAGTGGCCGACAGAGTTCCTTGTACCAGTTGATGATGCAAAACTCTCTGACCCTGATATCATAGGAATCCCCTTGGTCACTTGGTTCGAGCACGTTGGATAGACAAGTGTGAAGAAGAAGAAGAAAAAGGAGAAAG
Organism: Picea glauca; assembly: GCA_000966675.3. Classification (NCBI taxonomy): domain Eukaryota; kingdom Viridiplantae; phylum Streptophyta; class Pinopsida; order Pinales; family Pinaceae; genus Picea; species Picea glauca. The sequence goes on from JZKD02S2346901.1 coordinate 22,374, forward strand.
TCCAGGATGTACAAACTGATGAGGATGACAATGCCTCGGAAGAAAGTGGACCTGGTTCACCTATAGGAGGAGAAGGAGACAAATTAAATCAAGAAGAAGAATAAAAAAAAGGAGAAGGTGAAGCTACACTGCTGAAGGATCCCCCTACCGAGACAGAAGCATCGAAGAAGAGGAAGGTTTCTTTGCAGAAACCCTCGACCAGAAAGAAAAATTGTTCCAGTAAGCCCCAGATGGAGACCACACTCACGGAGGATGACATCGGCCTAGTCCATGGAGAAATGGAGGATGCATCCAAGGACCTATTTCAAAGATATAGCATGAAGAAAGAAGAGTTTTATGCAATATTTGAGAAGGAACTGAAGGAAATACAACAAGCCATTCAATTGAGTCTTGCAGTGCATACTATGCCTTCATCATCAAAAACCGTAGAGTTGGGGGATGAGCCAACCCAAATTTGAAGACTGGCATATGCAACAGAGGCTCGGCTTGAGAAAGTTCAAGAAGAAAAGGAATAGGCTACAGAATCCATGAAGAAAGAGAAATAAGAGATCTTGTAGAAACTATGATTTGTGCGGTACTATGTAACTGCTTATGAAAATGAGAAGGATGAGTTCTGGGCGATGCTCGAGGAATACAAGGGAAAGATACAGCGGGATAAATACTTGTTGCTCGCAGAGCAAACTACAATAAAAGAAGTGGTGAGCAAAGCACTTTTCTCTATTCCAAGTTTGGCATGGGAGGAACATGAGGCAGTCGAAGTTCAAGTGATGAAGCTTGTTGACGCCATTTAGTAGCTTCAAGCAAGGTTAACAGAGTTTGAGATCCAAGTAGTACCAAGCACTCTGTAGAAAGTATGTGACCAAAGGGAAGAAGTCACTAAGAGCACAGTAGGAAGGATCGGGGCCCTTGCCTCAGAATGCAAGCAGTTAAGTAGTAGAAGTGCGAAAAATTATGAATGCCTCATGGAAGATCCAGAGCTTAGGAAGTTGGAAGTGAAACTATAGGAGGCGCAACAATAGGCACTAACAGTTCAAGCGTAGATGAAGTCACTCATTGCGATTGAGAGAAAGAGGAGATCACAAGAACAACATGCGCCTCAGCAGTAAATTACTGCCATCTAGGGCAGAGTCATGGAGGTCACACAGAGGCTACAACCGGTGCAGGACAAAGCTTGCATGGTGTTTGAAGAGATCGAAGGACAAGGCTCGCAGCTGGACCAAGTGGTTGCAATGGTGGAACATTGCCTAGAAGGACCTGTTACTGAGCAAGTAATCTAGGAGCTCGCTGAGCAGGAGGCTCAGGCAAAGTAGCAGGTTGAGGCATCTCAAGCTAAGATCGAGGCCTTCGAAGCATTGTTGCATAGATCTAAGTGACTCGGGACGAGTCATAGGTGAGTGTTGGGGGCCTGTTGGCCATCGACCAAGTTTTGAGGAAACATTGGTCAGGTTTGACCACTTTTGGACTTCGACAGGTTGGTCGAAGATGGAGCGTCGAGGAGGAGCTGAGATCGTGGGATCTCACTTATTTTGTGGACCCAGCAAGGGGTTCGTTAGGTTTTTGTCTCAGGGTTTCCGGATGTTGTCCCATGGGTTTACCCATGATTAGGTCTTTTTGTAAAGGATGTAAAAATATATATATGAAGGAATGTAATGTAGAGGTAGCGAAGTGTGCTTAGTGCAATAAATGTAGATATGGGCTAAGTGCAAGAGACAAGTGATGTGTATGTAGCTAAGTGCAAGTGGCTCTGAGTTGCTTCGTGCAACAGACTGTATATGTAATTCTTTGTGTGAGTTGTCTTTATGCCTTGATCTGATTTTGGGAAGGTGGATTTGGTGCTTAGTGCGCAAATCACCTGTCCAGTGCAAAGCTTGGCTCTGTGGCTTAGTGCATAGGAGAAGATGAATGTAAGAGATTGAAGAAAAATAATAGAAGAAGAAGTAGTTGGTGGACGTAGCCCCACACTGGGGTGAACCACGTAAATATTGTGTTGATGAGTCGCTTTGTGCTATGTTTTTTATGCTTTGAATCTATTTATTGGTGAATGCTAGATCTGATTCAATGTTATGTGTTAGATGGTTAGAGTGCTTAATCTTTAGTATTACTACGTCGAACTGTACTTAGGGTTTGATCTACGATGTGAATAAGGCTAATATATTAATAAATGTTGTTCCTAAGTACTTTGCAAAGTGTTGTAATCACAGATCTATGTCCCAGCTTGGTTACAGACACCTAAGTCCTGTAACCCCCCTGCCTCTACATCGGGTGAGACTTCACCTTCTTTCCAGGGGTTTCCGAAAGGCCGGTAGTTAGGGTTTTGTTGGTGTGTTGTCAAAGCATTGAAACATGGGTCTTCCCATGTGCCAACAGTGACCAAGGCACTCATTTTATTAATAATACCATCAGGGCTATGACTGAGAATTTTGAAGTGTATCACCAGAAGAGTACACCATATAATCCTCAGGAAAATGGAATAGTAGAAGTTTTCAATAAGATTTTGGAAAATTCTTTGACTAAGATCTATAATGTCAACAGGGATAATTGGGATTTGAAAATACCAGCAGTACTATGGGCATATCGGACCACATGAAATAAATTGAAAGGACAAGAACCATTCATATTGGTGTATGGGCAGGAAGAAGTGGTGCCATTAGAATTTTTGGTACCTAGTATGTGCGTAGCAGTAATTACAAACATGATAGAAAGAGGCACAGTACATGAGAGGTTAAGTCAACTAATGGAAATGGAAGAGGAAAGTATTTTGGTAGGATTTCACCAGGAAGTAAAGAAAGAAAGGGACAAAGCATAGCATGACAGACATATTAAAAAGAATATTTTTAAGGAGGGAGATCTAGTTCTTCTCTATGACAACAAATTTTTGCAACACACTGGTAAGTTTAGAATGAATTGGCTAGGTCCATATGAAGTAAATACTGTCACAGATGGGGGATTAGTGCAGCTAAAATACTTGGGAGGAACATAACTGAAAGTAATGATCAATAGTATTCGACTGAAACTGTATAGGGACAGTTTTCCTACAAACCCTTAAAATTTACAACGTAGTGAGAAAGCCATGTATATAGTGTACTATAGTAGATATTAGGAAAGAAAAATCATAAAAAGGAAGACAAAAGTAGATAAAAAAGGAATACAAAAGTAGAAAAAGGAACAAAAACACAAAAAGCAGCAGAAGATGATGGAACTACAGGAAAGTGTGAAACAAGTCGCGTGCAATAATCATTGCGACAACATTGGAAGACAATGCATAGGAAAATTACACTCAGCACAAATGCAGGCAAAAAGTGAAAAAAAATTATGACCAAATGTATAAAGTGCGGAAAGAATGTGTTAATTCAACACTTAGTGAATTTTTAGCATAGAGAAAGATACAAAGTACACACCCTAGCTATAATTGTGCGAAGAAGCGAGTGAGTGGGCCCATTGGATAAAATATGACACCACCAAAGTTTGGCACTCCGAGACAATATGTACGGGTTAATCAAAAAGACCAAAGGCGCAAGGAAAGAATGAGACATCCCGAGAATGTGGTCGAGCTTGAATATGCCACTACTTCGGGCACAGAGTCGATCAACCCAACATGAGTTGAAGAGGATACATCGAAATCACCCCAAGGGGAAGTAAGGTAGATTTTCAGGACCCATAATGGTATCTCGAACCCTAGCCCTGAAATGCCCACTAAACCTGATGAAACAATGGGTCGACAATAAGGCCACGAAAGAGAGGAGGTGTTGGTCGAGGATATCATCGACCGGTCGGAATCCGAGAGGGAAGACGAATACACAGAAACAACAGAGGCAGGCCCAAATACTATTGGGCATAAAATAAATGTGTAGGATGCCATAGACATCACACTCCCATATCTCTCAGACATAGTGGTCACTATGGAAGATATGCTCAGAAAAGTACCAAAACTTAGGTACTCATACCATGATGTGCACGATGCAACCAAATTCCAAAAATTGGACAAAAGGACTTACTTAGAATACATAGGGGAAATTGGACCCCTAGGTAAACAAATAATGGATCTTGTGCAGTGGATAACGAGGTTGTGAAACTCTGGAATAATGAATCTCTTAGATATACTACACTTTGGGTGCGATAAAAATGTCGAGCTATGCGTCAAACAACTAGTAGCCTGCATACACAAAGTCATCCTTTGGATGGATAGGCCAATATATTTGGATGTGGCATTGATCTCCAAGACCACAGGGTTACCTGTAGTCACCACATAGTCAGAGGAGTACTTGGATAATAAGGTGCATGAGAAGGAAATCGTCGAGCTGGTCAAAGAACAATTTGGCACCAGCTGGGGAAACAAGAGCATTTTTCTCGAGGATATTAACGAAAATTCGGCAAGGTTCTCTAGCAAGCTTATGGATTTCAAGCTACTGAGGAAATTTAGAAAATAAGAATCTCCAGCATGCATTATAGCAGTAGTTGTGCAGTGCACGAAAGGAGTGATGTTCAGTTGGGAACCATACCTCCTGAACCAATTTTTGGTGGATTGTAGAGATGAACAGGATAATAGAACCGAGTTCCATTACTCTTGGCTCATCATCCCTATAGCTTTGGCAGGGTGGAAGGAGCCAAATTTGTTATCCTTCCTGGATAAGAAAGGAAAATCTTATGCGGCCAGATATGAGTCTCTCTGGAAGGCCAAGGATAATAAAACTCAACAAGACAATAACACAGTATTCACAATGTTTCTATAAGAAATACAACAACACACAACCAATGTGTGGCACATACCTGTGGAGGTAATCCAAGAAATGGAAGGGATATCTAAGTTTAAGGAATCCAGGAACCACATGTGGATCCAGGCCAAAAGGGATCCAAAGAAGGCATGGCTAAAAATGCAATATTGTGTCACCAAGGAGGAATTTGACTAGATAATTAGAGACTGGCCTACGTAGTGGAAGCTACCAGTAAAAAAACCAACAACAAATCTAGTTGCGACACAATCCACAAAGCCAAAGGAAAAGGCTGAAGCAGGTTCCTAAAAAAAAAAAAAACCCAGTCGATAACATTAGAAAGGCTACAGCACAGAATTAACCAACAAGAAGCAGCATAGTGCCTAAAATACAAAGGAGGGCATCAACAATGACAAGGACAGACAAACAACAATAGACCATAAAGGAGGATACATAATAGGATGGTCAAGAAAGGGTCCAGGTTGCAACAAGTGGGGCGCAACCATCACAAATAGCAGGAATCCAGTGAAGGTAGTAGAGGCACGCAAGAAAAGGAAGTATGTCATAGAAGACCCAATCATCACCCTAATATAGGATTATGTTGAATTCATTATGGAAATGGTCCAAGACAGGGGGGGAAGAGGTGATTCATATTGCAGAGACACAAAGACAAGAGATCATGTCCAAGATCATATAATTCCATGAAACTCTACAACAAGTATGGAGTCAAGAAGGACAACAGGCCATAGTGAAGCAACAAGAAAATACACAGTGACCCCCTGTGCAAAAATAAGGAGAGGAGACAATATAGTTTTTAGTACAAGGCAGGGAGACATTCACAATCACTTGCCAAATTATCAGATGGATCACGAGACTACACAAAAACCCATTGGAGAAGTGTATAAATTTGAAGTATCCATGGTGTAGATACCCACCAAGGCACTATACGGACTCTAGGCCAACATAATTCAAGAAGTGAAATCCAAATCCTGCGCATATGCGACTAAATTGGAGGTGGGTAGGGGAGTCGATGAAATGTTACAAATCACATGTGACCAACTAACCTCAGAGAAAGAAGAGGACAAATAACATGTGGATAATATAGAACAAGGAATAACAATGATAAATGATCACATCCCAGACAGTGTGCAAGCTCTAGAGAGGAGTGTAGAGGAGAATATCAAAATGATTTCACAAACAATTGATGGATATAAGCATGAAATCGAGGAGCTCAAATAAAATATTAATCCTACAACTCCTCTAGAGGTTCGAGAATAGAGATTAAAACAATACCCACTCCAGATAGCCTAGATAAAGAAAGAAGCGAGGGAAGTAGAAGAGGTGCTCGACAGATCCGTGCAGATATGGACCATTTTAGAGGAATATGAAAAGGTCCAATAGTGGGACCAACAAGAGGATAAAATCATTACTGCCATACAATATCTAAAGAAAAGACACAAAAAAATAAGTACTGTGGAGCACTTGAAGGGAAATTAAGAAATGAAGAATCTACAGACAGAGTTAAAGACAATGCAGAAAAACAAGAAAGAAAGACAAGCCTAATTGGAACCCCTCCAGGAACAAGCAACACAAATGATTGCACATTTGAAGGAAGAGAAGATGACTATGGAACATGCACATTCAGAGGGAGAAACATTAATATAAGAGGACATAAAAACACAGATAGTTGAGGTGCTAACAGGAAATGTTGCATAGATGAGGGAAAAAGGAAAGGAACTAGCAAAGAAGTTCCATAGTTTACAAAATGTGGTATAGGGAGCACGCACCACCTGAGTGGCTTGAGATGAGCCACATGTCAGTGTTGGGAGCCTGTTGGGTGTGGACCTATTTTGAGAAGGAAGTCTATTTTGGGTGTAGGCCTATTCTTTTGGAGAAAATATCTATTTTGGGAAAGGCCTATTCTTGGAAAGGAAGACCTAATTTTAGAGCACGCGCAACAGGTGGCAAGAAATTAGTAGGCAGAAAAAGAATGAAAATAAACATGTAAGGAAAAAAANGTGCACGAAAGGAGTGATGTTCAGTTGGGAACCATACCTCCTGAACCAATTTTTGGTGGATTGTAGAGATGAACAGGATAATAGAACCGAGTTCCATTACTCTTGGCTCATCATCTCTATAGCTTTGGCAGGGTGGAAGGAGCCAAATTTGTTATCATTCCTGGATAAGAAAGGAAAATGTTATGCGGCCAGATATGTCTCTCTGGAAGTCCATGGATAATAAAACTCAACAAGCCAATAACACAGTATTCACAATGTTTCTATAAGAAATACAACAATGCACAACCAATGTGTGGCGCATACCTGTGGAGGTAATCCAAGAAATGGAAGGGATATCTAGGTTCAAGGAATCCAGGAACCACATGTGGATCCAAGCCAAAAGGGATCCAAAGAAGGCATGGCTAAAAATGCAATATTGTGTCACCAAGGAGGAAGTTGACTAGATAATTAGAGACTGGCCTATGTAGTGGAAGCTACCAGTAAAAAAACCAACAACAAATCCAGTTGCGACACAATCCACAAAGCCAAAGGAAAAGGCTGAAGCAAGTTCCTAAAAAAAAACAACAACCCAGTTGATAACACTAGAAAGGCTACAACACAGAATCAACCAACAAGAAGTAGCATAGTGCCTAAAATACAAAGGAGGGCATCAACAATGATAAGGACAGACAAACAACAATAGACCATAAAGGAGGATACATCATAGGATGGTCAAGAAAGGGTTCAGGTTGCAACAAGTGGGGCGCAACCATCACAAATAGCAGGAATCCAGTGAAGGTAGTAGAGGCACGCAAGAAGAGGAAGTATGTCATAGAAGACCCAATCATCACCCTGATAGAGGATTATGTTGAATTCATCATGGAAATGGTCCAAGACAGGGGGGGAAGAGGTGATTCATATTGCAGAGACACAAAGAGAAGAGATCATGTCCAAGATCATATAATTCCATGAAACTCTACAACAAGTATGGAGTCAAGAAGGACAACATGCCATAGTGAAGCAACAGGAAAATACACAGTGACCCCCTGTGCAAAAATAAGGAGAGGAGACAATATAGTTTTTAGTACAAGGCAGGGAGACATTCACAATCACTCGCCAAATTATCAGATGGATCACGAGACTACACAAAAACCCATTGGAGAAGTGTATAAATTTGAAGTATCCATGGTGTAGATACCCACCAAGTCACTATATGGACTCCAGGACGGCATAATTCAAGAAGTGAAATCCAGATCCTGTGCAGATGCGACTAAATTGGAGGTGGGTAGGGGAGTCTATGAAATGTTACAAATCACATGTGACCAACTAACCTCAGAGAAAGAAGAGGACAAATAACATGTGGATAATATAGAACAAGGAATAACAATGATAAATGATCACATCCCAGACAGTGTGCAAGCTCTAGAGAGGAGTGTAGAGGAGAATATCAAAATGATTTCACAAACAATTGATGGATATAAGCATGAAATCGAGGAGCTCAAATAAAATATTAATCCTACAACTCCTCTAGAGGTTCGAGAATAGAGATTAAAACAATACCCACTCCAGATAGCCTAGATAAAGAAAGAAGCGAGGGAAGTAGAAGAGGTGCTCGACAGATCCGTGCAGATATGGACCATTTTAGAGGAATATGAAAAGGTCCAATAGTGGGACCAACAAGAGGATAAAATCATTACTGCCATACAATATCTAAAGAAAAGACACAAAAAAATAAGTACTGTGGAGCACTTGAAGGGAAATTAAGAAATGAAGAATCTACAGACAGAGTTAAAGACAATGCAGAAAAACAAGAAAGAAAGACAAGCCTAATTGGAACCCCTCCAGGAACAAGCAACACAAATGATTGCACATTTGAAGGAAGAGAAGATGACTATGGAACATGCACATTCAGAGGGAGAAACATTAATATAAGAGGACATAAAAACACAGATAGTTGAGGTGCTAACAGGAAATGTTGCATAGATGAGGGAAAAAGGAAAGGAACTAGCAAAGAAGTTCCATAGTTTACAAAATGTGGTATAGGGAGCACGCACCACCTGAGTGGCTTGAGATGAGCCACATGTCAGTGTTGGGAGCCTGTTGGGTGTGGACCTATTTTGAGAAGGAAGTCTATTTTGGGTGTAGGCCTATTCTTTTGGAGAAAATATCTATTTTGGGAAAGGCCTATTCTTGGAAAGGAAGACCTAATTTTAGAGCACGCGCAACAGGTGGCAAGAAATTAGTAGGCAGAAAAAGAATGAAAATAAACATGTAAGGAAAAAAA
>JZKD02S2346912.1:15551-31363 GCA_000966675.3 Picea glauca
TGCTGAATTGATATGTGACCTTCCCTGTCCTGAGACAGAAAATACAACAGAGGATTCATTACCCGTTGAATCCCTTTTTCTGATAAGTTCCAATGACCTTCGGTATGGAGATATCATTATATATATCCAGACTCAAACTTTCCAGCTCGATTTGTCTATTACTAACCATCATCACATACATTACCAAGCCCGTCAGTATATTATCCTCGGTGATACTCTTTATCGCCATGGAGTTGACTCCATTTTTTGACGATGTCTCATGTATGATGAGGCTGAAAAATCTTTGAATGACTGCCATTGTGGAGCATGTGGTGGTCACATGTCTGGGTATGCTACTGCCCAAAATATCTTATGAGATGGATATTTTTGGCCTTCTTTATTCAAATATTGTATTATCACTATCCAAAAATGCCACGCTTGCCAAACATACAACTAAAAAGTAAGATCTCACTCCGCTCCCTTACATCCTGTAGTTTCCATTGGACCTTTCGCTAAATGTGGCATCGATTTCATGAGATGTCACCCTCACTCATCCAGAGGGCATGGTTACATTATTGTAGCTGTATATTATTTCATAAAATGGGCCGAGGCGATGCCTACATTTGACAACATAGGAAAAAATGCAGCCCTATTCATCTTCAATCACATTATTACACAATTTGAAATCCCATAGGCTATCGTCACCAATCACAGTAGTCACTTCTGAAACTTTATGATGTCTAAGCTTATGGAGAAGTTGGGTCTTCTACATGAAAACTCAACGCCCTACTATCCACAGGCCAATGGCCAAGTTGAAGCAATAAACAAAGTACTCATTACCATGCTTCGAAGAATTATCAGAATTCACAAAACGAGTTGGCACACGATGTTGTTTTCAACATTGTGGGCCTATCGGACATCCATGAAGTCAGCCATGGGGTTTACATCTTTCCAATTAGTGTATAGTTTAGAAGTTGTTCTATCGATTGAATGTGAAATTCCATCGTTAAAACTAGCCGTCCAACTTCTCCCAAACACCTCTGTTGAGGAGGAACATCTATTGTATCTTACATAATTGGATGAAACCCATCGCAATGCCACCCTAGTTATTGAAACCCAGAAGAAACGCGTAAAATCCCAATATGACAAACATGTCAAGCCATGCATGTTTTTTGAAGGAGATCTAGTTCTCCTCTATGAACAAGATCGTGATTTGCTGGGAGCCGAAAAATTTGAGGCTATGTGGCGAGGCCCTTATATTGTTAAAAGAGTGTTAGAGAAGGGAGCATACGAATTAGTAGATTATGATGGCACTCCTTTGAGTGAACCCAGAAATGGGCTTTACTTGAAGAAGTACTATGCTTAGTCTATCTTTGCATAAGCACTTGTATTTTTATTGTATCATACTCTTGTGTGTGACTTTAGTGTTTTTCTTCTATTTGAATTTTACCCCTAACTACTTACCCTGCATTGTGTTTGGTCTTCAGATGTCGGTGTTTTCACAACCTTACATTGGCTTCACCGATGGTGCTAGCTGTAGTACTTGGAATTTAGCTTATGTTGCTTGGGCAATCTATGCACCCTCAAACGAACTTATTTGTACACAAGGTGTTTGTCTTGGTTGAGCAACCAATAATATCGTAGAGTATAGTGTAGTCATCAAATTATTGAGTAGCGCTATTTCGCTTGGGATTCATCGCTTCATTATATGAATTGATTCACAACTAGTAGTTCTACAACTAAACAATGTCTATACTATCCGAAGCCCTTCTTTATTACGAGTATATTTATGAATTCACCTCTTGGAACGTCATTTCGATTATATTGAATACCAACACATTCCTAGATTTCTAAATACATTAACTGATGCTCTAGATAATAATGTATTAGACATACATTTGAGACATTTGTGATTCCAATCACATTTCACATATTGTACAAAGAGCAGAGTAAACCAGTAAAAGCCTCATGTATATATATATATATATATATATATAAAGCCCATGGATCCTACAAAATAGCCTCATGGATGCCTCTCGCGATAACATACTACTACTCTCGCTACCCTGCATAGTAACCGACTAAGTGAGCCAGATACGCCTATAGTATGGCATTGATAATGCCTCGAGATCTCCTCGATGGATATATCAGGGATGTCTGCCATCAAACCTTCCAGGTTCTTCTCTATTGCATCATAATCCTGGGCATCCCATATAGCCACTACGTGTGCCTCTCCTCACCTCTGAATAGGAGAATACCCCGGGGGTCGATATGGCCCTACATCTGCATGATTGAAATTTTTTGATTAGTCTTTTGATTGGAAACACAAAAACATTAAATATTTTTAAAAACTCCTAAAAACATTGTAAAAACACAAATTCCTTTCTTACCTAGAACTCCCCACTGATATCCCTTAGGGAGAACCAAATGTGGATCACCCCGAAATTCTAGACCGACATAAGCATAATCATCAATCATCAGGATTTGCGGTCCCAACCAATTGAAAAATGTATCATCATACTTCACAATCCATCCTGCCACATGCCGCGTCATCAGATCACACCATATTTTCATTCATGGGCCTCTCAGGGCTGGTATTCCCCAATCCACCTGTAGTCGTAGGTGTGGAACTCTTTCGAGAAAGAAATATACTAAAATAGAACCATAACCAAACTGTTTGAGGTCCCCATTCTTACTTTTTGTGAGTTGAGTTTTCATGCTGCGTAATAGACCGTCACACCAATTGAATACTCGAGGCTCCAAGCACTTAATAGCATATTGGAAGTAACTTTGGAGTGCCATGTGTGGCAAAGCACTCCCTACCATCCGTGCAACAATAAACAATATGGTCCTGAGGGTCAAATCTCTCACACCTCGGATTGCTACTTTTCCTTTATGCCTTTCAGCGTCAGGGTCACAATGCTCACGAATGTACTCACTCATGGGAAGTCCACCACCTTGACCACCTGTCAAATCCATGCATGCCCTAGGACATGAAAACCCTGTCAGTAAATAAATATCCTCAATATCCAAAGAGAGGACATGAACACCCACATGGAACACTTGTTGTTCTGAATCCCACATATGAACCAGATATTCTAGTAATCTTCATTGGGCTCTCATGCCCTGAACTTTTAATAATTTTAATAGAACACATTGTTGGAGGGCATTCATGGTCCCTGGATCATTTAAATCCATAATATCATCTTCTTTGTGCTCACACTCCCTCCATTCCAACATCTTTGCAAGAAAATACCTGCATGGGAAACAAAGAAGATCTTTAGCACACCTTTTCAACATTTTTTGGTATTTTTATTGAGTCAACATTCACTTTTCTTTTTAGTTTTCCAGCCGCCATGAACAAAATTCAAATACAGTGTGGAATTTCTGTGAGTGCACCTTAACGCACCTGTGGAAATTGTTGATTTCCGCAGGGCTCTTTATAGGCCACTCGCGGCAACCTCAATGCACGACTAACAGTCCCAAATCATGAAAAAATATTGATTTTTTACCATCAAAAACAAAAATTAGTCCGTTGAAAAGATAGAAGATTAGATGATTACCACTTTTATGAAATCCGTTTGTAGAATGATCCCCTATAGCCTCTGCAATTCGTCACCGAAGTTGAGGTAAAAAACAAGGGGTTTTGGTAAGTTTTTGACCAAGTGAAAATAAAATGGTGAAAAAGACTTTTTACTTCTATTTAATACTTTTTTTATCATTTTTTCTAATATTTTGTTTCATATAAATACATTTTGGTCAAAAACCCATTACCTCTAAAGGTCTTGTGAGTGTTTTGTTCCTTGCAGGAAGGAATTTAGGACTTTGGACAATGGATTATGGACATTTTCTATGATTTATTCTATTTTTGTCGCATGCACAATTACTTTTTAAGGTTTTCTAGAAAAACCTCGAGCATAGTCTTTGTTCGTTCTTGGGATCAAAAACCAATGAGAATGTAACCGAGTATACTTTTGTCGTATTTTCGTACTCGCCATGGTAACATGAAAATAATGAAACCTATGGAGAATTCTTTAAGCTCTTTTCATGCTCCTTAAAAATGAAAAGATTGTCGAGCGACCTTGTTCTTTTCACGCTCTTAAAAGTATTTGAAGAAAACATTTGATGGGTGATAGTTTATCACTTTTTCGATCCTGTCGACCTATTCTACAAAAAAGGAATTGAGAGAGTTCTCTTTTAAGTGTTTTTCCATACTCTATAATCATGAAAAACCTTCGATTTTTCTATCTTTGGACTCATTAAACAAACATCGGCAGGCCCATACGGGACCAAACCACTCCTTCTTAGGGTTCGTTAAATGTACTCTGAGGGACTCACCCGAAGGATGAGCTTACATCAACAAGAATATGTTATCCTCCTCAAGCTTGCGTAAAAATAAAGAGGTACTCGCTAGAAATGGTGGGGGGAAATTTGGGAAAGGAATGTGTCTCTGTATCTGTATTAATGGTAGTAAGCGTCGCCCTTGAACATGACACCCCTCTTTGTCATATTGAATCTGGGTTGGGTAATCCGTTTGTCTCTTGTTTGACCTTCTGAAAGTTCATATCTCGGGTCGTCTTTGAGTCAATACTGCCAATATCATTGTCATGTCATTCATATGTTCAAGAGAAGTTCAACCAAAACCTTCTATCAAGTCGACCATCTGCAATTGTCCATTCTTACCATGTCAGCCTTCCCTGTGTCAATCCCATGTCACATATGTATTTTTCTCTACCCTAAATATGTTACTTATTTCGTGTCATTGATGGGGGATACATCAAGGCCCTCCTGTGATGAGCCTTTTCCTGTCAACTTCAGCTCATTATCCAAGAAAAATGTTTAGAAATTATTTAGTACCTTAGAGCCTGCGTGCCTCAATAGCAGGTTCTTCACTTTAGACAATGGATCTACATCATTGATCCCTGATCGAGAGATTTTGTCAAGTGTTTGACTTCAATTCATTCATTCACACTTGTTGGATTCTACTGGGGTACCTTGGGAGTCATTGACATCAATGGTGATTTCCCTTGCACTTGTTAACAATTTTCGTTAATGGTTGGTAATCAAGTGGTTTCTATTCACATTCAACTTCAACATATATAATCATGTGACTAGAATCGTACTAACAGACGATGGATTGAAGACCCTGGACTTCATCATTTTTGGTCAGGTTGCGAAGGAGTATCTATGATTTGTTTTGACACAAAGATCCACTTTGTATGTCTCGTGGCTATATTCATACTTGATTTTTTCATGCATGGATCCACAATGTATTCCTAGTGGCTATGCAAAATATTGTTGACATGGATCCACGCTGTATAAATTGGTGGCCATGACCTACATTCATGATTTCAATCATTTACAGCCTAGAAATGGGAATGCCTACTTCAGATATGATATGATATTGTACAGATGCTTGATTTTTTGCAGGTTCTTGATTGGTGTGCCCCTAGTTCTTGACACATACAGGCTTATTTTACAAAGTATTTTGGCTATCTCTAGTTCCAATCTCATCCTTTGGGGGGAATTGTTTTGCACATTATTTTGGTCACCCTGATGATGGTTACATAAACATGTGTTTAGGTTCCCAATATAATATTTTGCCTGAGAAAAGAAACCTCTTTCCACCCTTGCAAGATGTATTTTTGGAAGGCCGTCGCAAGCAGCTCATTTTACACAGTGCAGAAATCCCTAATTTTCGCATGTTGTACTATAGCCAGTCCACAAGAATTCTGCAGAATGATATATAGGTAGGTCGCAACAGTGCTTTGAAACTAAAAGAGAAAATAAGTTATAGTAGCTTCTAGAAGTGGAATCTTCTAGAAATATGAAGTGGCATCCGTGTGGTTACGATCCTAATGACTTCTCTGATTTGATGGGATCATCCTCATCTCTTTAACCACTTTAGATTCTCGTATATAATGATAGGCTTCTCATGGAAAAGGTTAGAGGTACAAGCATAAAGAAGCATAGAGATTGAGAAAAGAATAGGCTGAAGACTGTGAAGAATCTTATTTCAAGTGATGCTTCAGGTCTCCATTCATCCATCAAGTTTTTGAGAGAAGTATTCATGCAAAAGGTTGGAAAAAATGTATGTTTGTGTCAGAACGAAGGGCCACTGAAAGGGAACTGGCGACATCAAGGCAATTCAGTTGTATCTTCTACCTTTCATTAATATAATACAGTGGCATGTCTCTTTCCCATAAAATGATTTATATTTTATTTCATGACTCCTTGATCACATGTTTAGCTTATCATTGAATTTATCTATTGTTGCTTTCATGTTGGTTGATTTGTGTTATTACAGGTCTAATCTCGTAGGAGCATTGGAGCAAAGCAGGATCAACAAAGACATAAGGAAACGATTCATAAGGTATGTTATCTATTCCTATTTTGGTAATTGAATTCAATGATCATAATCTAGGGAAAGCATATTGTTCCGTCTTGTTTTGTTCTAGATCCAGGTGGATCTAGGGGGATTAGTTCATGTCTACATCTACCGATTTAAATGTTAACAAGGAACCACATGGCGTTCCACCTACCGTTGGAGATGACTTGACAAGGAATATCAATCAATGTATGTTTTGCATGCATTTTCAATGTCCTTCATACTCTTTTTCTTCAATCAACTTCGGGCTTCATGACCACACCTCTGGGGATTCTTATCCAATTAAACACTTAACTATATTTCTAGGGATTCTTGTAGAATTATTCAAAGCATGTTCCTGTGAGGTCCATGATTAAAGCTACACCATAAAGAGACCACTTTGGAGACTTATTCAAATACACCCATTACTTCTAGAGTAGTCTAGACTTCTTCTAGGATTAGCATCAATGAAAACCAACTTTCCAACAATATCCCCCTTTGGCATTGATGGAAACACTCATACTCTCCCTGTGACCATTTCTCCCCTTGTCTACATGCTTCTAATCTTTCTCTTTTGATTTTTTTCTTTATCTCCCCATTTGACATCAATGGAAAATGGTAACTCCCCCTAACGATTTTCTCCTCCTATCTTCTTTGCATGATTCTTCCTTTCCTTTCTTCTAAGGCTTCTTGTCCATTGGTACTTCCCAGTGTAATTTACTTTCATATATTAAAAGAATTAATGTCAAAGTTCCTTCATCAGTTAAATTCAAATAGTCATGGATTATCATGTCTTCACTGAGCTGACATCAATGACATAATCATTAGACAATATCCCTTTTAAAGTATAATTCCTCTTGATGGGTTCTCTCCCCTTGTCTTGTTGTACCTTTCACAACTTGCCTTCTCGTGAATAGCTGGTTTGACCTGTCAATATGATTCTTTTCTGATTCATATGCTTTACTGAGCATTCCTCTTGATGACAATGAAAATGAGTCTATATACCTTTCTACAATTAATCATGATCTCATGCTTTCATATACTATCATGTATATTCTCTGGTTCAAGTTAAGTATTGTCTTCTTGACCTACCAAATATCTCATGAACTCATCGCTCTCCATATGTCACAAAACTCTCCATGACTCACTTCACATAATGTTGACGAATCTGCTGCAACTAATCACCACATATTTTTTCTTGTCAAGCTGAATCAAATATGTCCACTAGTCTGCTCTATACTCAAATCAAACTCTATAAGTCTGCATGGGGATGAGTTCTGAAACCTTCTCCTTAATCAACCAATCTATCATGAGACATTCTATACCTATGCCATCATACCATTCAAAATATTCCTTTCCAAAATATGCAAACACTTTAAATTGTCGAAAAGATAGTTCTTCAATCTATAATAGTTGTTGCTTATAATCCCCCTCTTCAATATCCATAGTACTGAGAGTCTCCAAGATGGATGTATTAGAAAAATCTTCTCTGTGGCACGATCATCATTCTGAATTCTAATATCTTTCTCTTTGTTTGCAGATTCATCATGATTTGTCAATTCTGTAAATCTTATGAGTATGATCTTTGGGAGTTCTTCATTCACTTGTTCTTCTTATTTTTTATTTCTTCTCCAAACTTTGTTGTATCTGATATTAGTGTTTTCCTTCAAGGAAGGCTTCATAATAATTCTACAATCAATAGTTATATGTCCATAGTTGTGGCATTTGTAACTTTCAATATTGTATGGGGATACATAAACATCTATAGTTTGAGCATTTATTCCATATGCTCTGCAATCTACAAATTTATGTCCAAATTTATTACAAGTAAAATAATAACCAAGAAAAAAACTTTGATACCTGGGAGCAAGTCATCCTCCTTGTGATGTAGTCCTTTTGAATTCATTCCTTAACTGATCATAGTATTCTCTTAAGTTTTTTTCTTCACAATGTTTGAAGCTTATTTGATATCTGGAGATAGAAGGTCTTCTTGGAGATATATCTCTTTCACATTCATCCCTTGTTGGCCCTTAACCAAGTTTTGGGAGATCCTTGGTCAAGTTTGACCTATTTTGGGACTTCGATAGCCCGTCGAAGACAGAGCACAAGAAGAAGAAGATATCGTGGGATCTCGACCCCTTTTTGGGTCCTTTTTGGGATTAGGGATTTTGTAACGGGTATGCGATGTCGGCCCATGGGTTTACCCATGTTTAGGCCTATTTTTTAAAGTATAAATAAGTAGCTAGGTGACATAAGTAGGAGGTCGATAAGTTAAGTGCTAAGTGCAAGTATGGTTTGTAGATGCTATGTGCATATTGTGAGAAACTTGTAGAGCTAAGTGCAAGTGGTTCTAACTAACTATGAAAGGCTTTGTGCTAGACCAAGCTCAGGGAAGGAGGATCTGGTGAGGTGCGTGCAGATCTCTTGTCCTATGCAGAGTAGGGTTTTTCTGTGGATATGTGCATGTAGATGACTGATTGAAGCTAATAAAGAAGAAGATTTGGTGGACATAGCCCCAGGGTGGGGGTGAACCACGTAAATACTGTGTTATTCTTCTCTGTGCGATGTTCTGATGTGTTTATGTCTTTACTTTCTAAGTGATTTGATATAAATAGATAGATAGAAAGATCTGTTTATTCTTTTTGCTTATGATGAATATGGATGTTAGACCTGACATATGCATATGTGATTAGTGCTTGAATCTTCTAGATCTTATCCATTTATCTATGCTAAGTGCTTGAATAAATTAGATCAGGGTGAATGTTGTGATGCTCTGTTTTCTATGCGAAGTAGATATTGGTTAAATAATAATGAACTAGTGGTTCTAAGTTCTCTATCAAGTATTATAATCATAGATTTGTGTCCCATCTAAGGTTACAGGCACTTGATTCCTGCAACCACCCCTGCCTCTACCTCGGGTGAGACTTCATTTGCTTTGCAGGTGTTGCCGAAAGGGCTGATAGTTAGGGTTTTGTTGGTGCACTGTTGTAGCATTGAGCCCTGGGTCTTCCCTGTGCCAACAAATGGTTCCATTGCTGGGACTAAAGTTGTGATTGTTGGGAACTAAGGAAGAAGAAGATTTGTGCAAAGATCCGACCTGAAATTGTGAAATCTATGTGCGTAGATCTATTTCTCTAGTGCGCAATACTCTACCTAGTTTGACAAGATTTGTCCTAAGGAAAAGAAGTCTGATCTGAAGAAAAGAGGTAAGATCTGAAAGCTTTGTTCTCTAAGAAATGTAAAAGTGAGAATTTTTTATTAAAAGAGGTAAGATCTGAAAGCTTTGTGCTCTGATAAAGGTAAGAATATTGAAAAGTTATAGTTCTAAAAGCTTTGTGCTTTGTAGAAGTAATATAGGTGGAAATTTTTGTTTCAACATTATGGATCTAGGTATGTTTGATAGATTCTATCCTAGCTAAAAAACTAGGGTATTAATAGATAAACGAATATTTGATATGAGTAGATCTTATAAGAATAGTAAAAAATATGTTATACCTATGCATAGAAAGAATGTTTGGACTAATAAGTGTATGGAGCATCCTAGAAATAAATGTTTGCAGGTTAGCTACCATGATCCTAACGCGTAGTACATGAAAGGTTGGGGATCATTTAAAAGAAAGAGAGGATTAACCCTCTGTTACAGTTGTAGAAGACCGAGACATCTCGCTAAGGAATGCCCTTGGATAAGACCTAGTTGTATTTTTTGCAAAGCTATGGACCATGAAGCATTGGATTGTCCTAGAATCATTGCTAAGCTTGAAGAAATAAACACGAGACAAGAAAACCTTAGGATAGATACAAAAACTAAGATTATGATGGTCTCCTAGAAAGAATCAAAGAAAGTATTGTTATAGATGAAAGAAACCCTGAATGACCACCGACATGTCATATTATCAGAGACCTTCAAATAAAAGAATGCCTTGAAGCAAGAATAGGAGACTTCGACATTGATTGTATTCTAGATGAGGAAACACAGGTTAATATCATGACAGAAAGAACTTGGGAAGCTATAGGGAGGCCTACTATGATTCCTTCATTAGGAGGAATAAGACTATTCAAAGAAAGGCTGATAAACCTATGTGGAAAGCCCACCTAGATACCTATGAATGCCAATGGAACTTCGACAGAGAAAGATTTTGAGATTATTAAATTTATTGAGAATAGTGCCCCATTTACCATGTTACTAGGGAAACCTTGGATTGAAAGAGATCAAGCCAGAAGGCAAGAAGAAGAAGAATTTTTAGAACAAAAGAAGCAATTGTTAAAAGAATTCATGTCTAGAAGGATCACACACTTGATTGAAGAACAAAAGAATGGATCGGAGCTATTTAACACCAGAGACCCAGATGTCAAAGTTGAAAGAACACTATAAGACCCACAAAATATTGAAGTACCTATTCTAGATAAAGAAGAAGGATCACCCTCGAATCTTAGGAAAGAATCTCAACAACACGAAGTAATTATGCCAAAAAAAGATAAGAATCATAATGGAAAAAAGCATACCGAGACGAAGCTCACTGGGAAGAAGGATAGAAAGATAAGTAAGAAGAGAGATAAGATCGACAAGTTGCAGAAGGTTCCAGAGGGAACATCGCAGAAGGAAAATTTGCAAAATTGGAGCTTCGTCGGGATATCAGAACAACAACACATGGCACTTCACCATGGCAAAGAAATATAGCCATTGAGGACATTATAACCATTAGACCAACACTCCGAATGGTTAGAAATCAATTTATGGACAGAAAACTCACCATCCAACCATTGTGACCACGCCATAATGGACATAACAAAGTTAATGAAAGCTTCATACCCATTGCAAGTCACCCATTTCCGAGTTACCTATTTATCCCGTCGTGCCATGCCCTGAGAACACTTTTTCCAATCGAGAGTTTGAACCCACTGACTAAGTTGATTTTTCACAATGATCATCGTGCTCTTTCTCTCTATCCCATTACTGTGTCTAAGTTACCCTCTAAACCCGAGATTGTTAACCTCGAGTGTGTATGTCGGATGATTTGAGCACTGTAGAGAAAGTTGTTGAAGAAGTTCTGATCGAACTCATGACTGAAAGAGTCATGTCAATGTCTACAAGTGTACAAGCATCATCGATGAGAGGACTGCCAGCCTCTTTGTCCAATGCTCACAGAGCCGAACCATCCCAACAATTAGATGAAAAGAGAACCAAGCACATGGATGATCTAGCGAATGGAAAATTGATCCCAACCATAGTATCCACCTATATACCACCTCTGAGTGGCCCATTAAATCGAGAAAATGTGCCCAAATATTTTGAATACACCTTGGTTATGACGTACCTCCCAAAGGGGATACGCGCAGTTCAAGCAGACCAAGATAAGATTGCAGTGTTGAAGTTTAGCGACTTCAACCTCGGAGATCAAAAGTCTATAAAAAAATTTCCCCACATAAGTAGCTGAATAGAACTAAGGGGAATAATTTGAAGATAATCCTTCAATCGTGGACTATGAACCTTACACAGTCCACCCTACTGAATTTCATGAAGGTTCCCCACTTTGGTAGACACTAAAAAGTTAATGCATGTGTCAAGTTGTTGCTTTCTTATTACCATAGTGGCTATTTGTGGCTAAACCATCGTATAACAGTTGATTTGATGCTAATAAATTGGATGATAGGGTTGAGTATGCAAGGACCTGATCCAAAAGAGTTTTACCCTGGAAAAGCCATGGATCACGCTCTAGCATAGAATATCAAGGACACTTATAGCAATGTCGAGAAGGGAGCGTGAGGCTACAAGGTAGCTTCTCTCTATAGTGGTGCAGTTAACCTCACCTGTCAGTTGATTGCAGGGAAGTTAGTACAAAATAAAATACCTACCCAAGTCACCGGTTTTGTAGTTGACCTTGCAGGGAAGTGCGTGGAAGGCCTTCAGATGAACTGGGTGAAGTACCTGGTGAACCAGTTGGAACTCGACTGCTGAGAAGCATAGGATCAAGGATATGAATTTCATTTTAGCTGTCTCTTGATCCTTATATTTTTTATTTCCTGGGAGATGCCGGAAGGTGCAACCTTCCTAGACATCGAGCCTTTTGAACCATTAGCCGCGAAGTTTAGTACACTGTGGTATTCAAGTGATATGAATAAATAGTTGCAACCAAATGTTGTTTTTCATACCTACTACAATCAACTGAAGATATCCATACAATCTGAGCCTCACATGACTTCGAACACTCTACACTGGTTCAGGCCTTTGACAAAGTTCAACGCAGATCGACATTTTATTTACATCACAACGTGCATTGACGAACACAAGCAACAACTTCAATCATACTATAAGATGATTGAGGAGGACTTGGATGAGATCACTAAGGACTGGTCGGTGGACCTCCTTTTTCTAGCAGACCCTACGGAGATATCTGACATCGACAACCCATAAATTACACAAGATACACCTGGACCTAGCAGGATAAAGAAGACTAAAGAGGTCCAAGGATTAGACAGTGCATCCGTGAAGACTTCTTCCATATCACCAGAGAAAGGAGGTGATGGTGAAGAGTTAGATGAAAAATAAGTCAAACAGAAGAAAGGAGACGAGGTTGATCCCCTAAAGAAGAGGAAAGGTTCACCTCTGAAACCTTCCTCTCAAAAGAAATCGAAGGCCACCATGACCAAGATGCAGACTGTCCTCACCTCGGATGAATTCAACTTCATCATAGCATCCCTGCAAGATGCTTCACTGGAAATAGGAGAGAAACAAGAAGCAAAGCAAGAGGATATGTATGATTGAATTGATACTGAACTCTGAGGGGTATAGCAGGCCCTACAGTCCAGCCGTGTAGTCTCCACTACGTTGGGAGAACTAGAATTGGGAGATGAGCCAACTCAACTCCACTGCCTAGCCAATACAGTTGAAGCTCACCTTCGATGAGGATAGGAAAAAATAGATCAAGCCACCCAAGCTTTGACACAAGTACAAGGAGTACTCATAGAGAAACGTAGTGCTGCAGAACAGGAAAAGCTTGCTCTCAAAGCGAAGTTTGATGAAGAAAAAGAACAACTACAACAAGAGAAGGAACAATTGCTCATGGAGCAACTCGACATAAAAGAAGAAGTCAATAGAGAACTTCACTTTGTGACAGTCTTAGAAATCAAGGCATAAGACTGAGTTACACAGTAGGTGAACCAACTCACAAAAGCCATCCAGTATCTACAACAATGCATGGCAGATTTGGAGCTACGCACTGTACTTGAGACCCCACAAGATGTAAGAGACCAAAGAGAAGAAACTGCCAAGAGCGTAGTTGAAAGGATAAAGAATATTACCCTAGAATGTAAGAAACTCATTGATCACAGTGCCAAGACCTATGAACAACTCACGAAGAACCCAAAACTGAAGGTACTGGAGTCACAACTCCAAGAGGTGAAGTATCAAGCTGAAAAGATACATGCACAGTTGAAGCCCATGTCAGCTATGGAAATAATGAAGCAATACCAAGAGAAGCAAACCGCCCAACAATAGATCCACACTATCCAGAGCAGATTTATGGAGGTAACTTAGAAAATCCAACCTGTACAAGATAAGGCCTATCAATTGTTTACAGAGGTAGAAGGCCAAGGAAAAGATCTAGAGCAGGTTGTCACTACATCTGAACAACATCTAGAGGGACCTATCAATGATGCAATCATATAAGAGTTCAATGAATAGGAGGTTGTAGCACAACAGCAAGTTGAAGCAGCTCGAGCCAAGCTCGAGGCATTCAAAGTAGAACTAGTCAGACCAGAGTGACTCGAGACGAGTCACAGGTGAATGTTGAGGCCCAGTTGGCCCTTGAACAAGTTTTGGGATATCCTTGTTCAAGCTTGACCTATTTTGGGACTTCGACAGCCTACAAAGACAGAGTGCAAGACGAAGCAGATATCGTAGGATCTCGACCCCTTTTTGGGTCCTTTTTTGGATTAGGGATTATGTAATGGGTATGAGATGTCGACCCATGTGTTTACCCATGTTTAAGCCTATTTTGTAAAGTATAAATAAGTAGCTAGGTGACATAAGTAGGAGGCCAATAAGCTAAGTTCTAAGTTCAAGTGTGGTTTGTAGATGCTCTGTGCATATTGTGAGAAACTTATAGAGCTAAGTGCAAGTGGTTGTAACTGACTGTGAAAGGCTTTGTGCTAGACCTAGCTCAGGGAAGGAGGATCTGGTTAGGTGTGTAAAGATCTATTGTCCTATGCAGAGTAGGGTTTTTTTGTGGCTCTGTGCATGTAGATGACTGATTTAAGCTAATAAAGAAGAAGAGTTGGTGGACATAGCCCCAGGGTGGGGGTGAACCACGTAAATACTGTGTTATTATGCTCTATGCAATGTTCTGATGTGTTTATGTCTTTACTTGCTAAGTGTTTGATATAAATAGATAGATAGATAGATTTGTTTATGCTTTGTGCTTATGATGAATCTAGATGTTAGACCTGACATAGGTGAATGTTCTTAGTTCTTGAGTCTGCTAGATCTGATCCATTTATCTATGCTAAGTGCTTGAATACATTATATCAGGGTGAGTGCCGCAATGCTCTCTTTTCTCTATGAAGTAGATATTGGTTAAATAATAATGAACTAATGGTGATAAGTTCTCTATCAAGTATTATAATCATCGATATGTGTCCCAGCTAAGGTTGCAGACACATGAGTCCTGCAACCACCCCTGCCTCTACCTTGGGTGAGACTTCATCTGCTTCGCAGGTGTTGCCGAAAGGGCCGATAATTAGGTTTTTGTTGGTGCGCTGTTGTAGCGTTGAACCCTGGGTCTTCCCCTATGCCAACATCCCTCTTTGACTCTTGCTGACCATGATTCCTTCCTTTGAGAATGTCTACATGGTTCTTGTACTTCTCTTCATTCTTCATTTCTGGTGACCTAGAACACTTCTATTCAACTTTCATTACTGGCTATGTGGAATTTCCTCTCTCTTTGATGCTCTTACTGGGATTGGAACTTTCATCTTCTTTGCATGAGGCCTAACCAATGTATCAAAGAATTTCTTTATTGAAGGGTGACTTTTGATAACTGAGAATGTATTCTAGTACTTGAGATCTCTTCAAGTTATTTTTGAGTTTTTCAACTTCAACCCTCAATGAGACAACTTATTCTTCAGGCTTCTCACAATTTTCTTCTTTATTCATCATCTAGATCTTCATTACCTCTTCCCTTCTCTTTACTTCTTCAAGTTGGTTTTTCAAGGAGATGATTTCTTCTTAAAATATTCTTTCTTGTTGACTAAATTTTACTTCAATCTTGTTTAAGTCCTCAGATCTTTCCTTAATATGACTTGTCAAAATATCTTCTCTCTTATCTACTTCATTTACCTTGATTTTTAAGAAAGCAAATTCTTCTTCTTCCTTTTCAAGTTTTTTTCTCTGTAATACCATTTCAGCTTCCAAACAAGTTTGTTTTGTGCTTTTATTCCAACTGATTTTTGAGTGTTTATTCAACCACTT
>JZKD02S2346945.1:12990-31362 GCA_000966675.3 Picea glauca
AAGAAATACTTTTGACATCTAAGGATTTTTGGATCAAGTTGGTATCAGAGCTAGTTTTGACATGTATTTGCAAGTGAATTCTTACAAGGTCCAAGTCTAAGCGAGGTGAAGAAAATATTTCAAGTTATAATCCTGAAATTGGTTCAAGGATCTTCCCTCGAAGAGGAAAGATGGCTTCACTAAGAAGTTTAGGTCCTTACGACTTTGAAGATGATTTCTTCAAGGCATTTAATTTAATGAAGGCTATGGTGGAAGAAATGTACGAGGATCGAAAGAAGTTCAAGGGAGAAAGTACATCGGTAAATATTGAAGCAATTAAAGAAGAAGTTGAAGGTGAAGAACCTCCAGAGCCTCCTTCATACCCATCATCATCATCATCATCATCATCTTCTTCTGATAAAATTTAACATTCTTATCATAAGAGGAAAAATAATTCTAAGAAGTCTTCTCATTTTTGTGATTTGTCTTTCTTAAATATAGATGTAAATTTTGATTTCCCTACTTATGATCGAGAGTTCAATGCAAAGAAGTTGGATAATTGGATCAAACAGATTGAAGTATATTGCAGGATACATAAAATCATACATGACACTTCAAGGATACAGTTGGTTACTCTTCGCCTAAGCAGCACAACTTTGATATGGTGGGAGAGTCGGGCACAAGATGATCTTATTCAACATGGTAAAATCATCTCTTCCTAGATTGAATTTATTGTTTCATTAAGAAATAAATTGTATCCATTAGCTTATATGAAAACATCAATGATTGCTTGACAACATCTAAGACAAGGAAAAGAGAAAAAATTTCAAGCTTATACACATGAATTTAAGAGGAAGGTTTTGTATTTAGGAATTCCATTACATACTCCTGAGACTCTTCTAAAGTATATTGGTGGTATGCACTCATATCTTCATCATACTATATTGATGTTTAATTCTACTAATGTTGACGAAGTATCAATACAAGCTACTCATCTTGAAGCCAACAAAGGAAAACATGTTGTTGATTATGTATCAGAGGAGCCACATGAATTCAAGGAGCAGTCCATGGAAAAAAGGAAGAGTAAGAAGAAAACTATAGTGAAGAAGGATGAATATAAGAAGCCTACATGTTCTCACTACGAGAAGAAAATACATGATGAGAAGAATTGTTAGAAGTTTCATCCAAAACTGAAGCCAAAGTGGGATTAGCCTAGAGAGGGTAAAAACAATACCATGACCATGGTGTAGGATCTTGGATTAGATTCTGAGGATGAAACTAAGGTTACAGATATGGACATCAAAGGTAAATATGTTGTTGCAAGTTTCATTTCGCGTACTTCTTTTTCGAAGGATAATGCAATCCCTGATGGAAGGAAAATAAAATACATGTTTCATTTACGAGTTATCTCAAAGCACGCTAAGATTAATACACTTGTTGATAGTGGATCACAAGTAAATCTTATTTCAAAGCAAGGTGTTTAAAAGTTGGGATTGGAAACTAGGCCTCATCTGAGACCGTATGCTTGGGGATGGATTTGTGATAATGCTCGGGTGCAGGTAACTAAGCAATGCAAGTTACGGTTTGTGATCACATCTAGTTTCATTGATGAGGTAGAGTTAGATGCAGTCCCACTTCACATTTGCGGAATGGTTTTGGGAAGTTCATATTTGTATGTGTAGTATTCTAGATATAAAATAGTATGCAGAACATAAATAATTAGCTAGAAATGGCAGAGAAACATTGATATAACCATAACAATACCACAATAATACCATAATAATACGAGAATAACACCAGAAAGAGCACTTTGATTGCTGAGAGCAATGTTCACTTGCTTCTTCGAGGGGGAAACCTCCAGCAAAGCAGAACTCTATTACAATAATATCCAAGACAATATTTCTCATACCCTCTACTTTTATTTATACTAAATCTATCTATCCAAAAGAACAATCTAGAGGAATATCCTTCTAGAAGCAGAAGCTTCTATTAGGTCTTCTTACATTTGACTTATTCTTCCTTATTGTTAGGCCTTATTAATATTGGACTTTATTACATGGAATTATATTATTCTACTTAAATGAGAGGTTAGGGAGGTTAGGTCTCTAACATGCCCTCCCCCTTGAAGAACAACCTTGTCCTCAAGGCTTCAGATGAGGGAACTGTTGTAGAATGGTGGTCAGCTCCTAGGTGGCATCTTTTGGAGGGGTATATTTCCATTGGAATAACACTTTTTGGATGGTGCATTGATGGAGATGACGTTCTCTCTAGGCCAAGACTGCTTGTGGCTGCAACCATATGGAACTTTCTTCATCCAACTCAGGGAGACTAGTTTGAGTTTGGCACTTAGTTCCAATCACCTTATTTAGGAAGGAAACATGAAAAATGGGATGGAGCTTCAACTGACTAGGTAGAGATAACTTATAGGCCATCGATCCCACCCACTTGAGCACTGTATAAGGACCATAAAATTTGGGTGCAAAATTCTGACAGTGGTGAGCTTCAAGTAAAGTCTACTTATAAGGTTGTAGTCGAAGAAATACATGGTCCCCTTCAACAAAATGGCATTCAGAATGACCTTTATCTGCTTGTTTCTTCATGTGATTCTGATTCATGACCAAATTGTCTTTGAGGGCACGAAGAATAGCCTCGTTGACTGTGATATTTGTGTCAACCTCATGAACCTTCGAGACCCCTGGAATATAGGAGAGAACTGATGGAGGATTTTGGCCATAGACTACTTCAAAAGGAGTCATGCGAGTAGTTGTATGGTAAGAGGTGTTGTCCCACCATTCATCTAGGGGTAACGAGTGAGCCCACCTATTTTACCTCTTATATGCAAAACACCTCAAATATGTTTCCAAACACTTGTTCACAACTTCAATCTGGCCATCCGTGTAGGGGTGATATGCAGTGCTAAAATGCAATTGGGTGCCATGTAGCTTGAACAATTCTTGCCAAAAATTGTTGGTGAAAGTGGGGTCTCTATTAGAGACAATAGAATTAGGCATGCCATGAAGCTTGAAGATATTATCCATGAATATTTGAGCCATTGTGCTGGTTGTGAATGGGTGTTGAAGAGCAAAACAATGAACATATTTGGAGAGACGATCAACAACCACCATTATGACTGATTTATTGCATGATTTAGGTAAGCCTACAATGAAGTCCATAGAAATATCTCTCCAAATAGCAGGGGGAATAGGAAGCAGTTGGAGTGTGCCCAGATCTTTGACAGCTTATCCCTTGTTGTGTTGAAAGACCTCACATTCAACCACAAAGGTGTGGACGTTGTGTTTCATACCCTCCCAGAAAAAAGAACGTTTGAGTTGTTCATAGGTTTTGGTAAATCTTGAATGTCCAGCTGTGGGTGAGGCATGAAGTTCATAAAGCATTGTGGATTTAAGTTTGGATTTATTGCATAGGTACAAATGACCTTTGTAGCAAAGCTCTTCATTATGCCAAGAGTACCTGGGAGAAACTAAAGAATTGTGTTGAAATTTGTGGAGCGGGCTAAAAAAAATATGGGTCTTGCAACCATTCCTGACGAATAGGTTGGAGCCAATATAGTACAATAAAGGAGAGGGAGAAAAGGGACCCTTCGTCTTCATATTTCCGGGAAATATCATGAACCACTACATTTTCCTTTCCTTTCTTGTAAATGATCTCATAATCATAGCCAAATAGCTTGGTCATCCATTTTTGTTGTGTCAGGGATGAAATTCGTTGTTCTAGGAAATACTTGAGACTCTCATGATCAATTTTGATTTGGAACCATTGACCCAGTAAATAAGGACGCCAGATATCCATAACATGTAAAATAACTAACATTTCCTTTCATAAGTGGATTGGCCCAAATGTCACTCTGAAATTTGTTTTCTAGTGAAGGCCAAGGGCCTGCCATCTTGCATGAGGATGGCCCCAGTTCCTTTCCCGAAAGCATCACATTCCAATACGAATTTCTTTGTGAAGTATGGAGTGCAAGGATAGGGTTCGAGCACATAGCATCTTTTAAGTCTTGGAAGGCATGATCCGCAGCTGAAGTCCAAGTGAAGGCATTATTTTTAAGGAGGGAAGTGAGAGGAGCTGCAATCTTTCCATAATTCCAAACAAACTTCCTATAATAGCCCATTAAACCCAGAAAACCATGCAATCTCTTAAGAGATTTAGGGCGAGGCCAATCTTGCATAGATTTAATTTTCTTAGGATCTACTTGAACACCATCCTTGCCGACAATATGACCCAGGTATTCCACTTCTGAGGAACCAAAGGCACATTTAGATTGTTTGAGGAAAAGTTGGTGCTTAGAAAGTAGATGGAGAACTTGATTCACATGAGCGAGATGGGATGACCAAGTTTTACTATAGATGAGAATATCATCAAAGAAAACTAAGACAAAATGACGAAAAAAAGGACGAAATACATGATTCATAATACTTTGGAAAGTGGAAGGAGAATTACACAATCCAAAGGGAATTACCAAGAATTCATAATGACCCTCATTAGTGTGAAATGTAGTGTTGGGAATGTCTTCTTATTTCATATGGATTTGGTGGTAGCCGGAACGTAGATCCAATTTGGTGAAGTACTAAGCACCACTAAATTCATCCAAGAGGTCATCAATGACAGGAATGGGGAATTTGTCTTTGATTGTGAGTTTTTTGGCACGAAAATCAGGAAACATGCACCAAGTAACTTCTTTCTTGAGTACCATGACCACAGGGTAAGTATAGGGGCGTGCTAGTACTAGGATGGATAACACTGGCTTCAAGTATTTCATGAACAATTTTTTCAATTCCATTCTTCTGGGCAAAGGGATGAAGATAAGGCCAAACATTGGGAGGAAGAATGTCCTAGATGAGAGGGATGGAATGATAATGGACACCATGGAAAGGGGGAAGTGCTTTGGGGGTGGTAAAAACAACTTAGTGGTAGGAGAGGATAGATTGGAAGTCAGGATGCACAGAAGGTGTCTCAACAACATGAATGGAGGGGAGTTGGGATATAATTCTCAAATGACCTTTTTTGAGGAGCTTTTCCATGCAATGGGAACTGATGATCTCCGGGGAGCCTGTTGTGATGCCTTGGAACTTATATTATTGTCCCTCATGTTGGAATTACATGTTTAATTCCTTAAAATCCATGAGAATGGGGCCTAGAGTGTGTAACCATTTGGCACCAAGAACAATGTCAGAACCACCCATGTCTATAGCAAACATATGGGATTTTAGGTGATACTGACCAATTTGGATTTGGACATTTCACATCGTTCCCCACATTTCATGGAACCACCATTGGAAATCATGATTTGAAAATTATTGACGACACGGATGTAACAATTGAATTCTTGGGAAATGCGGCGATGAATAAATTTATGGGTGCTACCACTGTCCACGAGGTTGATGACTTTCTGATTTTTTATGTAACCAATTAACTTGAGAGTCTGGGGAGCAGAGAAGCCAGTGAGGTCAGTAAGTGAAATCACTGGGTCGACTTCAGGTGGGTCAGAGGGTAGGGTGAGGTAAGATGGAAGTGGTAGTTCCTCCACCAATGAAACAACTGCATCTTCATCAGGAAGATCCTCAATCACAACCATAAAAATATTTTGTTCCTTACATTTGTGCCTTGGAAAATATGTGTCACGACAATTATAACAAAGACCCTTGAGTTGACATTCAACCATTTCAGCCCTGGTTAATTTCTGGATCTTGAGGGGAGTTGCAAGAGGAGAAAAATTAGTAGATTTAGGGTGAGGAGGAGAGGGTTTGAGGGTTATGGAGGAGATAATTTGTTGGGATTCCTTGGCTCGTTGAGTAGCTTCCACCCAAGTCTAGGGGTGTTCCATGAGAACATGGGCACAAATTTCATCTTTGAGTCCACTGATAAATCATTCCCTAAGGAAAGCATCGGACATGCCCTCTGTTTTGAAAGCCAAGTGCTCAAATGCGGCAATAAAGTCTTCCACTGTCCAAAACTGCTTTAACTTGGTAAAATGACCTAAATGGTGGGTGTCAGAGTCAAAGAGATCATAAAGTTCAGCCACAAACCGTGTCCAAGAAACATTCCCTTAGCGTGCCTTATTTCTCCATTTCCACCATTGCCATCATTCTAGATCCAAATATAGGACACCATAACGAAGATTGGCTAATCATAATTAATGACATGCAAAGAGAAATAATGTTCCATTTGGGTGACCCAGCCTGTGGGATCTGATCCATCAAAATTGTTCACCTCAATTCTAGGTAGGTAGAGGTCTCAATAAAAGTGGGTAGTATGAGGACCTTGGTAATGGGAAGAGTCATGGTCATCCTGATAAGATGGTTGTTCAGAAGAGGAAGGGTTCTGGAAACGGCCCATGAGGTGTTCAAAGGTGGATTTGAGGCCTTTGAGGTCTTTGATGTGAGAACATTGTTCCTTGAGGATATCAAGAGTCTAATTGATTGAGCTAATGTTGGTAGTGATATTCTTGATGTCTTCCTTGTTCTGGTGGTTGTCATCAATCAAGGAATTGAGTTCTTGGGCTCTTGTGGTAGCCCTTTGGAAAAAAGGGGTAGGCAATTGGTATAGAGGAAAAAAAATGGGTTTGAGGTGTTGGGTGGGACCATTGAGAAGAAGGGTGTCAAATGATAGGTACCACTATGGTCAGGGTGAAAAGGGGGATCCAATGGGATAGGAGAGAAATAAGGGTGTTGTAGAAGGTTTGAGTCCACAAAAACAATTATGGTAAAAAATGATAGGTATCGCTAGGATCGGGGAAAAGAGAGGAACCCAGTGGAACAGGTCCCAAATAAGTGTGTCGATGGGACAACGATACTCGTTTTTACTCATGCGGAGTTATACTCCGGCCTGAACAATACCGTAGCGATGAAATTCCCAAATGCTTAACAAGAAGAAATGTGTAGTAATTTCGCAACCACAATGAAGAAGGCACAATTGCGCAACAATAGATCTTGTCTATTCTATTTTTTTTTCTGCCCCAAGGGTTAGGGTATTTAAGGGTTCTACAGACAAGGTTTTGCCCTATGCTATAGCTATCTGATATATGTGTGGGGTCCAACAGTAGTACTCAGCCCAATATCTCAGGAAACCAACTAAGGAGGCTAGACCGTGCCCTTAGACGTACTACTTGACTACCCAGGTACTAGAGAGTATCTTCCCGAGTGTTGTTCTCAGTGCACCTATAGCATTCAGGTGTCTGATCGATTTATCTATGGAGGGATTTAGGAGATCTAGGTTGTTTTGTATACAGGTATTGTTTGATGCTCTACCACTCGAAGGGGTACCAACATGGGTTACAAGGGTGGACAACAGATGTGCACTTAAGTACCACTTGTATTTCTTGGATGTATGAATCCCTGACCATGGGTTTATGTGTGTAACGACATATCTCTATATCTTTAAGACATCGGACTACATCTCTACCCTGAAAACAATTAACCCACAATTTTCTGCTGAGGAAGGTGCTCTGATACCACTTATAGTATTCCAGATATAAAATAGTATGCAGAACATAAATAATTATCTAGAAATGGTAGAGAAACAATGATATAACCAGAACAATACCACAATAATACTAGAATAACACCAGAAAGAGCACTTTGATTACTGAGAGCAATGCTCACTTGCCTCTTCAAGGTGGCAACCTCCAGTAAAGCAGATCTCTATTACAATAATATCCAAGACAAGATTTATCATACTCTCTACTTCTATTTATACTAAATCTATCTATCCAAAAGAACAATCTAAAGGAAGATCCTTCTAGAAGMGAAATCTTCTATTAGGTCTTCTTACATTTGACTTATTCTTCCTTATTGCTAGGCCTTATTAATATTGGCCTTTATTACATGGAATTATATTATTCTACCTAYGTGAGGGGTTAGGGAGGTTAGGTCCCTAATAGTATGATAGGAAGGCCATTTTCTACAGGGAACATAACAGGTATCATCTTTTCAAGGATGAGATTGAGTTCATTKTGAGAGCTCATCAAATGAAGACTAATTTGACAGTTGTCATTACARGGCACATGAAAATGATAGTTAATTCTAGTATCCAGGATCCATATATACAACCTGTTACAGAACAAGTTGTAGGTTGGGAAAATCCTGACCMAACCACAAAATCATGTGCTACAACTATGGGACACYACACCCAATGTCACCTCGATGTAGGTCCCACACTTGGGGGGTGAATAAGGTGACTCCTGGGAGGCGATCCTGAAGACCCTAGGRRGAATGAGAAGGATGAARGGAARTGTAAGGATAATTCTCCAAGAAGGTCAATGGATGGAAGAATAKATTGGTTGAAAATGGTAAGTGAAGAGAAGTAAATGGAGACCGAGTAAAGAKATAGTTGTCAGTGCACMTGTACCTTCCCGAGACACAAGAAAAGACACTTTTCCAAACAAGTATAGTAATGGATTAKAAAGTTAAGCTTGTTGTCCCTAAAATACAACATCATAAAAGTTATTAAATCAACAATATATTACATCCAAATCAGCAAGTAAAAGGTCTATATTAGTTAGCAATGTCAGAAATAAAACTAGTAACCAATGTGGATCGAAAATAACACTTCAAGGCTGAATAAAGATGGTTGTCATAAAAGTAAATTTATGCATCCATATTTCAGCCTTATGGATGTAGCATTCAATGAAGTACAACAAAAAATATGTACATCAAAAGATGCCAAAATCTATCCCAATAGATGCACCTAGGTTAGTAGGTTAAACTAGCAAAGTTAGAGGGTTAGTCTAGGGTTAGTTTGTGAGATATTAGTGGTTAGGGTTAGAGTTTAAAGAAGCCCTAATGAATGTAGGTTAGTTTTAATACAGAAATAATAATTTTTTTGAGAAAGAGGATGCCCTAACGGAGGAAGAATCCCCAAGACATCAATATCATTATCCAAAAAAGACAACTTCGAAACTTGAAATTTGTATGTTTACCAAGGCAACAATTTATTTCTCCCGTGCAATAAGTAAGTGACTAGTGCTTTTAAAAAACGTTTAATTGAGTCAAGAGAATGTAAAGAAGCTATATAGGTCACTTCCTTTGGGGTGTAAACCCTTTTACTCCCCAAGGCAAGCTTCTCTTAGCTAGGTTTTTAACTAGGAGGGTGTATGCAATTATACTCCTCTTAGTAAACCCGTATGAAACAATATTCCCTTAACAATAAAATAGTGGAAACACAAGTAGGGGTGTATTCTCTTATACTCTCTACTTCGCTTAAGAAAATATAACCTTTAACTTTTACAAATGATAAT
This sequence comes from Picea glauca, assembly GCA_000966675.3. NCBI lineage: Eukaryota > Viridiplantae > Streptophyta > Pinopsida > Pinales > Pinaceae > Picea > Picea glauca. The sequence goes on from JZKD02S2346945.1 coordinate 22,226, forward strand.
ATAATGAAATAAATGGCACCTTCAAGCATTAAAAGGCAATAAAAGCTAGACTAACCACCAAAAAAGCAATGAAGAAAGACTTCCAAGGCTAGCGCACTATATCCATCAACCATAATCAAGACATAGCCATAAACAAAAGCGCAATAGAGAGAACTAGTCAAAGTGAGAGAAAATTGCAGTCCAAGAGCCTCTCACAATGGAGAGTTATGTTATGTCAAAATGAGACGTTAGGATCTTTGTTTATACAAAATGTAGCTAACATAGTTTGTCCACATAATATTAGGGAAAACACAAGATTAGGGGTCAAAAACCCTGATCTTTCCCCTTTTACAAAATAATATTAAACAATTCACTTTAATTTCACTTTTGCACAAAGAAAACCCTAAAATAAAGGTGGCGTCATCCCTTGAAGCAAGATGTTTTGGAAAATCGAGCAAGTCATTGGAGCTAGGCTACAAATTAAGTCCTCCAAAGGCCATGTGGAAATCATCTAGAGCCTCTCCACCTCAAAATTCTATGTCTCATTCTCTAATTCATCATCAACCACCATATGCCCCTAAAATGTGATGTGTCGTTTGGAATGAAAAGGGTGGGCTATGTCTATCCAGTTGTCTCCTATGCCTTTGAAATCATCTCTCTGTCGTCTGGCATGTGGGCCTATGTCATCCATCATGTGGGTTGCTTTCCCTCATGGAATCCCAAGCTAGTCTTGTTCTTCCAAAACTAGCCACCAACATGTACCTGCAAGACAAATGGATACGCCCTCCAAGGATCTCAATTAAAATCATCACGATGAGTGAACCAAGTCAATAAAAGAGCCATTAAAGCATGTATACCATGACTACATCATACAAACACGTGCTTACGAAACTAGACATTTTTCCAAGTTTGGTTGTGGGAGGGTTGTCATGGTACTTATTTTAAATGGATCAAACCCTCTAAGTCTAAGAACAACCATATCTTATTCATGTGAATGAAATGGAATGGATGGGGGAAGTACTCAATGGGCATGGGGTTCATTATATGCAAGGGTCCATAGTATCTCATTATTGGGTGCCTTTGTGGAGGGTGTGTCGCACCTTCATCCATAATGCATTTTTCCCAAGCCCATCAATTGCCTTTTATCTTTATTTATTTGAATTTTCTTTCTATATAGCATAGAGTGAGTTGGAGGCCACTTCCTTGACGTGATGACCAGATATCGACAATTTCACTCACAAGTACTTTCACGGAAAGGAGAAGGTTGGCTCATGATGAGACCCCCTTTCCCTCATCCATGCAACTGAGAGCCATTACCCTAGTGTGATGGCCATAAATTGTAATGTCATACCATTAGATACCCATGGACCTAATAGGTTGGCTCATGATGAGACCCCTTATCCTCAACTGATCCTTTAAGCATCTTTATTTATTATTTTCATGGGGTCCTTATTTTCTTACAGAGAATATTTGCATTTCTTTCTCGGGATCCCCTAGGCAAAGAATCTGAAAGGTTATTTAATTAGGATTTTATCTTTTTCCAACTAACTCCCATTTGGGCCTTCAACCCCTTGTTCCAATGAAATGAGGAATGGTCTCTTCTAGGTTCAGTCTACCCCAAAATCCCAAGAGATGATATCATGAGGGGAAATATTGATGGAAAGTGGTAAGTATGGTCGAGAGTGGCATGATGACTTATCAAAGGAAGCTCCCAAAAAAACCCCATCCTAAGGGTGACCATCTACTTGATTTCCCTAAGCCAACCACCAACATTTAAATAAGGTAAAAGGCATAGTTTTCAAAGGAAATGTCTCATAATAAAAAATAACCTTTGATACACAAGCTAGAATGCCTCAAATATTAAAATGATACCCACCATCATACCTGACTTGTGACGCATGGAGCAAGACCCAAGTGACCTGTGGTGGCAAGCTGGTGTGGATGATGACTAGGTGTTGGATCACTGTGGTTGCAATGCGGGTCTGTGTATGTGAAAAAGAGATACTGCAAGTCATATGGCCTCTCTACACTCCATATCTGCAACCCAAGGGCCTCGAGACATAATATCCTTAGGTATCCACAAAATGAGGATAACATCCGGCTCTTATCTGGGGACATGTGCTCGTTGTAGAGTGCATGAGAACCACAACATCTCCTGGTAGACATGTGCCTGCAAGGAAACATCAATCTGTCAAGTGAAGGATGGCCTACTCATCCTTGCTCTCATATGGTCATAATCAAAACCAACTAAGCTAGAAAAAAAAAATTGACAAAATTTCCAACTAAGTACATATATATGATGATGAAATCAATAGTGAAAGTAGAGAAAAACGAAAATGCAATGCAACTAAACTAATATGAGCAAACAAAATTCAAGATGCAAGAAATCAAGATGACTTACCTACTTACCTGGGGTCCTAGGACCCTGAAGATCAAGTTCCGAAGGTGTCAGGTGAAATCATACAACCAGTGCAACCACCTAATCAATGGACGAAGACATTTCCCCTTGTGGTTAATCATGTGAAACATAAAATATAATTCCATCACATAGTGGTCATGAGAATAAATAGACATATAATCAATCATGAAATAAAACTCATGGAGATGGGTGGGAGGGAGGAAATCTTGCTGAAAAAAGAAACCACAGTCTCGGTCATCCTGTAACTCCTTCCTGCAAGCATAGCCACAAGCCTGATCTATCCATATCTGGAGTGGACTGGCATATGTATATGGTGGCTCTTCATCTGTGAAGGCTCGGTCTTCAGAATATTCATGAAATAACTCTTTTACTTGGTTCATCAAATTTTCAATGGATTTATTAGCAGCTATTTCCCTTTCCATCTGCAAAATTTCCTTCCATGAGAAATGGAGAGGTTTTGGTTGATTCCAAGGTGCCATAGTCCCATCGAATAGAATAACATCTCAAAGGAGTCTCTAGAGGAGAGAAAGTCTCATCAAAGGATGAAAAGGGGAAGGAGGGGAAAGTTAAGTAATGGAAAGGTGGGTTCGAGAAAGGTAGAGTCGCCAAACAAACTTTGAAGTAGGCTTGTCAAAGTAAATGGGTAGGTTCTTGAAGTGGAGTCGTCAGGAAAGCTCGGGGTGAAGGATTTGGGAAAGATACTTTCCAAAAGTGTCATTTAGGGCACGAAGAGGATTCAAAATCCTCCCTGAAAACAACGCCAAAATGTCATAGCACAAGTTGCAGGTTGGGCAAAGCCTAACCCAACCACAAAATCATGTGCTACAACTATGGGACACTACACCCAATGTCACCTAGATGTAGGTCCCGCACTTGGGGGGTGACTAAGGTCACTTCTAGGAGGCGATCCCGAAGACCCTAGGGGGAATGAGAAGGATGAAGGGAAGTGTAAGGATAAGTCCCCCGAAAGGTCAAGTGATGGAAGAATAGATCAGTTGAAAATGGTAAGTGAAGAGAAGTAAATGGATATCGAGTAAATAGATAGTTGTCGGTGCACCTATACCTGCCCGAGACACGAGAAAATACACTTTTCCAACTAAGTATAGTAATGGATCATCAAGTTAATCTTGTTGTCCCTAAAATACATCAGCATACAAGTTAGTAAATCAGCAATAGATTACATCCAAATCAGCAAGTAAAAGGTCTATATTAGTTAGCAATGTCAGCAATAAAACTAGTAACCAATGTGGACCGAAAAAAACACTTCAAGACCGAATAAAGATGGTTGTCATAAAAGTAAATTTTTGAAGCAGTGTGTCATCCTTATGTCTGTAGCATTCAGTGAAGTACAATAGAAAATCTGACCATCAAAAAGTGCCAAAATCTAGCCCAATAGGTGCACCTAGGTTAGTAGGTTAAACTAGCAAAGTTAGAGGGTTAGGTTGTGAGATACTAGTGGTTAGGGTTAGAGTTTAAAGAAGCCCTAATGGCTATAGGTTAGTTTTACTACATAAATAAGAATTTGTGGGAGAAAGAGGATGCCCTAAGGGAGGAAGAATCCCCATGGCATCAAGATCATTATCCAAAAGAGACAACTTCGAAACTTGAAATTTGCACATTTACCTAGGCAACAATTTGTTTCTCCCACACAAGAAGTAAATGACTAGTGCCTTTAAAAAAAGGTTAATAGAGTCAAGAGAATGTGAATAAGCTAGATAGTCTACTTCCTTGGGGGTGTAAACCCTTTTACTCCCCAAGGAAAGCTTATCTTAGCTAGGGTTTTAACTAGGAGGGTGTATGGAATTATACTCCTCTTAGTAAACCCTTATGAAACAATATTCCCTTAGCAATAAAATGGTGGAAACAAAAGTAGGGGTGTATGCCCTTATAATCCCTACTTGGCTCAATCAAATAGAACCTTTAACTTGTACAAAGTATAATATAATGAAATAAATGGCACCTTCAAGCATTAAAAGGCAATAAAATCTAGACTAACCACCAAAAATAAATGAAGAAAGCATTTCAAGGATAGTGCACTATATCCATCAACCATAATCAATACATAGCCATAAACAAAAGCACAAGAGATATAACTAGCCAAAGAGAGCGAAAATTTCATTCCAAGAGCCTCTCACAATGGAGATTCATGTTATGTCAAAATGATACCTTAGGATCACTATTTATACAAAATGTAGCTAAAATAGTTTGTCCACATAATATTAGGGAACACACAAGATTAGGGGTCAAAAACCCTAATCTTTTCCCTTTTACCAAATAATATTAAACAATTCACTTTAATTTCACATTTTCACAAAGAAAACTCTAAAATAAAGGTGGCATCATCCCTTAAAGGAGGACGTTTTGGAAAATTGAGCAAGTCGTTAGAGCTGGGCTACAAAGTAGGGCCTCCAAAGGCCATGTGGCAATCAACTGGAGCCTGTCCACCTCAAAATTCCATGTTTCATGCTATGATTCATCATCAACCACCATATGCCCCTCAAATGTGACTTCAAGCCCCTAGGGAGTGATGTTTTCCCCCTTCTGGGAAAGTCATTTGAAAGGAAAAGGGTGGGCTATGTCTATCCAGTTGTCTCCTAGGCATCTGAAAGCATCTCTCTATCAACTGGCATGTGGGCCTATGTCATCCATCATGTGGGTTTCTTTCCCTCATGGAAACCCAAGCTAGGATTGTTCTTCCAAAACTGGCCACCAACATGTACCTGCAAGAGAAATGGATATGCCCTCCAAGGATCTCAATTCAAAGAATCATGATGAGTGAATCAAGTTAATAAAAGAGCCATTAAATCATGTATACCAGGACTACATCATACAAACATGTGCTTAAGAAACTAAACGTTTTTCCAATTTTGGTTGTGGGAGGGTTGGCATGGTACTTCTTTTCAATGGATCAAACCCCCTAAGTCTAGGAACAACCTTATCTGATTCATGCGAATGAAATGGAATGGATGGGGGAAGTACTCAATGGGCATGGGGTTCATGATATGCAAGGGTCCATATTGTCTCATTTATGGGTGCCTTTATGGAGGGTGTGTTGCACCTTCGTCCATAATGCATTTTTTCCAAGCCCATCAATTTTCTTTTATCTTTCTTTATTTGTATTTTCTTTCAATATAGCATATGGTGAGTTGGAGGCCACTTCCCTGGCATGGTGACCAGATATTTACAGTGTCACCCATAAGTACTTTCATGGAAATGAGAAGGTTGGCTTGTGATGAGACCCCCTTTCCCTCAGCCATGCAACTAAGAGCCATTACCCTGGTGTGATGGCCAGAAATGGTAATTTAATACCGTTAGATACCCATGGACATGATAGGTTGGCTCATGATGAGACCCCCTATCCTCAACTAATCCTTTAAGCATATTTATTTATTCTTTTCATGGGCTCCTTATGTTCTTGCGGAGAATATTTTCATTGGTTTCTCAAGATCCCATGGGAGAAGCATCTGAAATTTTCTTTCATTAGGCTTTTATCTTTTTCTAGCTAACTCTCCTCTGGGCCTTCAACCCCTTCTTCCAATGAAATGAGGAATGGTCCCTTCTAGGGTCTGTCTACCCAAAATCCCAAGAGATGATGTCATGAGTGGAAATAATGATGGAAAGTGGTAAGTATGGTTGGGAGTGGCACGATGACTCATCAAAGGAAGATCCCAAAAACACCCCATCCTAAGGGTGACCATCTACTTGAGTGCCCCAAGCCAACCACCAGCATTTAAGCAAGGTAAAAGACATAGTTTCCAAAGAAAATCTCTCATAATAAAAAATAACCTCTGATACATAAGCTAGAATGCCTCAAATATTAAAATGATACCCACCATCATACCTGACTTGTACCACATGGAGAAAGATCCAAGTGACCTGTGGTGGCAAGCTAGTGTGGATGATGACCAGGTGTTGGATCATTGTGGTGGCAATGCGGGTCTCTGGCTGTGCAAAAGGTATATTGTTGGTCATGTAGCCTCTCGACACTCCATATCTGCAACCTGAGGGCCTCAAGACGTAATCTGCTTAGTTATCCACAAAATGGGTATAACACAGCCTCTAATTGAAAGTTAAAGAGGTCCTTTGGTTGATGTTGTTCCTGTTAAGAAGGGAAAATATGTTTATGGTTCATTCTTTTTCACATCTGTATATTCAGTTTTGTTGTTCAGTTTATTACTAATCAATGGAGTATGGTTAGCTATTGCAACAATCATCAATACAAAATGAGAGATAAGTGACCAAAAAATTGACCAAAATATGCATATAAATGACCAGTTTTGATTTGGCGATCGTTGGTGGCTAATTTCCGGTCTCTTATCATGCGACCAAAAATGTGGTCATATTTAGTTTGGTCATTTATAGCTTTTCTTGTGGTCATTAATTGTGACAATTAATGACCAAATTAATGACCACAAGACAAGATATAAATGACCAAACTAAGTATGACCACATTTTTGGTCATGTGAAAAGAGACCGAAAATCATCCACGAGCGATCGCCAAATCAAAAGTGGTCATTTATATGCGGATTTTGGTCATTTTTTTGGTCACTTATCTCTCATTTTTTACTAGTTTGAAACAAACTCAAAAACAAGTTAACATTTTAATAATAAAAGAACAAACCTGCAAGTAGTCCACCTATAGGGAATTCCTGTAACATTGGCATGGAGAGCCTTTTATACCTCATGTATATTGAAACAAATTTCGGAATGCTTTTTAGTGCAAGGATCATACTCCCCAAACATATGCCTCCATGGTTGCCAACAAAATGCATCTATGAGAAAGAGAATGTACTATTGTAGTTGCTCTGAGTGTTTCCAGCCAGAGGTGATAAATATCAATCATTTTAATTCACCATCCAGCAAATTCTGGATCGTAGTGGGATGCAAAAATGTGTTTAATTTGATAAACCATGACCTCAATCATCTAGTATGATCTTTATTTTACTATTTACTATGTCAAATGGTAAATAGACTACCAAATGGAAAAATATAGAGCATTGGACTTTAATCATACCTTCAAATGGATCTGCTAGCATATAAAATGCTTAATGTATCTAAAATACTTACATACAAAATACTTAATTGTCACAATACTCACATATAAAATACTTACATCTAAAATACTTAATTGTCACAATTAATGACCAAATATATGACTGGATTAATGACCAAATTAATGAACACAAGACAGGCTATAAATGACCAAACTAAATATGACCGCATTTTTGGTCGTGTGATAAGAGACCGGAAATTAGCCACGAGCGATCACCAAATCAAAAGTGGCCATTTATATGCAGATTTTGGTCATTTTTTTGGTCACTTATCTCTCATTTTGTACTAGTCTGAAACAAAATAAAAAACAAGTTAACATTTTAATAGTAAAATCACAAACCTGCAAGTAGTCCACCTATAAGGAATTCATGTAATATTGGCATGGAGAGCCTTTTGTACCTAAGGTAGATTGAAATAAATGTCGGAATGATTTTCAGTATAAGGATCATACTCCCCAAACAGATGCCTCCATGGATGCCACAAAATTCCTCTGTGAGAAAGAGAATGTACTATTGTAGCTGCTCTGAGTGTTGCCAACCAGAGGTGATAAATACTAGTCATTTTAATTCACCATCTAGCAAATTCTGGACCGTAACGGGATGCAAAAATGTGTTTAATTTGATAAACCATGACCTCAATCATCTAGTATGATCTTTATTTTACTATTTACTACATCAAATGGGAAATGGACTACCAAATAGAAAAAGATAGAGTGTTGGACTTTAATCATACCTTCAAACGGATCTGCTAGCATATAAAATTCTTAAGGTGGATACAACCACATATTCTTGCCCCATCCAACCACCTTGAAATATAAGTTTCAAATGATTAAACCATTACCACACTGTCTCTGTGAGATATACCATTGTAAAACTATAACAATCTATGCCACCAACCTGTACCAATGTCATGTAATCAATCATGTACCAGAACTAAGAATGCACCAACAAACACCAACAGGTACACGACCTGTATATGTTGCAGCTTGAGTATGTGTGTGCCCTGTCTATACTGGAGACTATGTATGTACATGGTATGTCTATACTGCAACCTGTGTACACCTTCAGAAAACTAGGATTTTCACCTTTTCTGAAACTCATAGACTTTACTGCCTCAGTCAAATCAAGATTCAACCTATCACTATATCCAAACTGTAGTTGTGCCCTATGCATACATCATCATACATATCCCTTAACCAAGTGAATCTATATCTCTCTATTCATGTGCCATACATGTGTATACAATCATGATCAAGTGTAATAACCCTCACATGGACTAGACATCGGACCCTCACTGATATGCAGCCTCAAACTTTACAAACAACTTCACAACCACTTCACAACCAAAAGCCTTCAACCATGTATCACAAAATCCCTCAATTATGTTCTAAGAAATAAAAGATATGTGTCAACACTAACAAGATGTACCAATGATAAATATCAGATATACCAACACAGTATTTTTGTAGATATGACTTATACAACAAGTTTCATACAACCAATAGCCTCTCCAGGGAAAATCCTCAAATCTCCATAACCATATCTCATGTAGACAACAATATCAAACTACTCATAAAATTAGAACATACCTTTTGAACCTGTAGATAGATTTGTTGTACCTGGTCATTGCAGACCTTCACGGGAGCTTACTTTCATACTCTGAGAACCTGACACCCTCAACAACTCAA
>JZKD02S2346956.1:6558-18039 GCA_000966675.3 Picea glauca
GGGCCCGTTACAAACTTTTAAACTCTCCTAGTTTTTTGATCTAAGAAAGCAGAAATTCAAACACTATTCTAGCTTTGTTTGACATGTGGGCATGTATGGGCCCGTTACAAGAATGCGTTTGAAAAATGAAACTAAGGGGGGTCTCGAAAAGAGTCGTTGTCCTCTCCTAAAAGTTTTGAAATTTTTTGTAAAAGGGAGATGAGATCGTTTTCGCAATCTATTTCTGATTCTCAAGATCGCTTGATGGCGCGAGAGAAGAGCATACTCGAGATTGTTACTTGCAACTTCTAGTCCCGAATGTGAGTTTAGATGTGATTTTATGTTCCACATAAATTATAAATCAAAGCAAGCCATCCACGTGGCGAAAAAAACAAATAAGGGAAAAATGATTTTTATCCACCTAAGTGCCTATGTTTGTTTGACTATCCCCTTTATAAGTTGAGGGGTCTAAGTGGTGCAGTATTCAGAGCATGGATGACATCATTTTTGAGAAGGAAACTGACTTTCCCCACATCCAAAACCTTACAATGAAAAATTTGGTTCCAATGCGCGGTTGTCACTGTAAACAAAGGCGTGTGCGCGTAGGAAAGAAATGACAGTTCTAGCACATGCACGCTCCTGTGGGGTGGAATACCCGTGCGCTTGAGAAAAATCACTGATTCTCTCGATTCTGCTATGAATCGACCGGTTAACAGGTCAGTGAAATCTGGTTTGAGTCCCTGCAAGTTAAAAACAACAAAAGGAAAGCGAATTAAACCCAATTGAGGGAGAATTTGTTACCTAAAGTCCCCAGCGGAGTCGCCAGTCTGTTCACGTTCGAATCGTCACCAGGTGAGAAAAATGGAGAACGCTCTGCATATCTTGCTGGGTTCATCAGGACAGAACATCTGTGGCAGCATGGGGTTAACAGAAAACAAAACTAAATACAATCTAACTATCAACTGAAAGCAAATAACATTGCGAAAATAAACAAAAACATAAAACATCAGACACACGGGTCATCAATGGTTTCAGGATTGGTATTATTAATGAAACCAAAGCACACGTTGAAGACAGAGACAGGGGTTCCCTCTCCCTCCAGTGGAAGGTCCTTCGGGGCCCTCAACACAATGCTTTCCTTACAAAATGAATAGAACTAAACTGAGTGGTGAAAGAACTCTGGGTTAGACCGCTGATGGATTGTTTGTCAAAGACTGAGCTCTGAATCATCTAGACAGCGTAACATTGCTTCGAATTCTCTCCTAAAACAGTGAGTCTTCACGGCTATTTATAGCATTTTTCCAGGCGGTCACGTAACCAACTTCCGGTGTGAACACGAACCTATTTAGGGTTCACTTAGGTCATTAATTCGACGAATTTGCAGAGCCGACCCTGATTCGAGAGTCAAATCATCTTGGGGGCCGGTCCATAGGCGGTCGAGAGGCCGACTTATGCAATTAATGCATCGTATTAGCAGATGCGCGGGTTTTTGTGTTGACAGGCGCGTGTCGGGCGCGCATGCGCTAGTAACACGTTTTTGTCCCACGCATATGCACGCGCATCAAGCTGCTGTAAAGCACCCTTCAATTTTTGGTTACGTTGTATAGTTTTTGACCCTTCTGGAATGCTGTGAACTTAGTTCAGTGCCATGAATGACTTCATTGCTGTTTTGATTATGTGGAGTTCTTGTCGCCATGTGCAGACGAAATTTCAGTGATAACAGCTGGCTTACACGAAGATCTCGTCCTTGGAAAAGCCACCCGATGTTGTATGGCTGCGGGTGTAGTGTTGTCAACAATCCCAACTGTTTGACGACCTCTGCTGAGATGAGGTTCTTTTGGCTTCCGCTATCAACAAAAAAATACAGCGGGGTCCCCTTCACCCACATTTGTGAATGAAAAAGGTGCTCCCCCTCTTCAAGATTTGTTGGTTCTTCTGGTTGAATTTATGCGGTCGCGACAACATCAATGAGGTCTGTGTTAATGATCTGTCCTTTACCAGTATTTTCAGAATCAGATTATGAATCAGGGTTTGTCTCCTTGTCTTTTGTCTCAGCCACCAATGATTGTTTTGAGCAACATTCATCGGTGTTGTTCCAGGGGCTTTCGTGGAAATCGGTGTCCTTCTTTATCTTTCCATGACCCTTCTTTTCATGTGGCTTGGACTCATTTTTGGGAGACTGTTTGTTAGGGACGTCTTTGTCATACTTTTGTTGTTGCAGATTTGCAGAACCAAAATCCCATTTGTTCTGGTGCTTAAATGTCTGCTTGATTTTAACAACATTTTGATAGTGATGACATGTCCAGAAAATCCATTTCAGTTTGGATGTATCTGTGTAGAGTCCCACGGTATTTCATAACCAAATGTCATTCAGAGTCTTTGATACCCATCTTGGTGCGCAAGGTATGGAAGGTATTGGTGAAATATGGAATTGCTTGGCCCCTCTCTTTTTGCAATGTGGTCCATCTCATGTACTGGTCCTCATAGTTTCCAATAGGGTAATATTGTTCCTTTACCACATCCACAAAAAAATCCCAAGTGGGATCGGCCCCATATATTTCAGACTCCTCTATGGAACTCTGCTCCTAATAAGTTTCCCACCAATTTTTGACATGGGGGATAGATTTAAGGAGTGATAAGGTGATCGTTTCTTTCTCGGAAAATTTGTGAACAGATAAATAACCTTCTAGCAAATTTAACCATTTGTCTAGGGCTTCTGCATCTATCTGTCCTTCAAATACAGGAATATCAAAATTAACTTGTACCTTGAAAGGTGAGGTGCATCCAAAGTGGCCACCTTATGAAGATGCACTTGTTGCTATCAGTAGGCATTGAAGGATGTGGGAAAAATTCTCCATCATTTCGTCCCTCTGTCGCGTGAGATCTTGCTCAAGCAATAGACTGATAGGATCGTCTACTCCATTGTTTTTCTTTTCTTCTGCCATTGAGGGTTTCTTGGGTATGCGAGAGTGATTGTCCTCAAGAGAGACAAGTTTGAGACCCAACTTGCTATACTCAGACCTCGTCGGGGACATGCACTGAAAAAAATGACCAAGAACAGCCTGCTCTGATACCACTGATCTGAATTATTTTTGCCACGAAATGAGATCGGAGATATAATAAATAAATGCACAGAGATATCACAGATATTCAATAATATAACAGAAATATATCAGATATGAAACCATAAACACAGATATATAGTAATACACGATTTCTATTAATGAAATAAATGTACAGAGACTGTAAAATACAGAGTGAAAGACTCGATAGAATGGTGGAAGCTTATCTCTAAGAAGAGATGTGACGACTACTTGCATTCGCAAGAAGATGATTAAAATGAGGCTTTAAAGGCCTATTTACAATAATTAGGAATGTCAAAATTCCTAGACATCCAAAAACCTAACCCTAGGAGATGAAGCGCCAAAAGTCATGCGGGCCCCGTTTGGGTAAGTTAGTACATCAACTTCCCGAGGTCGTAACTTTTGCATACGATCTTCGTTTTAGGCGTGTGATAGCTAGTTGGAAAGGTATCATCGAGGATATTCATTATGGGGGATTAATTGTTCCTTTGGATAACATTTATAACCGTTATCTCAAAAAACTTTCATTTGAGCCCTCAAAATGGCCCCGAAAGTTAAAAACTGCTAAAAATAGTAAATTGTCAAATTTGCCAGAAAATTGTTTTGAGCTAGTCGAAAAACATGGGTGGCCACCGATATCCACCTGGATCAATCCTCCCTCCTTAGGAAGCAATGGTATCCATTTCATTGAATTCCCAGGGGAGAGGGAAAAGTGTTTGCTGAATCTTCATCTTGGTGAGCTGCTTGACTTTCTAGAGACGTCGCGCTCCTCAATTTGTGGAAGTCTACCACAAACCTGTTGAGGCTAAGGCTATTCAAAAAGTCAGGCTACATGAGAGGATAGTGTGCAGAAGGAATATTTTCACTTTATTGCAACCTTGTTGACCTGCTTTTGTTGGATAGAAGGTGCTTGGGGCGAAGATGTAGTGCTTGCAATGTCCTTTCATTCCCATTTTGAACAGATTGTGAAGAAGCTGAATTTTGCAGTATGAGATACTACCTTGCGGCACTTTTTAGGTGGAACAGTAGTTGGAACTACCTCTGGTATTATGTAGAGATGACCCCCTGGAGAAACAATGACACTGCGGTGTCGAGACTCATAAACAACATGGCGCTTCCACATATATGGTTGTCCCAAGAGAACATCATAGACATCTAGTGGGGAAACATCACATAATACCTCATCCTTGAAGGGTTGGATGCCATATGACAATCAACATTGTTGGTTGACATGAAGATCTCATCCTTGGCAAAGCCACCTGATTTTGTATGGCTGCGGGTGTGGTGTTGTTGACAATCCCAACTGTTTGACGACCTTTACTGAGATGAGGTTCTTCTGGCTTCCGCTATCAACAATAAAATGCAGCGGGGTCCCCTTCACCCACATCTGTGAATGAAAAAGGCACTCCTCATATTCCATTTTACAATAAATAGGAATTCCAAAATTCCTAGACATCCAAAAACCTAACCCTAGGAGATGAAGTGCCAAAAGTCATGTGGGCCCCATTTGGGTAAGTTAGTGCATCAACTTCCTGGGGTCATAACTTTTGCATACAATCTTTGTTTTAGGCATATGATAGCTCGTTGGAAAGGTATCATCAAGGAGATTCATTTTGGGGGATCATTTATTCCTTCAAATATCATTGGGAACCTTGATCTTGAAAAACCTTCATTTGGGCCCTCAAAATGGCCCTAGAAGTTAAAAACTGCTAAAAATAGTAAATTGCCAAATTTGACAGAAAACTGTTTTGGGCTAGTTGAAAAAGGTGGGTGGCCACCGATATCCACCTGTATCAAATACACAAGAGGATATAACTCTTATATGGTCACTCTAAACCTCTAAAGAAAACAAAAGAAAATAAAGAAACAACAGTGGTTCTTTACAAAGAGAAAGATAAACCGAATATTTAACTCAACCAAACACAATTAACAAAGATCCTAAAGAGTTTCAAAAAGGCCTGAGAAGCACAAATATTCTTTCCAGGAAAGGAAAAGTCCCTCTTTTTAAAAAAAAACCTTCCAAAACATAGAGATGCGTGATGTGCAAAAGAAGACTGCATATGTACGCGGGCTGTATACTATGCATACTACGTATGTATGTGGGCTATACTAAGGACAGGGCACGTACACCTCTTTTAATTTTCAAAAAGAAAAAAAGGCCTGAATAACTGACTAGGTAGGAAAGGTTGGTAGGCACCTGTAAGGTGACCAGAGACCCTAAACTAACTCAATAAACTTGGAAACTCAAAAAGAAATTGAAAAAAATGAATCAAACCAAAATCTCCCACTAAGACCCTAAAGATATTCCCCAGTGGAGTCACCAATTCTGCTACGGGGAAAATACCCCTATACTAGGTCAAAGGTAAAGGCAGATCTCTAACTCTCTTAAAAGACAAATATACTCTTAAACTACCCCAAAACCAACTAAACTAAGTGAAAAGAAAGAAAGGAAAGAGGATTAATGAATGCACCTTTATTCCTTGTAGTTGGTGTCAACCTCTTTCGATTGTTTTTGCCTCCTAGATTACTGGTCTCCTCCCAAAGATGACCTACAAAAGGTTAGGAATACAATGCAACAACATATTCTATCTCTACTAATCACTTTAAAATCTTATACATAGATGTAAAATGCACAAAACAACAAAAACATGTATACATAATGTTTTGGGACAAGAATGAACTCTTTATTCAATATTAAGATCAAAAGGATGACAACCTTTGTCGGCAATTGCTCCACAAACTAGGTCTAGGATCCTCTATCGTGGCTCCAAGTGCATCAATCCCACATTATATTCTCACAACCAACTTATCACTTAGGAAAGTAGAAATGGTTGTATAAGGAGAAAGGGTTGGAGGGGAATGTTGAGGCCAAAACTTAGAAGAGGATGCAAAACCTGGGTTAAGAAGGGGAAGGGATTTTGGCAGAGTTTTCTTATTCTCTTGCTTGTCTTGTCAAATGACACCCCAAGACCTATTTTAATATGAGAAAAATATGGTTATTCGGTTTGGGGATGGGCTCCAAGGGGTAAAATGGTTGGGAAACCCTCTATATCCCATAAACTTCACGGACTTCCTTTCAATTTTATACTTTTTGCAACTTTTGGAGGTAAACATGGGCTAACTAGCATACAAATCACATATGTACGTGGGATAACTAGCATGTGACACATGTGTGTATGTGGGCTATTAGTACAACATGGTGCATACACTATCCACAAAATAGTTTTTTAAGAAGCAGCCTCAACAGTATTTTAGCAAAGTATGTAAGTGGAAAGGCCAATGTTTCATTTTCACAGGTAAGGAATTTTTGGACTATAACACTTGTGCAGAAGAAAGATGAGACCTAATAACTCTGCATTGATTATTGGGCCCTAAATAAAATCACAGTCAGGAATAGGTACCTTATTTCCTGAATCGATGATCTCCTTGATCAGCTCAAGGGGGACAAATACTTTAGTAAGATTGATCTAAAGTCTGGCTACCATCAGGTCCCAATAGAAAAAACATATGTATGGAAGATTTCCTTCAAGTTAAAAGAAGGTCTTTTTGAATGGATGGTCATGCCCTTTGGTTTGAAAAATTCCCCAGCAACGTTCATGAATATGATGGATGATATCCCGTGGCCTTTCGCCAATTATTTTGTAGTGGTGTATATAGATGATATCATCATATAAAAAAAGACTTGGGTAGAACACTTGCAACATATTCAATAGGTTCTACACACTCTACAACAACATAAGCTATATTCCAACTTGTAAAAATGATCCTTTGTCATGGACATGGTCTAGTACCTAGGCTACATTCTTGATGTGCATGGTGTACATGTGGATCCAACCAATATCCAGTTCATCCATGACTAGACAACCCCAACCACGCTCACTAAGCTTCAGATCTTCTTAGGCCTTGCCAATTTCTATCACAGGTTTGTGTTGGGATTCTCCCATATTGCATGGGACCTCAACCAAGTAACCAGGGCTGGTATTAAGGTAAATTTTGTGTGGGGCCTATCCCAACAACAAGTGTTCGATGATTTGAAGCAATTCTTGTGCTCATACCTAGTGTTTTCACTACCTGACCTACAACAACCCTTTGAGATCGATACAACTGCTTTAGACTATGTTGTGGGCATAGTTCTCACTCAAAACGACCACCCTTTGGAATATCATAGTGAGACACTATCATATTTCATCTGTAATTACCCTACTTACGACAAAGAAATGTACTCCATTGTGTAAGCATGCTACCAGTGGAGTAATTACATTCTCAGGAAGGAAACAATCATCCACACTAATCATAAGCCACTACAGTTCATGCAGACACAAGGAAAATTGCAGAATGACTACCATCGAAAGTGGTCCACATACTTGCAACAGTTCCACCTCAACCTCAAGTATAATACAAGAAGTACCAACCACATCATTGATTTCCTCAGCTGACCTCCACTTGCGACACTCACCACGATGCTAGACTCTTGCGGCCATGAGACCTATGGATGGCCCCAACTATATGAGAAAGATCTTGACTTCTCCAACACCTACCAAATGTTGGGAACAAACACAATTGCCACTAATTTCCATCTTCAGGATGGGATGTTGTGCAATATAGGCCATATCTACATTCCATCAAGTGAGTGAGAGAAGATTATTTGGGAATCCCACTACAGTCTGGTGGTAGGACACTTTGACGTAGAAAAGACAGTGGCAGTGTTGTAGAAACATTTCTATTGGCCAAAACTTTGACATGATGTCAACAAGTATATCAGGTCCTGCACTGACTATGTTATTTTCTGTAACACCCCCACGATGAGGACTAAATATTTTCACTTTTGATTTTCTTAAAGAATAGGAACTCCATTCCTAGTTCCTAATTTGGAAGTTCAAGGAACCAGTCCAACCTCTTGGTCAAGGATCATTGTTAACTCTGTTAAGCTGGAGCATCTCTTTGATTCCCTACTGGAATCTCATGAATAAAACCATAGGTCCTTTTTATGAAACTCTACCTATGTGACTAAGCACCAAGCACGAGCCTCTACTCCATGCGACCACGACTGTGACCGCACGCCTATGAAAAAGGCGCGTCGCACTCTCGCATATAGGGAATTTGTGAATGATCCACCTCAATTCTCCCGATACCTAACTCCTAACAAGAGCTTAGCACTGGCTAGCTCCTCTCATATCCTCCTCCACGTGACCACCACCTGTAACCACCAACTGAGCCCCCAAAAGGCATGTCGCATTTCACAACTTCAGGATTTCTACATGCGAGTCGCTCCTGACTCCTTTCTTCCCGAACTCATGATCCCCGATGTTCCAACCGACGATATTTTATCTTGGCGCTAGCTCTTCTCACTAGGTTCCTCTAACTATGATGATGGCTAAACCAAGTGACAATTCAAAAGGTCTTTCAGGATTTCGCGTATTGGGAATCCCCGATACGGCTCACCTCCATTCTCCCGATATCCGAAACCCCAACGCCAGATCAACGGTCCACATGCTCCCATGATCCAAAGGTCAGATTCGTTCCTTATTGTATCGAGACTTTGTGTTTCATGAAGTTGAAAGACTCCTCACCTATGATATCTCGATACCTGATTTCCCGATATCCGCTCCTTGGAAAATCAACGGTCTATACTCCTCCTCTCGATCAATGGTCGAGATCCTCCTTTCGTGAATCAGAATTCGTGACTTGTGACCTTTCAGTCACAACTTTCTTCACATCCCCGACTTCCGGGATGACGACATTTCGGGGCTCCCAAATCTTATAGTTCACGCTCCTCTAGATCTAACGGTCCAGATCTCTTCGCAAATTCACGTATCGGGACTTTGCGAGTGATCCAAACCTGACTCCTCGACTCCCAAATTCCTAAAGGATATTAACGGATGTTCATTTAGGTTTCTGTGGTGAGAAATTTGTTTAGAATTTGTCGAAAGAAACATAGTGTTATTGACAGCTTGTCGTCGACGTTTCGGATCCATAACAGGATCCATCTTCAGGACAAAAAAGCCTGAGGAAAAATAGTAAGAGAAGAGCCTTTAATAAATAGTGATGAGGCGGGTGAAAAAAATGCGATCGGCTAAGTGAAACCCTCGTTTTTAGGAGAATTTTTCTCAAAAGATAATAAATAGTGGTTTAATTAAGTTTTTTTATATGTTAATTGTAGGTTAGATTTAGGGTTGACCAGAGGTTTTAGTATTAAAAATATTAATTTTAAGTTGATTAAAGGCTAAATTAAGGTTAAATTAATGAGGTAAACCCTAGTTTTGAGGAAGTTCATATAATCTTAAGTTAATTTGACTAAGCAATGTTAGTTTTATCAATATTAATGTTATGTTAATTATAGGTTAAAATAATGAGGTAAACCCTAGGTTTGAGGAAGTTAGTGTTATTAATATTAGTCTTAAGTTAGTTTGACTAATTATAGGCTAATTTTAGGTTCATATTATTAATATTAAATTATTTTATGTTCAAATTTTTTTAACTATATGGTATATGGTGTTAATCATATTAATATTAATATATATTAATCATGGGTTAAAATAAGGTTAATAAAATAGGCTAAATTTAGGTTCATATTATTAATGTTAAATTATTTTATGTTCAAAAAGGCTAAATTAGGGTTAACTAAATGGTAAATGGTGTTAATCATATTAATATATGTTAATTATAGGTTAAATTAAGGTTAACAAAAAAGGGGGTGGCATTAATACTATTATTAATATTAATCTTCTTGTTAATTATAGGTTTTATTAATATTATATCAGTGGTAGAAGATTATACGTAGGAATCACTTAGGTTGGTCTTAGAATTAGTTTAATTTTTCATTGGTATTATGTTGGTTAAGGTTACGTTAGTTTAATAGTAAAAAGGTAATAATAATAATGTTATTAAAGTAAGTCAAAGGGATTATTAGGTTTAAGGTCGGTTTAGAAGATTAGGTTAAGTCAAGAAATGGAAAAAAGAGGGTGTTAATCATATTAATATATGTTAATTATAGGTTAAATTAAGGTTAATAAAAAGGGTGGCATTAATACTATTATTAAGGTTAATCTTCTTGTTAATTATAGGTTTTATTAATATCATATCAGTGGTAGAAGATTATACGCAGGAATCACTTAGGTTGGTCTTAGAATTAGTTTAATTTTTCTTGGTATTATGTTGGTTAAGGTTACGTTAGTTTAATAATAAAAGGTAATAATAATAATGTTATTAAAGTAAGTCAAAGGGATTATTAGGTTTAAGGTCGGTTTAGAAGATTAGGTTAAGTCAAGAATTGGAAAAAAGAGGGTGTAGGTACTAGAGTTATGAGTGTAAGGTTAATAATGTTTTCTTTCCCGAATGAGCGGGATCCAACTGTCACTAATCTCTAGGCCATTGTCCCTATTTAGGTTATCGGGGTTTTTGATGATTTCGATAGCCTCTCTAATTCGTCTTTTCAGGCTTTTTTATCATGAAGATGGATCATGTTATGGATCCGAAACGTCGACGACAAGTTGTCAATAACACTGTGGTTCTTCCGACAAATTCTGAACGATATTAACGGATGCTAGATCCTCCCTTGGCCTCCATCCATGTGACCATTCACTGTGACCTAGGGCCCAACTCTCAAGAGCGTCGGAATTTTACGTATCGCAAGTTCTCACAACTTCCCTCTTTGACTTTTACCTCCTGTGAGTCAGCGAAATGATGGTCTCTCGCCACATTCCCCTCCAAATGGATGGTTCTAATGATATCAGTATAGCCAACGACTATGATATTTCAGGACGATCAACGACTGTGATATTTTCGCGAGTTTGCACTTCGCAAATTCTCCCGACTCTACTCTTTGACTTCTTCAAGTCATGAGTTAGCAAAATGTTGAGCTTTCGCCACGTTCCCTCCTTAATGGATGGCTACAATCAAATTGTGATTTCTCACATCGCGAGTTCAAATAGTATGTTCTTTGAACTTCTTTCTCTACGAGTCAACGAAATGTTGATCTCTCACCGCGCGTCCCTTTCAATGGATGACTCTGATGATTTCGGAACTTGTCTTGTGCACCTTCCTCCGGATCCAATGACTATTGGTCCACGCATTTCAGATCTGATGGCTGAGATCTGTACTCCTCCCGCGCTCTCTGATGGGTGTCTAGACGTGGATTTGATGGTCCAGATGTCCTCCTTTACTGTTGATATACGACTGTTGAACTCTTCCTCCTGAGCTTGTGATTTCTTCCTGGCTTGGAAGATTTCAGATGTTTTGAAGGTCTCTACCTTCAGTCTACTTCTTGCGAGCACTAATTGTTGGTTTTGGAGCGTGATTATCTTCCTGATTCAGAGGTCTTTGCTTTCAGTCGTGTTTATACCCCATGAAGTATTTACACCCCAGAAGTATGTACACTCTTCCATGCGGGGGAGTGAAGAGGGGGGATACCCCCTATGCG